>ML685874.1:7370200-7528564 GCA_007922175.1 Pelusios castaneus | reverse complement strand
CCCCCCCCCCCCCAAGCTACTTTTACGAGACCCGGAGCTACACCAACCTGTAACCCCACCCCCATCTTTCAGGTTTCAATAAAAACAGTAACAAATACTTTGAAGAATGCATTTATTTATACACATTACTGAAATGATCCTAAGGTGCACCTCATGCGTCATGGAACTTAACTAGGGAAGGGCATCATTGAAATGCTCCCTGAGTGCCTCCCTTATGCGAGCAGCTTCTCCTTGTGCCACCCTAATACTCCTAGTGGCTGGCTGCTCGAATGCTTCCTCGAGGCGCTGTGCCTCCGTAGCCCACGTAGGGGAAAACTTTTCTCCCCTACTTTCACAAATGTTATGGAGGACACAACATGACGCAATCACGGCAGGGATCTGGTCCTCCGCCAAGTCCAGCCTCCCATACAAACAGCGCCAGCGCCCTTTTAAACGGCCGAAGGCACACTCCACAGTCATTCTGCAGCGGCTCAATCGGTAATTGAACCGCTCCTTGCTGCGATCAAGGTTCCCAGTGTAGGGTTTCATGAGCCATGGCATCAGTGGGTATGCTGGGTCTCCGAGGATGACTATGGGCATCTCCACCTCCCCCACTGTTATTTTTTGATCAGGGAAAAAGGTGCCCCCTTGCAGCTTCCTGTACAGACCAGTGTTCCTGAAAATGCGGGCATCATGCACCTTTCCCGACCACCCAGCATTGATGTCCGTGAAACGACCCTTGTGATCCACGAGTGCTTGCAGCACCATGGAGAAGTAGCCCTTCCTGTTGATGTACTCCGTCGCGAGATGGTCTGGAGCCAAAATAGGGATGTGTGTGCCGTCTATGGCTCCCCCGCAGTTAGGGAATCCCATGGCAGCAAAGCCGTCCACAATCTCTCGAACATTGCCCAATGTCACTGTCCTCCGTAGCAGGATGCGATTGATGGCTTGGCACACTTGTGAGAGGGCTAATCCGACGGTGGTCCTCCCGACTCCAAACTGGTTTGCAACGGACCGATAGCAGTCGGGAGTCGCCATCTTCCATACAGCAATCGCAACACGCTTCTCCACAGTTAGGGCTGACCTCATGTTGGTGTCTTTCCGTCGCAGGGCAGGGGCCAACTCTGAGCACAGTTCCAGAAAGGTTGCTTTCCGCATTCGAAAGTTCTGTACCCACTGCTCGTCATCCCACAGCTGCATAACAATGCGATCCCACCACTCGGTGCTCGTCTCTCGCGACCAGAAACGGCGTTGCACCGTGTGCAGATGATCGGTGAAGGAGCTGAGCAACGCGGTGCTGTTGCTCTGCATGGCATCGATCAGCCCCTGCTCCTCGGTGTCCTCATCTGACTCGGAGCTCATTGCGTACTGAGCAACAAGCCGAGATGTATTCAGAATGTTGAAGGCGACAATGGAGATCATAGCAGGATCCATGCTGTCGCTGTTGCGATTGATTGCAAGTGGTGCGTTGCGTCACTGCAATGTTGAAAATAGGCGCGAGTTGCTATTGGCAACGAGGAAGACGGTAGGGGAACACAAAGCACCATGGGAAACTGACACTTTACCCATGGCGCTTTGCGTTCCTTTCCTTCATCCCATGATTCATAGCGCCAACTTAGGGGAAAATGGAACGATGGGATAGGTGCCCAGAAGTCATTGCGCTCAACCGCGATAATGCGTGTAATTTTGTTGCGTTGCAGGGAGCAACGTGTGTACGCGTTGTCCCGCAATAAAGGTCACGTGAGTTTTGTAGCGCGATTGCCTTGTTGCGCTTTAATCTGATCGTGTGTACATAGCCTCAGTGTGGTGGTAAGGGAGCTGTGAACTGCCCCCATTCACTGCAGGGGAGCATTGCCTAATGGTGAAGTATGAATGTTAACCCCAGTTGCTTTAGCAAAAATCTTGAGCTGTGCTTATCCACTGCAGTTGGCTAACCCAGAAATGAGAGAAGGGAGAAATTAAGTTAACAATCCATCTCCTGTCACAGCAGGATTGGTCCCTAGATCCTATTACCAAGCGCTCTGTCCGGTCCAGTTTTAAATATCCCATTGATATTTACTTCAGAGTCTATTTCCCACTTTATTTCAGTCTATTTCCCAGTTGACTAAACCTCAGTTCTGATCTCCATGTAGAGACATAATATTTTAGTTCACCTCTTCTACTTAAGAGTCCACTGGCCTCCTTACACTCTCAAGGAAAGGTACAGGGGCATCAACAAGCAGGGGAGGGGGCAGATGGGGACTACAGTATATGGTTCCCCCACCCGTGTTTTCTACAGTCTCAACTCACACCCTTCCAGGGATCTGACTTTATTTACAAAGAAACAAAGATTAACATAAGAAATGCCAGCCCAGACTTTCTCCTACAGATTAGAGGCTCATTGTCCAGAACTTTCCATTCAAAGCCATTCCCACTTCCTATGCATCTCGATTGGCATTAATAAGCTCTTCCGCAGTAGCATAGCAAGGATTTTTCTACAGTTCTGTGCTAGGCTTTATTACTGGTCATCAGAAAAACTGACACATTCTGTTGTGGGGAGTGGGAATGGAGGCTTAAGTACAGTTCATTCATCTTCCCAGCCTCATCTCCCCAACACAAAAAAATGGATTCCTATTTAGACCTGTCCTACTGAACCATTAGCCTATGCTGTCCACAGATGCAGTATGAGAGGTCTATAGCCCTTTGTAACCCTGGCTCCATGTAATGTGACTTTGGCTAGTAAGGCAAGCTCAGTATTTTTTACTAGAAAGAAACATGTTTTCATCTTAAGAACATTCTGTTTTGTTTTTTCAGACACAAAGCCCTGAGGCAATAGCTGACAAAGAGCTTATTTCCAGCTCTTTTACTTTGCTGTGATATGTGCACCTTTATTTCAGATGGGGAGTGTAGTGTTTGGCAAGGATATTTGTAAGTATACAGGCCAAGATTTAGAGGGTAGCTACTTTTGAATGGTACAGTGTGAAACTCAGGCCAATTACTTATGTGGGTAAATAGAACTTTAGGTGCCTAACTTCATGACCAATATTTTCAAACTCGAGCCCTTAGTGCATACTGTAGAAGTGTGAAGTATTACATCTACATTCTCATAGCGCTTAGTGTCACTCTATTCCTACCTCACCTTTCAGGATATATCTTCACTGCTGCAGCAGGAGGCATCAATATAGTGGCATTGATTGAGCAAGTGTGTGTAGACCGCTCAGTTGATTGGAGAGTGGTCTCTGGTCTATTGACTTAAACCACTCCCCTGAAACCACTGAAGATGCCACATCACATGAATGTAAGTACATGGATGGGAGATATGCAAGCTATGTCAGCTGACTTGGGCTCGCAGGTCTTGACTAACAGGCTGTTTAACTGTGGTATAGATGTTCGTCCTAGGGCTAGAGCCCAACCTCTAGGATCCAGGGAGGGAGGGGTGCTGCCTCAGAGCTCAGGCTTCACCTCAAGTCTGAACATCTACAGTGGAATTAAACAGCCCCTTAGCCCAAACCCAAGTCAGCTGGCACAGGCCAACCAGAGGTGTCTAATTGCAGTGTAAACGCACTCTAAGTGGCCAAAAAGGCTAATGAAATCCTTGGATGCATAAACAGAGAATCTCAAATAGGACTAAAGAGGTTATTTTACCTCTTTATTTGGTACTAGTGCAACTTCTGCTGAAATACGATGTCAAGCTGGGGTGTCCATAATTCAAGAAGGATGTTGAAAAATTGTGAAGGGTTCAGAGAAGATCCACAAGAATAATTAAAGGATTAGGAAACCTGCTTTATAGTGATAGACTCAAGGGCTATGTCTACACTTGTTAATTTAGGTTGACTTTAGCTAAGTCAACTTAACAAAGTCGACTTTAAGTCGACTTTGTTAAGTCGACTTTGCATGTCCACACCTAAATTTTAAGTTGACTTAGGGGGGGACTTACAAAGTTGACCAAGAGCGTCAACACTGGATGCCTAGGTCGACTTCTAGGGGCTAAGTGGACCTGGGAGAGGTCCACGGTGGCAGGGGGGGCACCCCTTGCCAAGTGCCAGGGGGCTCAGCCTTTGCCCCATTGTACCTGGGTACAATGGGGCAAAGGGGGACAGGGACCCTGGCAGGGCATAGGGGCAGGGTGGGGACCCTGGCAGGGAGGGCAGTGGGGGAGTCCTGGAGAGCCCTAAGTTGACTTAGAGTTGACTTAGAGCTACTCTGCATCCACACTGGCTTAAATTGACTTTAGAAAGTCGACTTAAGTCTAAAGTCAACTTTAAACCAGGTTTAACAAAGTCAACTTAATTTTCCTTAAGTCGACTTAAGCCTCTTGCTTAAGTGACTTAAGGAAAATGTAGTGTAAATGCAGAGTAAATTAAGTCGACTTAAGCAAGCTTAAGTCGACTTAATTTACAAGTGTAGACGCACCCAAGGAGTTTAATCTATTTAGCTTAACAAAAAGAGGGTTAATGGGTGAGTTGATTACACTCCAACTATTTACATAGGGAACAAATATTTAATAATGGACTTTTTAGTCTAGCAGAGAGAGATATAACATGATCCAGGCATAGAAACTGAAACTAGACTGGAAATGAGGTATACATTTTTAACAGAGAGAGTAATTAATCATTGGAAAAACTTACCTAGGGTAGTAGTGGCTTTTCCATCACTGGCAATTTTTAAATCATTATTGGATGCTTTGCTAAAAGAAATTGTGCTCTAGGAATTTCTTTGGGGAGTGTGTGTTATACAAGAGGTCAGACTAGATGATCACAATATCTCTTCTGGCAATGGAATCTATGAAATTCCTGCTAAGATTCCCTTCCTCAAAGGAGTTCATGAGATATGAGTGTTTTAATAATGATAATCAAAAATTTAATACAGAGCTGGTTGATGTTTTCCCATTTTCAATGACATTTTTCACATTACACATTTCAACACAAAATGATTTTTATGAAAGAACTTTTACTATTGTTGAGCAGTTGTGGAAAAAAATGTCCTCCCTTCTCTGAGTTTCCCAGCATGGCCCATCTTCTCTGTGTTTTTCTTTTAGACTGTAAGCTTTTTGGGAGAGGGAATGTCTTCAAACTAGTGTAACATTTAGGCTATGTCTACACTGGCAAGTTAGTTCGAATTAAGGAGGCTTAATTCGAACTAACTAAAGCCATGGCTACACTAGGCTTTAGTTAGTTCGAATTAAGGGCTTCCTAAATTCGAACTAATAAGTTCGAATAGGTTATTCAAACTAAAGGGTTAATTTGAACTAACTAATTCAAATTAACCAATGGGGCCATGTTAATTCAAACTAATTTCTTAGTTCGAACTAACCGGCCATTGAAATGAACGGGGATCGCTAATTCGAAGTAAGCAAGTGCTATGAATGGGGATTGCTAATTCAAACTAAGTTTTCCTAGTTCGAGTGTAGAATTCTGGTCCCCTCCAAAAATGCCAAATAAGCTAGGCCTCATGTAGCACACCACTACCTATTTACAGGAAGGCCGGACAATATTTTTTCCACCTTCACATTCACTCTGTTTCATTATAGTAAGTTATGCAAACTTCAAAGCAAACAGCGAGACAAAGAATCCAAACCATACAAAAGCTCTCATCATGAGTAACTTGAAACTGTTATCAAAGGTTATGTTTCACTATCCCAGAGCGTCACTGTGCCACAGTATCTAGCAATGCTGAGAGGTGCCCATTTAGAACCAAGCACTGAGAGTCGAAATTGCAACTCTGTTGCTATAGCACAGTTGATCAAATAAAAATTCTGTTCACAGAGTAGAGCCAAAAACATTTTTGATTACAGCCTCAAGGGGTATTTCTTGGCTCAGATTTCTGGATGTTTTAAGCAATGTACAGCGCTACAAGTCATTATCAATGTTTCAAATATCTTCATCCTTCTTATTATCTGAGGATATGTGGGGTGAAGACTACTTGCCTTCCCTTCATAGTTAATTATGATGATTAAACCACAGGACCAAGGACATGTACATGAGAATTTAATATATCAAAAATATTCCTATTGTTTTATTTCCAAAAGAACAAAGTATATTCAAACCTCTGATTAAGTCCACTTTTAAATCTGTCATCTCTTCTATCTTTGTACAAAGTCTTCACCTTATTTTCTGTGTAATAATTTACTATATCCTTTACAGTCATAATAGAAATGTTCTCATTGCCATAGTACCTGGTGTTACTCTGATTTTAGCTTAGGATGCTGGATTCAGGACAGATCGCTGAGAAATAGAGCAGATTCACCCCCAAGCTGGTGGTTGTACTATCAAGCCAGTAACAAAAGTACATGTCTATCTCACCACTCTGGTTAACAAGAAGTCAAAAGTGCAACCTGCTTAGGCATTCCAGCCCTTATTTCACCACCCAAACACTTGACTTTACGGTGAACAGTTATTGAAAACCAATTCCATCAAACAAAGGGTTCTTCTGATCCCAAGAGAGCAGCCACATACCCAGATCAATATAGAATTCTAATCTTACCCAGTACTCATACTGTTGACAACACTTTAGTAAGTAAAACCTAAGTATTTCTTAATAAAGAAAAGAAGAAGAGGGTTAAAATGGTTAATAGATCATATCCATACAATAATGGCAAAGTTCTCATATCAGATTTGTAGCAATGATGTTAGAGACTCTCGGCTTCTAAACCCTCTGGCAATATCCAAAAGACTAGAAGGTCCTCAGCCCATAGTTGAAAACAGGGGCATAGCTACAGGTGGGGCAGGCCCAACCACTTGGCCAACAGGCCCACCCACCACAGCACGAACTTCACTGCTGTGGCTGCAGGTCCAGCCAGCAGTGGGCGGATGTGGCTGCAGCCACAAGTGGAGCAGAGGCAGTGCTGTGGGCAGACAGGCAGGGGCGGGCTGCTCAAGTTCTTTGCTTTTGTAACCTCCACCCTCACCTTCTCACTGCCTTCATGCATGGAACTCCCTCCCCCTTCTACCTAGGGGCGTATAGTGCCTCATCACCATTGTATTTAAGTCCCTCACATTCAATAATGGATTTTTATTCTTACAACATCCCTGTGAGGTAGGGGAGGGCTATCCCCATTTTACGTAGAAGGAACCAAGGCCCAGGATAGATTGAGTGATTTGCCCTATGGCACACCACAAGCCTCTTACTCAATCAGGAATTGAACCCAGATCTTCTGAACCACAGCCAGTAATCAATCCAGCAGACTATCCTTCCCACATCTGAGTGCCAACTGAACACTTCTTAATTCAGCAGTTCCCTCCTCAAAACCTAGCAATGTTAAACCAACAAAGGATTCATCTTCACCAGAGCTGGAGGTGTAATTTCCAGCCTGAGTAGACATATGCATGCCAGCTTTGATTGAACTAACACACTAAAAATAGCAGTGTAGCCATGGTGCCTTGGGTGACAGGATGGGTTAGCTGCCCAACTACATATTTAGGACCTTGGACAGTATTATACATGAGCATCTATCCCGTTCCACCACTTGTACAATTGGGACTAACCTGCTATTTTTAGTGGGCTAACTCCATCTAAGCTAGCACATGTATGTCTATCCAAATTGATAGCACTCAAATGCTAAAAACTGGGTGAACATAAGTTTGTAGATGTGAATAAAATGCTGAATGATCCCTGTTGACAGGTGATGGTGCAATTTATGAATTCGTGCAATTAACAATGGGTTGCAGCAGTGGATCCACATTGCAATCCTGCTATTATATAGCAATTATTGAACTACTCAGAGTAAAAGTATGTTTCCCAGAAAACGTGATTACTCAGAGGATTGAAAATGAACTATTGAGTCTTTCATCTCTAGCTCACTGGATTCAGTCTATCCTATGCTGATGATGATTTTTTATTGTTTTACCATCTAAGAGAAAGGTTACTCTCACGATTAAGCTTCTGAGCTAGGAATTAGGAGGTATAAGATCTATTCCTGGCTCTGGCACAGACTTTCTGTGTGATTTAAGGTCAAACATAGTTACCCCATCTCTAAATTGAGAATAATACTTCTCTACGTCACAGGAGTATTGTGAGGTTAATGTTGCTGATGTGCAGATATTAAAGTGATCACCTGATAGGTATCTACATAAAATAGACAAAATGTAAAGTTTTCAAGTGTGTATAAGTGACTTAGGCACTGAGAACTTTTAATTAAGACTTAGGCTTCTAAGTGTCGGAGTTTCTTTTGAAAATGAGAGTTAGGAGCCTACGTCACTAAGGCACCTTTGAAAATTGTATCCAAAATTTGATGGATTCTACAAGTGCATCAGTTACATCAGTCCAATGCTTGGAAGACAGGACCCCCACCATCCAATTGGCACCACTGGATAAAGAGGCCAACGACTAAATGAGCACAGAGTTGGCACTGAATTCTCACTTCTGCACGTGGTTCTGTGAACTTTAAGGTGGGGAGGTCACCATGGAGAAACTTGACCTACTACTGTTCCTGTTCTGGTGCTGAAGAGAAGACTTCATTTAGTCTTAGGCTGTTAGCCTGTCTCCTTTCATCAACACTACATTTAGTTTAAATTCAGTCAGTGTGGGATATCCCTTTGCTCCATCTGATATTTTAAATCTTCTTCATTTTCCTACTCATAAACTATTGCATCTGGGTATTGCCATTCTGAAAATGCACTTGTTCATCTGCTACCATGCCCTCCCACCAGCAGGGTGCCTCTCTTATCCACCCATTGGGTGCATCTACACTTAGAAATTAAGTCGACTTAAATTTGCTTAAGTTGACTTAATTTAATCCGTGTCTACACTACATTTTCCTTAAGTCGACTTAAGCAAGCTGCTTAAGTCGATTTAAGTAAAATAAAGTCAACTACTTGGAGGGGTGCTCCAAAGAGGAGGGAGCTAGGCTGTTCTCGAGGGTAACAGAGGACAGAACAAGGAGCAATGGTTTCAAATTACAGCTGGGGGGTCAAGGTTGGATATTAGGAAAAACTTTCTCACTAGGAGGGTGGTGAAGCATTGGAATGGGCTATCTAGGGAGGTGATAGAATCTCCATCTTTGGAGATTTTTAAGGCTCGGTTAGACAAAACCCTGGCTGGGATAATTTAGGGGGAGTGGTGCTGCTTTTTAGCAGGGGGTTGGACTAGATGACCTCATGAGGTCCCTTCCAACCCTATGATTCTATGACTTTGTTAAACCTACTTTTAATTCGACTTTAGGCTTAAGTCGACTTCTTAAAGTCGACTTAAGCCAGTGTAGACCTGGAGTAGCCCTAAGTCAACTTAGGGCTACTCCAGGACTCCCTCACTGCCCTCCCTGCTGGGGGGAGGGGCACAGGGGGAGCCTGGCATGCCCCCCCATAGGGCAGGGCAGAGCCCTGCCCACCCTGCCCCTATGCCCTGCCGGGGTCCCTGTCCCCCTTTGCCCCATTGTACCCAGGTACAATAGGGCAAAGGCTGAGCCCCCTGGCACTGGGCAAGGGGTGTCCCCCCTGCCACCATGGACCCGCCCAAGGTCCCCTAGCCTGTACAAGTTGACCTAGGCATCCAGTGTGGATGCTCTAGGTCGACTTTGTAAGTTCCCCCCCAAGTTAACTTTAAATTTAAGTGTGGACATGCTAAGTTGACTTAACTAAGTTGACTTTAAGTTGACTTAAGTCGACTTAGCTAAAGTCGACTTAAATTTACAAGTGTAGACATAGCCATTATGTCATGACATAAGCCTACAATGTGAGCTCTCTGGGCCAGGGACCATCCTCTCACAGTATAAGCTCAAATATATGAACACCAGAGTTATGAACTGACCAGTCAACTGAACACTGTGTGAAACCGGAAGTAAAAAACCAGGCAGCAATTGTGGGGGGAGCACATACTATACTCTGCCTGTATTGCACCTTAAAGATCAGATGCAGAGCAGAAACAGCCCCAGGTCTGCACGATTCCTGTAAGCCAACAACACTGTTTTGCCCCCTCCTGTCCCACCAAGAGGGAAGAAGCTGTTTTCACGCACACACTGCCCAGCTGGTAAAGAAAGCTGTGGCAGCAAGTTGCTGAGGGAGTTGGTGGTTGCATCCAAAGCTTGGCATGGACCTGGAGTGAGAATCAGAGTCCAGACTGCTGCCTGGAGGAGTTTTAACAGGCAGCCCAAGATTTGCCTGTGGCTGCATTCCCGGATTGTGCCAGCACCGCTAGGAGTGTAAGGGGCAGGGGAAGGAGGGGTGCTGGCAGTGGACTGGCACCAATCCACTGCCACATTCTGCCTCTGAGCAGAGTGAGCAGCTGAGGGCTGGCGCTTGTAGTGCCAAGGGTGCAGGGCAGGCCCCTCCAGTTCAGCCCAAAGGCAAGAAACAGGAATAGAGCAGGGAGCTGTCTGCAAACCAGGCAATGCTGCCAAGTGCCACCTTTGCAGAGATCTCTCCCAGGCCCCAGCTGGAAGACACTGAGTGCAGGGTGCTGTACCATAATGTTTTCTTTAGAGTTGCAAACATTTCAGAGTTACAAACAAGCTCCATTTCCGAGGTGCTCATATCTTCGAGCCTCTACTGTACTTGTGTGTATACTACCCAGAAAAGTGGGGCCCTGATCCTTGTTTGGGGCCCGTAGGTGCACTACCATAATATGTATAATAAACACTAGCAGTCTGGGAACCCAGATCACTCCTGGAATAGCCCAATTGGAGATGATAGGGAAACCAAAGTACACCCTGGTTCCTAACTCAGTTTAATTCTAAGATAAACATACCCTTCTTACCTTGCTCCAACTACCAAAAGCACACCCAGAATAAAATACTTTATGCAAGGAATAAAGCCAGCAGCATAAACAAACTCCAGAAACTTCTCCGTGGCAACCTCCTGGGTGAGACTCCGGAACTTTTCCTTCCCTATTGATGTTTGTGGTGTTAATATAATGCTGTTTGGTGTTGGCTGGTGGGTTACCTAGATGTTAAAGACTTCCCCTCTCTTCACGGCAGTTCAGATGTTTTATTTAAAGGCCAAATCCTGACTGCCTATGAAGAATTACATTTAGATTATTTCCTATGTTACTTAACAACAGAAAATCAGAGCTATTTAGTGACATCATGTTAATAAAAAAGTCAGCATGATTAATTAATTACTATTATTATTGTTATTTGTATTATGGTAGTGCCCAGGAGCCCAGGTCATAGACCAGTACTTCATTTTGCTCTGTGCTGTACAATCCCAGAACAAAGGGGGGAGGTACCTGCCTGCTTACAGTGTAGAAGACAAGAAAGAACAAGCAGATACAGACAGAGACTGTTACATAGAGACAAGAGTAAAAAACACTTGTTCATGCTCTCTTTCCCCAGTAGTACCCTCATGCACATTGAATTAATTAATTAAAAATGCCTTGGCCCTGCTTCCTGGTGGACAGCTAGGAAAAAAGAAAGAATATGCATCTATTGAGTAATAGAAAATGCACTGACGCTAAGGTAATAAGTGCCTGCCTGCTTGGATAGAAGAGAAACACAGAAAAATATTGGTATGTGATGCTGGTAAGCCACGTGCTAGCTCTAGCCGAGGCTGTGTAGGCAGACTCATAGTTGGAAACCAGACCAGGTCATCTGTATGTCATTTTGTTCAAAATAGGTATTAGTCTTCTAAGAATGTGTTTATGACTCTATAAATTGATTGTAAATTGCCACATGCATTCATCTCACTTATAATGCCTGTATTCTGTGCTGTAAGGAATGTAAGTTTTGCTTTATAACTTGTAAAATGTTTGCTCTGAACTTTTGAACCAGGCCATTAAGGAACATCACTATACAAAGGGTTGGGGAATGACCCTATTACACCTTGGAAGTATTATGTCCAAGGGAGCTCATTTCAGGGATTGGAAGGCCAAATGTAAAAGATAAAACAGGGTCAAAAAAAATTTCATCTCTTTGCTGTTTGAACTCTCAGAGAGCCAGAAACACTGAAACAAAGCAATGATCCCTGGAATCAATGGGTGCGTCTACACTTGTAAATTAAGTTGACTTAAGCTTGCTTAAATTGACTTAATTTACTCTGCGTCTACACTACACTTTCCTTAAGTCGACTTAAGCAGCTGCTTAAGTTGACTTAAAGAAAAATTAAGCTGACTTTATAAAACCTAGTTTTAAGTTGACTTTCTGCTTAAGTTGACTTTCTAAAGTCGACTTAAGCCAGTGCAGACATGTAGTACCCCTAAGCCGACTTTAAGTCGACTTAGGGGACTCGGAACTCCAGGGCTTCCCCACTGCCCTCCCTGCCAGGGTGGCTGGCACAGCCACAGTCTGGCTGTTCCCCCCCCCAAAGGGCAGGCCAGAGCCCTGGCCACCCTACCCCTATGCCCTGCCAGGGGCCCTGTCCCCCTTTGCCCCATTGTACCAAGGTACAATGGGGCAAAGGCTGAGCCCCCTGGCACTTGGCAAGGGGTGGCCCCCCGCCACCGTGGACCTGTCTCAGGTCCACCTAGCCCCTACAAGTTGACCTAGGCCTCCAGTGTGGATGTGCTAGGTCTATTTTGTAAGGTCCCCCCTAAGTCGACTTAAAATTTAAGTGTGGACTTGCTAAGTCGACTTAACAAAGTCGACTTAAAGTCGATTTTAAGTCGACTTAGCTAAATCGACCTAAATTAACAAGTGTAGACATAGCCAACATGAGTCTGCCCTGAACAACACTTTGAATGGACAGATTATGACACCTGTAAAAACTATAGATTATAGCTCATTCGTGTGAATATGTTTGCTTGCTTCAACCTGTAAATAATTCATTTCCTTTTTCTAATTAATAAACCTTCATATAGTTTATTACAGGATTGGCTCCAGGTCTTGTCTCTGGTTCAAAATCTAGGTACCAACTGATCTGGAGTAAGTGAGTGATCTCTAGGGAATGGAAGCAACCTGAAACTTTTGTGATTTTTATTGTAAGTAACCATTTATATCTGAGTCCAGCTTGCTTTGGTGGCAAGATAGATTGAAATCCAGTGGAATTGTCTGTGACTCCATGGTAAAACTAATACAGTGATCCAGGAGTTCATATTTGTTACTCAGCTGGTAAAATCAAATTATAAAGCATAGGAGCAATTTGGGATGTCTACTCTGTTTTTGACAGTCTGCCTTGAGGTAGGCATGAGGATCATGAGACACTCCAGACAGTATCATATAGTGAAAGAAGTTCTTCAAAATGACTGTCTAAAATCTCATGCCTCAAAATGTTGTGATTCTTTAAAACTGGGGGAATCAAATTATAGAGTCATATTCTCAGGGTCACAACTCCATTGAGGTAACCGCTGCTGGATTCCCTCTCACCGCCAGAGGAACTAGCCCATAAATATAACAATGAAGATCAATGTATGCATTGTTTTTTATATCAGAATCGCTACACTTAGGCCTTGTCTATATGATAGATGATGTCAGCGCAAGTCAATGATGCAATTACAGTGCTCATTGATCAATGCTTGTGCCTGCTCACACAGCACTCATTATGTCACCAAAGTGCATCCATGTTTGTGCTCTAACACTTACAGTGAGAGCAGTGCCCTGTGACCAGCTCTCCCCAGAGCCATCCTGGGGGTTGGGGTGGGCAGCAAGGCCTAGGGCCAATCGGCCTCTGTGTATGGAGCCACCATGGTCAGCTTGGAAGATGAGATGCAAGCTCGCCATGCTGACTGAGCAGAAAGCAAAAATTCCCAGGACTTCAAAGGGGGAGGGGCAGATGGCTGCAGGGCAGTGAAATTCAAACTGATGACTAAAGTGGTTGGGATGGGCATTGTGGGACACTTCCTGGAGGCCATTTACCAAGACAGAACCAAATATGGTGTCTATACTGACACTTTGTTGCTAAAAGTTTGGCACAGAAAGCTCTATGCCTCTCATTGAGGTGGTTTTATTATGTCGCAAAATCAAGAGAGATGGATTGGCAGAGAAGGAGAGGTGGATTGTAGTGTGTGCACCACCTCTGTTTTGGCACAAAAAGCTGACTTTGATGGGCAAAAGTTTGTAATGTAGACCAGCCCTTAGTGAGCAGTTTCGAAATCCAATTTCATAGATGCACAGATTACATTAATTTTTGTAATTGCTAAATAATTCAGTTTTGAAGATATGAACAAAATCAGGATATTGTCTGGTGGTTCAGAATTACCTAAATGTTACTTAAAATCCTAACTGCTGAGCACATAACAATGAAATTGATCATCTCTCTTTAAACAGTAAATTCAAGAAAACCTAAATGAGTTCCTCCTTTCATAATATGTAGTTGTCTAGGCTTGTCTGTTAGGAAGCAAGCACAGACTGACTTTGCCTTCAAACACTGTAAGAAGAAACACTCCCAAATCTCACAAACTGATCATTGTGGCCTGTGGAATGTTACTTCAGGTTATCAAAGTTATGGTGCAGCCTGGTTTCTGACTTCTAATTTGAAAACCTTGTTGGATCTGGGCTCTTTGCTTTAAGATGGCTGCTCTCTTTGTCCATGTCTTGATGGGTGAAAAGATTGTGCTTTTTTCATTCACATCCGCCCCTTTGAGTTAGCATCACATGATTGAAAAGTCTTTGTAACACTGACTAAGGCCAGGTTGGCACAGGAGACTTTTGCAGGTATAGAAGTATCAGCTGGGATAGTGTTATTTGGTGACATTTCTATACCTGTAAAAGCCCTGGTGTGGACATTTATACCAACATAAACATGTTTTTGTCAATATAATTTCTTTCAATCACTGTACTAATCTAAGCTATACCCACCTAAGCACTTTCTTTACTGGTATAGACACTAGGAGGGCTTGCCAGGATGCCTACGCTAGACTGGGGAACCTTTTATATATACACTAGACCTAACCTGTTTGATCTGTTACATGGCTGTGTTGCAGGTTAGGCTTTATCATGGTCAGCTAATATGACTTCAAATGTAGGAGGAAGTCACCCATCAGATTCCCCCAAGGAATATCCCACTCGAGTAGGAGGCCTCCCCAGGAGGAGCAGAGTCATTACACCTGTTGTCTGCCCTCATCCCACCTCACTCCTAAGTGTTTCTGGTATGCTGGCATCAGAAGTTGCTAACAGACTCACCTCAGTTCCAGCTGCTTTTGGGTGGCAGGGACCAGTAGAGGACATTGCATGATGGCTGCAAATTAGGGCAGCCCACAGAACTACTCTAACTTGTGCCAAGGTCCCCAGGGTAGAAGAAACACAAGCTGCTCCTCTATGGTCCCTGGGCATAGCACTGACACAGGGATGAATCAGGGGCTCCTGATTTGAGAGGGAACAGGACTGGCCCTTAAACATAAAGCCAACAAGAACAAGGCTCAGCGATAGGATTTTCTGTGCTATCCCATTTATGTTTAAGAATCTGTTCAGTACCTTTCAGAATTCACTTTTGCCTCAGAGCTGTAGGCAAGTATGTGCTGCTGTATGCTCAATACTTGCATGGTAAGTACAAACAGATGTTTGAAGATATGCTTTGAAGCAAAACTTTACCCCATAGTTAGTCTCCCAGGAATTTCTAGAAACAATATACATCAACATACAAAGGCTAAAAGACTTAAAGATCTGAAGACCAGCAAGACTGGGGAGAGGAATGTGGGGGGGGGCAGCGAGTGATGGAGCAGGAGCGCAGGCTCACATCGCCACTACATAAAACCGTTTATAATAATGTTTAGGCATCAGACTTTCCATCATTAATTAATTGGCTTGGCCCATGTCTAAAAAAAGCATCTGCAGTTTTTGTGTAGGCCTTTGTAGACACCTTTGAGCACTAAAACCTCTGAACCAGGTTCTTCCCCCTTTAATTGTGGGGAGTTATCACCTACTACCCAAATAGTCCCATTAATGCTGATAGTCAAGATGCTACTCATTGTAAAAATGGCTGGTAAAATCTGGTCCATGTGCACAGAGGACTCTGACATGTCAGGTCTAGCGACTGCACACACAGGCGTTAAGTAAGGGTATTAATTACTTGGATCCCAAAGGGTTTAGCAGCCTCAGTCAGGGTCCCATTGTGCTCACTTCTGTACACACGTTTCAGCAGAAGATCAGATAATCCCAATTCAAAGAGCAAACAATCTCATGTCAAGGCACAACAGGAGGCCAGGGGAACAGCCAGCCCCAATTTTCTGGCCGGGCCCCTGAGTCTCCAGGGTGGGGCCAGTCAGTCCTGCTTCCAGTCATGTGACTCAAAACTCCCTGATGACACTGCAGTTGCTAGGCAATTGGAAGGTGGGAGGAAGAGGGCAGGGGAGAGGTAGTGAGAGCCCAGACCCTGCCACATTGAGGCTGTAGAGCCTGCCCCAGGCTGGAGCTGCCCACCCATAGCTACGCCCCTGCAGGAGGCAGAAGGGAATTCCAGAAAAGATGATGGTGAAACAAGCAAATGCTGCACAATCAGCAGCAGTCATCATTTCAGAGACCCGGCTGAGGCCCCTTGAACAATCCAAGACATCACTGTAGATCTTTGGTTATGTCCCTTCTGGCCCTTATTTTCTCCTTCTTTCAGTCCAGTGGCTAGGCACTAACTTGGACTTGGGATACCTGGGTTCAAGTCCCTCCTCCCGCCCAGATTCCCTCTGTGACCTTGGGCAAGTCACTTAGCCTCTCTGTGCCTCAGTTCCCTGTTTATAAAGCAGGGATAATAGCACTTCCCTACCTACCTCTCAGGTGTGTTATGTGGATAAACACTTTAAAGACTGTGAGGTGCTCAGACACTGTAGTGAAGGAGGCCATATAAATACCACTAGATAAAGTCACTTGGTTTTCTCTCTCTCCCTATGGCATACCATGGACTATAACATAGAATCATAGAATAATAGGGCTGGAAGGGACCTCATGAGGTCATCTAGTCCAACCCCCTGCTAAAAGCAGGACCACTCCCACTAAATCATCCCAGCCAGGATATTGTCTAACCAGACCTTAAATATCTCAAAAGACAGAGATTCCACCACCTCCCTAGGTAACCCATTCCAATGCTTCACCACCCTCCTAGTGAGAAAGTTTTCCTAATATCCAGCCTCGACCTCCCCAGCTTTAACTTGAAACCATTGCTCCTTGTTCAGTCCTCTGTAACTACCGAAAACAGCCTAGCTCCCTCCTCTTTGGAGCACCCCTTCAAGTAGTTGAAGGTTGCTATCAAATCCCCCGTCAGTCTTCTCTTCTGTAGACTAAATAAGCCTAGTTCCTTCAGTCTCTCCTCATAAGTCATGTGCCCCAGCCCCCTAATCATTTTCATTGCCTTCTGCTGGACTCTTTCTAATTTGTCCACATCCTTTCTGTAGTGGGGAGCCCAAAACTGGACACAGTATTCCAGATGTGGCCTCACCAGTGCCAAATAGAGGGAACTAATCACATCCCTCGATCTGCTGGCAACACTCCTACTGATGCAGCCCAATATGCCATTGGCCTTTTTTGGCAACAAGAGCACAGTGTTGGCTCATATCCAGCTTCCCGTCCACCATAACCCCCAGGTCCTTTTCTACAGTGCTGCTACTTAGCCGATCGGTCCCCAGCCTGTAGCAACACATGGGATTTTTCCATCCTAAGTGCAGAACTTTGCACTTGTCCTTGTTGAACCTCATGAGATTTCTTTTGGCCCAGTGTTCCAACTTTTCTAAGTCTCCCTGAATCCTGTCACTGCCCTCCAGCGTGTCTACCATTCTCCCCAGCTTGGTGTCATCCGCAAACTTACTAAGCATGCAATCTATCCCATCATCGAGATCATTAATGAAGATGTTGAACAGAACTGGCCCCAGGACCAACCCCTGGGGCACTCCACTTGTTACTGGTTCCCAACTAGACATTGAGCCATTGATTCCTACCCTCTGAGCCCGTTGATCTAGCCAGTTTTCTATCCAACTTACAGGCCACTCATGCAACCCATACTTCCTTAACTTGCCGACAAGAATGCTGTGGTAAACCATATCGAAAGCCTTACTAAAGTTGAGGTATATCACGTCAATGGCTCTTTCCACATCCAGAAATCCAGTCATCTCATCATAGAAGGCAATCAGGTTGGTCAGGCACGATTTGCCCTTGGTGAATCCATGCTGACTGCTCCTGATCACTCTATTTTCCTCCAAGTGTTTCAGGATGTATTCTTTGAGGACCTGCTCCATGATTTTCCCAGGGATTGAGGTGAGGCTGACCGGTCTGTAGTTCCCCCCGGATCCTCCTTCTTCCCTTTCTTGAAGATACTATATTTGCCTTTTTCCAATCTTCCGGGACCTCCCCCGTTCGCCACGGGTTTTCAAAGATAACGGCCAGTGGCTCTGCAATCACACCAGCCAACTCCCTCAGCACCCTTGGATGCAGTTCATCTGGCCCCGTAGACTTGTGCACAGCCAACTTCTTTAAGTAGTCCCTGACCTGACCTTCCATCACCAAGGGCCACTCTTCTTCTCTCCATTCTGCATTAGCCCGTGTAGTAGCCTGGGAACTGGCCCTCCCTGTGAAGACTGAAGTAAGAGAGGCACCACAAGGATACCTGCCCCATTCCTGGTCCTCTTCTTGTTGCTGACATACTTATAGAACCCCTTCCTGTTACCCTTCACATCCCTTGCCAGCTGCAACTCCAATTGTCCTTTGGCCTTTCTGATTTTATCTCTGCAGTCCCGAGCAATATCTTTATATGCCTCCCTAGTCATCTGTCCACGCTTCCGCTTCTTGTAAGCTTCCCTTTTATGTTTCAGCTCACTGCAGAGTTCTCTGCTAAGCCACGCTGGTCGCCGTCCACATTTGCTGTTCTTTCTGCACATCAGAATGGTATCTTCCTGTGTCCTTAACAGGGTTTCTTTAAAATACAGCCAGCTTTCTTGGATGCCTTTCCCCTTCAGATCAGCCTCCCAAGGGATCCTGCCCATCAGTTCCCTAAGGGAGCCAAAATCTGCTTTTCTGTAGTCCAGGGTGTGTGTTCTGCTTCTTTCCTTTCTTCCATTGATCAGGATCCTGAACTCTACCATCACATAAAACTCTTTTAGAGCACATAAGAACAGTTGACATTTAAACAGAAAGGGTGCGTCTACACTGGTGCCTTAGGTCGACCTAAGGACACTTAAGTTGACCTACAGAACTCTGCTTCCACACTGGGCGCTTGTTAAGTCAACTTAAGCGCTTCCTTAAGTTGACTTAATAATACCACCTCTGAAGGTCGACTTAAGGCTTAAGTTGACCTTATTAAGTCGACTTAAAGCCAGTGTAGATGGGTATGTCTACACTACAGGCTCTTTTAAGTCAACTTAACATGGTTGACTTAAGTCGACTTTAAGTGTAGATGCTCCGTTAAGTCCACTTAACAAGTGTCGACATAGCCAAAGAGTTTCTAAGTCTTAACTGCATAGCTGTGCTGATGCACTGCTATACATCTTTTTACCATAGAACTTAGAACAGAGGTAGTCAATAGGCAGCCTGCAGCCCAAATCCGGACCACCAGAGGCTTTTCAACCACATTGTGGAGCATGCCAGGACTTGGGGTTTCAGTCCCATGAGAGACACTGGGCTCAGAGCTGATGCCCCACAGAGCACACCTTGCAGGGGCTGAAGCCCCAAGTCCCAGTGCCTCCCATGGGGCTGAAGCCCCAAGTCAAGGCAGGGCTTCAGCTCCAAGCCCTGGCATGCCTGGCAGGGCTCCATTTAGGGATGGCGGAGGTCACCTGCCCTTCAAGTTACAGAGTCAGCCACAGGTGCCATTGTCAACCTCAGGGGTCGGAGCTCTTTAGAGTGTGGGCAGCGGGGCACCTGCCTCCCTGTGTCAACTGTCAGGCCTAGGTGCCAGTTCCCTCAAACCCTGTCCAACACACCACCAGTTATTCCTCTACCCACACACCTCCTACCCCCAACAACTGCCTCTGCCCCTTCCCCCCAAAGTTTCGTGGTCTGGTCAAAGGCCTCTGGCGGTCTGCATTTGACCCTTGGTCCACCTACTCACTACCCTGCAATAGGCCCTGGGTACATTACACAGCATTGTATGTGCTCATTGAACTGGGGCACTTGCAATACGAAAAATATTCCTCCAGAGTCCAGACCCTGACTATGAAATATGGACCTTGCAAAAAATAATTGACTACCCCACCTTAGAATATTTTCCTCTTCATCTCTTTTTAATTTCCCTTTTCTCTAATCTGGCTTGTTCCATGCTTATGAAAATTCCTTTTTTTTTTTTTCTTTTTTAAACTCTAAGACCATTTTTCCTCCCTTTCTCATCCATCACACTTTTTCCTTTTTTTCCTCCTTCATCCTTCAGTTTAGTTCCTTACCTGTTTTTTCTCTTCAGTCATCTCCCCCCTCTCTCCCTCTGGAGTGTTTCTGTCCCTAATTTCTCCTTTCAGTCTTTCCCCATTATGGTAGAAAAGATGGCCTGGTAGATACAACACTTGTGTGGACTTCAAGAGACTGGTGCTCAATCACTGTTCAGTCATGGACACCATCTGTGTGACTTTGGGTGAGTCTACTTCATGCCTTAGTTCCCTCTCTGTTAAGTTGTGAGGCTCAAACCCTTCAGGGATTGTGAGACACACTGATGAGGGTCACATAAGTACCTACATAGAATCCTTCTACCCCAAGCCCAAGTCTTCATTTACTGAATCCCCACTAATGGAGCTCTAAGGAGGGCATGATGGAGAAGCGTCTTTCTTGTTTCTAAGGTAGCTATCTGCTCCTCTGTGGACAGCAGCAAGACAGATCATCATTCTTACACTTCAGCTAAATCTACAGAGGGAATCTTCTCTGAATAGCTCCCTGCATTGCTTCCATCTGCACGGCTGGTAGCAACAGTGTAAGTGCTTGTGTTGACAAGGTTGCAGGCGTCCGCTCTGTCATCAAAGCTGCTCAGAACAACTCTTTCTGGCATGGCGGTGAAAACTATGATGCTTTGTCTGCTGTTAGCTCCTTATTCTACTGCAACAAGTCATGAATTAAACAGGGGAAAGGAACAGCAGGTCATATTCCACCTTGTGTTTATGATTTTCAGTTCAATTCCGTTTCTTTGTTTAGCAATAGCTCCCTACCATACACAGTTTCCTCTGTCAATTCGTGAATCATTTTGGATACTGGCATCTTGATCTAAGTTTCTGAAACTGAGTGTCTGTGTGACATTGACATGCTGTAAGACAGTTTACACTCCAGGACATGTTTTACGGTTAGGCCATTTCTTTTTCAAATTAGGGGGCCTAAAGTCACACATGTAGATTCCTATTTAAGCATCTAAATAACAGTGAACAGATTTGCACTGATACTGAGCACCCACAAAAATATGGCTACTTTAGTTTAGTCCTTTTTAAGCAGCTTAGGTGCCTAACTTTAGTCATCCCAGTTTGAAAATTTGGGCCTCATTCTTCACTGGGGCACATTTAGTGACTTCACTAAGTAAAAATAGAAAAAAGTGTATCTGATTATGGGTAAAATACAAGATGGATTTGTATAATATCACTTGTAATGTGCTGGGCATGTATTACCCACACTTGTTTATGCGTTATTTAATTTGAAACAAGAGTCCTTCACTGCTAACTATGCTATCTTTCTAAATCAAGCATTTCCTCATAAACTAAACTGAATATCTCCCTTGAACGGTATATTCATAGTTCATTACCTAAAAATCAAGAGATCTTCCAATATGCTTTATTCATGTGTGTTGCACATGACAGCTGCTCTGCATAACTGGGAACTGTATTCGGGTTTGGGGCTGTGGCAGGGCAGTTTAGACTTCACTATTTCATGAGATTTAAACATTAAAGTGACGAATTAAGATTTAAAGACCACTGTATTAAAAATTTGGCAACTGCTTCATGAGCAGGTTAATTCATTGGTTGCAGTAAATAACATTAGAAAAGCCTGTCAAATGGGAAACATGAAGCAGCTGGGAAAAAAAATAGCTCAGTGAAGCAGCCTTGGAAATGAATGCAAAAGACTTCTAGGGGATCATGGTGCACAACCACACTGAGTGACATTAGAAGGAACAAACTTTACCATTATGGGGACAAGTTCAGGCACCACCTCATGGAAACTACAAGTTTGTCAGTCTAGTATTTCAGAATGTCTTCTAGGGACAGTAAGAAATCAAAAAACAAGAGTCCTGTGGCACCTTATAGACTAACAGGTTTTCTTCGGCATAAACTTTCGTGGGCTATAAACCACTTCGCCAGATGCATCTGATGAAGTGGGTTATAGCCCACAAAAGCCTATGCCGAAGAAAATCTATTAGTCTATAAAGTGCCACAGGACTCTCGTTGTTTTTGCTGTACACAGACTAACACGGCTACCCCTCTGTAAGAAATCAAAGCTAGTTTGGGGCATTGTCCAAAATGGCCGCACCAGGAGACTCCATCACATCAAGGCCAAGTTTAAACACCAGTTTAATACTGTAGTGATAAATGTTAATGTTCCAGTGCCCCATGGTGTGAATTATAGGTTGCTTCACACTACCACTGAGTCTTGCAAGGATAGCTAGAGCTTCCTGGATATCTCCCCTTTATGCCTGGTCCTGGGGTGCACATCATAGGCTCTCTCTTCATCCTGTTTAGGAAACTGTCACCCACTATTCACTTAGTTCCCTCCACAAAAACACTGAGGTTAATTCCTGATCCTAACAAATTCAATGGCAAAACTTCCATTGACTTCAATGGGGCCAGCATTTCTCCTCAGGTCTGGGCATGCTATCTATTCTTACCAGCCCTGATTTCATCCTTTCTGGAAATGAACTCCACAGCTGGCATGGCACAGGAGATTGAAGCATGAGAGAAAGCAGTACACTGCATCTTGAGCCTGCCGCTGGGGTACCCCAGCTGAACGGCTTTACAGGAAGCCTGACATTTTCTGAAGCTGAGCTCTGCTAAACAACATACAAAAGAGAAACTGAACAAGTTTATTGAATAGATCAGAAAAAACTATTTCAAGAGTCTTTTCTGCCTCCTATGGGGCAGGTTCTGATCTCACTTGCAATCCTGTTATGTGTAACTCCAATGAAATGAATGGGGTACTCCAGATTTACATCAATAAGATGGATCAGAATGTGACCACACATAAAAACAGGACAAACAAACTAAGCCTGGGAACTCAAACTGAGATAATAATAAAAAAGAACCATCCTAGCAACCACCTGGCAAAGTCTACAGGTGGACATTAAGAGTTGAGTCATAATGGTACAAAATCTGCCAGGATTGCTGGAGGTGTATTAACAAACACCTCCTTTCAGCCAAAGAATTGTTGTAGAGTCCATTCCCTGCTGCACTAAATCACCACTTCCAGAAATACTGGATCCTGAATGACTGACAGGGGCTGACATGCTTCCAGAAGGGCCAGTTATCTGCAGCAGGGACCAATGGCCCAGCCAGACAGAAGCCTTTAAGAACTCATTGGAAAAGCTGTGTTAAAGCTACAGAATGATTTGTTTGGGAAGGGACTTAAATCAAATCATCTTGGCTCTCTCCCAGCCTCCTGGCAGAATTAGCTTTGGTACCTGTCATAACTGTACAGTTATTCCAAGTCTAGCTTTGCACATTTCCAGTGCAGATGGAACAGCCTTGACTGTTCCAGTGTGCAACTGTTGTTATATGGATGGTTAATAACTCTCCTAATATCTAGGCTGAGTTTTTAAGTACTTATCACCCAGCGAGGTTAATACAAATTGTAAAGTTCCACACCCTGAATTTTTACCCAGTGCTCATGTTATTCTCTTATATAGATGGCCTTTCACCATGTCCCTGCCTGGGGTATTTACAGGGCCAAATTAAGGTCCCTGGTGGCCCAGAGCTCCCCATTCTTGTGGGACCCTTCCACCCCCACCCCACCCCACCCCCACCCGCCCACTGCAGCAGCACCCAGCCTGGGGCAGGGAAGCATTCAGTGCTGGGGTTCCAGCTGGCACCAGGAGTTCTGGGGCCCTAGGCCGTGGCACGCCCAGCCCTGTTCCAGCAGGATCCAGCCCTGGGCCCGGCAGCAGGAGCCAGATTGGGCCCTGAGCCAGCATGGTTGGGGGGTGGGAGCACGCCGGGGGTGTGGCTGGGACGTGGTTTTGGGAGGGGTGAGCAAGGACTGTACCCCTACCACAGGACCACCCACATTCTGAAGACTCACTTCCTCTATAACACCAACAAGAAATTTACGAAGTATAAATGATTAGATCAAGGAGCAACTGCATAGATTATAAAAGTTTCATCTATGTGTATGTAAAGCTAGCCGAATGTGTGCCAGACATCCCCAGGAACACTCTGCTTACTTGTCATCCCCCTCCCCCCTTACTCCCGCCATCTGATTCAGGAAAGCAACAATTGCTATTCAGGAAAACAATCATATATTTAAAGTGCTTTCCTGAATCTTGGCCTTGAACTAAAAGCTCTTTGAAAAGAGAACTAAAATTCTTCTTAACTCTTTGTACAGCATCTAGCAGATTATTTCTTCTTGTTACCACAGCACACAATCGTTTCAGAATCTTTACTGCCGATGATCAAGTGTAACCCACAAGGAACACAGCTTGACTGCCGAGTGGAAGGGGGAAAAGTTAAGAAACCACCATCTTTTTACTTGTAAACTGAGCACATTTGCTCTAGATTTACCAGTATACAACACGGAACCCCTTAATGCTATTTTTACAGAGCCACTCTTCAGAGGGAAGCCGCACATTAACGTTAACGTAGTTCACATTAAGTTAAGAAGGAAACCAGTGGGCTTTCCTCTTAGCCTGATGCTTTATGTTCTACAGTGCTTGGAGTAAGGGACTGGTCTAAGGTGAGGTCCCGGTCTCCTCATGCTGAATGAAGGGCCTGGAGCAAAGTAAAGGCACTCCAGCAGCTCTAGATGTAGCTGGAGAGGTTTCCCTGGCAGAGGTACTACTAAAGACAGTTATGAGCTGTCCTCCGAAATCCTCCACACAAGCCCAGAATCAGGAGGGCACAAAGAAGATTTCAAGTCACATTAGCTTCTATTCCTTTTGGACAGAGAGTTCTGTGCTGCACCTCTTAGGGGATGTCATGGCTACAAAATGAAGGTGTGATTATAGCACAGGAAGGCTAGCTAGCAGGTAACAATAGCAAGAAAGACATGGTGGCACAGACGTGTACTCAGACTAGTCACCCAACTACAGACTTGGGTTCATACTTGGGTTGCCAGCCTGCACTGAAGTTCATCCCACCATATCTTCACTACTGTTACTCATATTAGCTGAATTAAAGCTAGTTTGGGTATGCCTATTTGTGCTCCAATCACACCACCACTTGCAGTGAAGACATGCCCTTAGAAGCACAGTGCAGACTCTCACCTCTATGTTTTATTCCCAACTCTGACCTGGGTAAGTAGGTGAAAGAACTTCTGGCTTCAGTTTCCCTTCCTGGTAAATAAGGCTGATAATATTTAGCCACCTTTACAATGCCTTTTGTGATTTTGGACAAAGTAGCAAGTACAATACATTCCTTATTAAAAAAAACCACCACTTTCTCCCCTATGAAGATAATTTTTCTGCCTAAAATGACATGTGAGACAGTATAGAGTTACAAGCTTCAGGGAAAAGGCAGATCACACACAACCGTTGAGATAAAGAGGAGGATCAACTGTTTTAGCTTGCGTGAGGGGTGGGGAAAAGGGAGAGAGAAGTCTGTTAACAGTACACTTACACAGTCACTCCTGACCTAACTGTCTTGAAGATCAGACCAGAAACATCAGCACAACTTTCTCTCTGGAGATTAAAGGAGAGGGCCATGTTCAGCGGCTAGCCAACATGTGGCAAAAGGATTTACCCAATCTGTCCAAAATAGATTAAATTTATTACAAAAGGTATATACAAGGTTAAAAAAAAAAGATATAAGAAATAGTCCTGCTGGGTGGAAGTTGTATGTCAGTGATTTGTTATTGCTGTGAAGCTTCTGTGGAATTGCTCACCCTTGACACAGAATGCAAGAGCCAGGATTATATTTTTTCCTGTGTTTAACTGAGAAACACTCAGCTGTAACCGTACTTAACCTTTCTTTTTCTAGCTGCCAACACTGGGTGGCACTAAATAACTCCTCCTGACATTTACAAAAATCAGTACTCAGAATCAGTAATGCAGTACTCACACACTTGGCTTCAGTTTCTCCTACCAGCAAATGGTTTTGTTTGAGAAACTTTGATCATATGGTTGTTACAGTGGGAACATCTGATTCACATGGCATATTTTGTACTTTGTTGGTTTGCTAGATTGTTAAACTGCTCCTGAAAAAGATTCTTGCTTCAGCAGTCTGGCTGGGAAGGAGGTGGGGGGAGCTGACTGTGCTGCCCAGGCTTTAAAGTAACATTTCCTGTACTGAGTCACTCAAATACTTTGAAGTATGTCTTGCTGGAGACTTAAACAAATCTTAAATACATAAAAACAAACCACCTTTAAAAGGAACTGAATCAACCGATTTCTCCTGCTGAAGTCAGAATTTATGGTAGAGATGCCGAAGCTGCAGATCTTCTCGTATAGTAAGGGCCTGCAGTTTCACTTTGGTTTCACTCCATTGAGCTACGCTGATGTGAACCTGGAGGAGTGCACTGTGGAATGAGGCCTACAGAAGGGCATTTCCAAGCAAAGTTCACCTTCTGTCCTGAACACAGCCACAACAGGCTGAAGCCAGAGACACAGACTTGTGAAGCCATTAGTGTGTGGCCATAATAAAACAACAGCCATCATTTTGTTTGTAAAACACCCTTTCTCCCTAATGCGGTGCTACCTGGTTCAAATGTAATACACGACGTTTAAAACAAGATAATCAGTGTCAAAGTACTCCATGCTGAAAGCAAGTGGAGATGTCTACGACAACATGCAGGCAATCCTGATATGAGGAAATTAACTTAATTAACCAAAGCTAGTCTCAAAGGCTAAAATCTTCTGGGTCATATTAGGCTACCAGTGAGCCTCAGTGGCACCATCTCCTTCCCCCGCAAGGCTCCCACCGCAACTTCTGAAGGATCAGAGATCCAGAAATCTGGCAGAGGGCTAGTACGGCTTAGGGCTGCACTAAGGGCCTGATCTGACTCCCAGTTAAGTTCAGGGTGTCTTTCCATTGACTGCAAAGGAAGTTGGATTAGGCCCTAAAAGAGGGGGTTTCGAAGGCAAAAAGATTCCAATAGACTCATGCTAGCCAGTAAGTAAACAGGGAGAGCTACAGGGGCAGAACATAAGGTCTTCATGCAAGGATCTGGGGTTCAATGGCAAAACTGTTCCCAATCAATGAGAGAATAAATGCTGTCTCTCCAGGGAGTTATTCAGGCAAAACTCTGTGAATGGAGTCTGACAGGTTTTTCCACACTTCCAAGAACCTTCCCCATGCTCCAGCCCACATTGATTAGCTACACACTGGAGTCTCAAGTACAGATTAATGACATCATACAGAAAATAGAAACAGATGTACCATCTGTTCTGTGGCATATAGTTTTGAAGGGAGGTTTTGCTAAAACAAATACTGTTGTTCTAGATGTCAATATTAGAGTCTGCTTGGCTGTAACAGAAACCTTCTTGCTGCTGCCCCAGAAACTGAAAACAATCAGGACTATTCATTATCAATGTTCTGATGATGTATTTCTGGCCTATGGCTAGACTAGGGCCTTGTCTATTCAGAAATTTCAGCCAATGATAATCCATAACTACAACAGAGCTTCACACCAGTGCAGCTACCTCATGGTTAAATCCCCAAATAGACAAAACCTATGCTTCCATTTCAATTTGCATATGTCTTTATTGGGGGTAAGCCCTCTGCATCACTTCCCCAATGGGAAGTTTGAAAGGATAATGAGGGAAATTGGATGCCCCCATGGAGGCACTCTACCAAACTGGGTTTCCTTGGCCCTGAGTCCTGCAGGTCCAAGCCCTATCTGGTGTCTCCAGTGATGGGGCAGCATGGCCTGCTGGCCAGAGTCATTAGTTGCCCTCAGGTAAGGACAGTATGCCATCAGGGCCCCCGCAGAACATCAGACATCATGTTTTGAAGAAGCACCCAGGAAAAGCCTTACTTGAGTTTGTGATCTCACTGGGCTGCACTCACCTGCATGTATCACTATGACTTTTGGGAGGCATATCCCATGGTCCTTTGATGCAGTCAACTGAGCCACACAGACTCTTTCCCAGGGAATTGTGGAGGAACTTGTCTGTCTTTCTGTGCCTATGGAGAGAGCTGTGGGAAGGCACTGGAGGACTATCAACACTCAAGTGGGTTAGCCTGTATCTTTACTATAAAGAGGGCAGAGTCACACCCCAAATGAAAATGGATCTGCAATCTAACCTCACCGACAGCTGAGTTCAAGGCACCACCAGATGCAGCTGAAAATATTTTGTGTATGGAGGATTAAGGGCAACACTTAGATAAGAACTCAAGGTAACTCTGCAGTGAAGATATACTCCTGTATTAAGGCTCATGTTAATACCAGTATATACAAAGTTATCATTCTCAAACATCTGGTGTATATATAGGCTCTCCCACCCCCTGAACTCTGATACGCTCCTTTTCACAGACTTGGGCCGAGGATGTATAGCCATGCTCACCTGCTGCTTTTAAAGGTGACCTGCAAAAGGAAAAGAGACTTATGCCCTCATGTGCATCTTTATGATGGACAACAGACCTTCTTATCTTTGCTTGGGGAGGATTATTTTTAATTGCATTGGTTTGGTTTTTTGCTTGTTCATTGAATCAGAAAATCAAGTGCTGTCTAGTCTGAAAGATTCTGATGACTGGAGAATGAGTGAAAATTACTACCTCGAAGTCAAGAAAGTAGAAGTTGGGCAACTGAGAAGCAGTTTTTAAAATACCTTAAAGTAGTGTAAGCACGCCCAAATGGGTGCAGAAGGAAATTTTAATTGATCTTAGATTTTTATTTTATTTTATTTACAGAGTACTAGACTAAAGCAAACTTTTGTTGAATGTCCAAGGGAAGGGATTATACTGTCATCTGTCACCAGAGTACCTATGTGCAAGAAGTTCTGAGTTAGAAGAATGATAATCGTGACATTTTCTGGACTAGCCCTTGCCCCACAGCCTCTGATAAAAGGAGAAATAAAAATCTAATATTGTTACAGTAGGACTGTTTTAAAACACAGAGCACATAGAAAAAACCAAGAAAGCTACTATGCCTTTGTACTGATGAAATAATTATACCTCCTGACCTGCCTAGGCACATGTGAGGCACACTGTTATAACACCCCCAAATGCGGGTGTCCCTGAACCAGGCTTCTCCCGACCATGCCTAGTATGAGTCCAAGAGGTTTGTTTCTTTAACAGGGGTTATCAAACACATAGAAAACAGTCTTAATTCCATCCTTTAGTCCCTACCTGCTCCTCTGAGTCTCAGCACACCAGATTGCGAGGCAGCTTCCTAACCTTAGCCAGCTCTGCTCCCTTCCACAGCGGCTTATCTTAGCCCCTTGCTCTAGTGCCATGTGGATTTCTCCCCCCAGTGTTTAACCTGTCTCAGTTCTTCCTCTCCAGCTGCCTACTAGCAACCCTTTATAGAGCCAGATATAGCCCAGCCTCTTTAGTTAGCTGGATTGGGCTCCTCTGCTCAGTCCAGGGGTCCTGGGCTTAGTCCATCCACAGGGACCAGTTATCCTCTGACATATAGATATTAAAAAAAAATCATGCAAGGAATCTAAAATGCCATGGTATTTATTCCTTTAATGTAAATAACTTTGCATAACCTCAATTTCATCATTCTTTCTTTTAGATAGAAATAATTTCAATAATAAAAAATGAAAGGATATCAAATGTGTGTGGAATAGGAATGTTTGGGACTAAAATTTAGTGATTTCCCTCAAAGAGAGGGACTTTTGAGCTGCACAACAATACTGAAGGCAACCGTATTAAGGATATCTTGGTTTTCATGTGTTATAGTGCAGTTTTTTCCCTCTTTTAATTTAACAGCTATGGAACTGCCCAAGGAAATATACTAACTTCCTTACTGCTTGGAGTTTTTTTGAAACTGCACTTAGGATGTATAATTAAGTTATGCCAAGGACACCTAGAGAGACTGATAGTTGGTCTTTATAGAATTTTTTAAAATGTCATAAATATAGTACAATACATTTTAACTTGCAGGTTGCAAAACAGCTAGCTATTCCAAGCGTGGAACATAGAATCAGAAATGTAGGGCTGGAAGGGACCCCAAGAGCTCAGTGTGTCTATTTCCCCTATGGATTAAATTACATTAATTTTTCATCAAACTTCAAATCCAGGATCAGTGCACCATTTTTTAAAACTGCAGAATGTAAGCAAAAGACTCTTTACAGTTTTATTTTTTCAATGATCAGCCTCAATCTGTTTCAGACTACTAAATTAGCCGCAACAAAAGTTACAAATAGACCTCCAATTTTCTTCAGCCAAACAAAAACATGCAGGGTCTAAATCTCAATGGATTGACACCTTTGTAGTCATTCCCACCTGTGCAAAGTGAGAAGTAAAACATTACTGCACCAGCATGATAGAACTTTACACCCTGGTGTAAATAACTACAGAACAGGGGCACCGAGTAGCCATGTATGGACCTGGGCCCACCCACTTGGAGATGAGGTCCACCCACCGCAGCACCCAGCAGTGGTGCAAACTTCGCCACCATAGCTGTGGGGCTGCCCAGCAGCCGGCAGCCATGAGCAGAGGGGCTGTTGGCCAGTCCCACAACCGTGGCAGCGAAGTTCAGACCACTGTCAGGCCTCATTGCACTGACTATCTCTCTTCCTCCCACTCCCACAGCTCCACTTGTTAAGTAACGTGACTGGAGACTGCCCTTGGCCAGGCCCACCCTGCAGATTCAGGGGCCCAGCTACACCCCTGCTACAGAAGATGTAGAATGGAGGATCAGAGCCATCAATTTCCATAGGAAGCCAGCAGAATTGTGCTTAACCTGTTCTGGAAGAGTGGATCTCATCTAAACAGAACTGGTTAAGCCAGCAGTTCCCAAACTGTGGGTTGTGACCCCAAGTAGGGCCACTTCAGCAACAGATAGGGGTACAACAATCCCCAGCATGCAGAAGACATTTTATAAAACGGCCTTCTCTGCACAGTGGGAACTCATATGCATCGTATGCATGAGGCCACATTGCACAGCGGATGCTATCTTACTCTATAAAATGGCACCATACATGTAGTGTGACCTCTCACATACCATATGTGTGTGAGATCATGCAGTCCAGAGGATGCCTCCTCGCAGCATGACTTGCATGTGCAGTACATGTGAGGTCACACTTCAGGGAGGACCCCATTTTTAAATAGCAACTCCATGCTGTCTGGGGCAATGGGAAACAACAGATGTGAAAATGGGGCTATTCAGGGAAAATGTTTGGGAATTGCTGTGCTAAGCCACTTAGATGCCAGAGCAGAGGTAGCTTTTGGGGTAGGCAAAGCCTGCCTAGAGGGCCTCGAGCAGTGAGCGGCCCTTCCCTCCCTATCCCAAAAGCTGCATCTGCCTCACAGGGGTAAGTCCTTGGGGGAGTTGGGGCCATAGGAGAGGGGAGGGGGCCAAGCAGTAGGGGGCCCTGCAATGGGCCTTCACCTATGGCCCCTGATAGGCTAAGGCCGCCTCTGTGCCAGAGTGCTGTGAAGGCTGATGGGGGTATGCGCATGTGCTCCTCCCTGGAAGTATGGGCTTTGTCCAATTAAGATTCCCTTTGGAGTCTTTTGTTTTGTTAAGGGCTTAATAAAGCTGATCTCCTCTACCGTGGGACAGCACTCCTGCCTGCTTCAGCACCGAAGTTTCTCCACAATCACTGAGAGCTGGGGGGAACCTTGAGAGACTGACCTGTAGAGGCAAGAAGGTGGGAGCAGGGGAGCCAGCAGTGTGGCTGGCAGAGTGGAGAATGGTCCAACAGTGCCAGTCACCATAGCAAGCACGGTGCCTTCTTCCCCCTCAACCTCAGCACGCTAGGAGGTGAACTCATTCAGGTGCCCCTCCACACTCTAGGTTATCACTGTCCAAGGACAACTGTGAGTGGGGGTATAGGAAAGTAAGATGAGAAAGGCAAAGGACACTGCCCAGCCTCCTCTGAGATGGGGGTTTTGCTCATGATTTTTTGTTTGTTTGTTTATAAATGTTGCTTGCACTGTTTTCCTGAACTAGTGCTTAGTTCTTCCCTTTTATTAATAGGTCTTTTTTCTGCACTCAGACTCTGTGCTTACATGGGGGGAAGTACTGCCTTTTGAAGGAGCATTGTTGGTGGTCTGTAATTTTCCAGCTGACTAGACAGTGGCTTGAGCTGATGCTGTTTTATTGTTGGAAAGGAACCCCTAACTATTGACATGGCCATGAAAGCTGCCAACTCCACCTGGAAGAAGGGCCACACCTGCCATTTATTTTATTTCCCTGGAATTACAGTATGATGAACACATAACTCCATGGTTTTTCACCTTCCTCTGTAGCACAGGGCATGGCTCACCTACCGGTGAATTCTCTGTATCTTAAGTCCTTAAATCATGATTTAAGGAGGTAAATAACTCAGTCGTAGGTTGGTGGCCTATTGCAGAAGTGGGTGGGTGAGGTCTTGAGGCCTGCATTTTGCAGGAGGTCAGACTAGATGATCCTACTGGTCCCTTCTGACCTTAAAGTCTATGAGACTCCAGTAGAATTTCTCCCAATTTTCAAAAGGATAACTGAGATTGGAATTGGCTATTTTAGTTAATTCTAGTGAATGTGACATGGTACATTATTTCATTCTATTTAATCTATTCTGTAACACTTAATAAAAATCTGCCTATTATTAACCCCTGCCCCCAATAGTATTAGTTATATTTGTTGCTATTTTATCTCCCAGGTAATTTTAAAACAACTGAATCACAAAAATGTATTAAACATTTTGGACACTGAGATACACCACTATATTAATATCTATCACTGCAAGGTTAGAGGCTCAGAGTCTGTGGCTCTATTTGTCAAATGGAATCATTATTTAATATTTTCAATTATTCTGATAATGCTGATTTTGTGGTTCAAAAAAATCTAGTATATTTTGTAGTATAATAATTTACCCGGAGGTTTCTACATATAGTTCTGCATACTCATAGCAGCAGTGATATGATGTATTCATTGTCATTTACGATAGTATAAAGTGATTTAAATCTGGGTTATAAAGAGAAATATTCTCAATTAGTTTTCCCAAACAAATCAGCAGCCAGGAAAATAAGATACCTACTCATCCACCAGAAAAATCAATGGAAGTTTTGGGGAGCAGAATTTATCTAGCTATCTAAATATTTATCTGGTCCCCCTCACTGTAGCATCTGAGCATCTCCAAAAGTGTAGTTCCAGCCTAGAGCCACCCCAATGGGATCCATTAAGAGAAAGTTAACTAAAGAGCTCAGAAAAAGTTTTTTTTTCTTCCTCCCCCCCTCATTTTCATACAAAATATGCTGCCAATGAAATGAATGCTAATTCAGGCCCCAGTCATGCACTGGAATCCATTACCATGGACACCTGAGCATAGACACAATCTTGTTGTGTGTTGCAAGATGGACACAGGGATTTGCATTAGACACCAATCATGCACCAGGATCCATGAAGTTCCCATTCATTGTACTGTAGCATCTTCTCTGTGAAAGAAACTAGAGGGAGAGCAGTGAGAGGAAAAAATGGTTTCTGAACTTTCAACAACTTTCTTTCCAAAAGCTCCAAGCGTAGTGGTTCTAGGTTGGAATTTTAGATGAGTACATGAACCTTCCTTAGCTGCTTTCCTGCCACCCATGCTACCTCAGTCTTCCAAAGTTACCACCAGGCAATATTGCAGATACCCTTCAAAGACTCCTATTGGTGCTGTCTGACATGTGCAAAATGAAACAATAGTTAAAGTCAAAATTTACAAATATGCATGCCCAAGATCGGTGCTTAAAGTGGTGGTGGGGGAGAAGGGGTCATAAAGGGTTGCATCCCCAGCCAAAAGAGGTAAAAATAAACAAACAGGTCACTGAGGGGTATACTAAGCACTGTGCCCCAAATCCACAAAGGTACTTAGGCACCTAAACACCAGACTTAGACTCCTAATAGCAAATTTTAAGGCATAGCTACAACCCACTAGAGTAATTGTGGCAGAATCCTGGGGTACATCTACACTGGAGGCTCTGTTAAGTCAGCTTAACAAGGTTGACTTTAAGTCAACTTAAAGTCGACCTTGTTAAGGCAACTTAGAGAGTCCACACTGAAAACTCCAGTTACCTGCCAGCATCCACACTAGCAGGTGCTAGGTCGAGAGAAGAGTGGTGCATTGTGGGTAGCTGTCCCACATCGCACTGAGGCCTGGAGGCCAATTAGGTCAACATAAGAACATTCCCCGTCCACACTGGCTTAAGTCCACTTAATAAGGTCAACTTAAGCGTTGTCAACCTTCAGAGGTGGTGTTATTAAGTCGACCTAAGGAAGTGCTTAAATTGACTTAATAAGCACCCAGTGTGGACACAGCTGTCTTTAGGTTGACTTAATCATCCTTAAGTTGACTTAAGGCTCCACTGTGGATGTACCCCTACATCTCCCACGTGGGTGCCCTAGCCAACAAGCTATCAAGCCATTCTCACATTCTCTCTGAAAATACTGGCTTAAATGATTTGCTCACATTCACCCAGCAAGTCAGTGCTAGGCATGGAATAGAACCTTGATCTCCTGACTCACTATGCTTAAACACTAGACCAATATGTGAAGCCATTTTATTCTTTGCAGCATATTCACATGCTATCACATCAAACCCAGGTTAGAGCACAAAGATGAAAATTAGAGTTTGCAGTCTCATTCTTTCCTTTGATATCATCTTAAAGTTTTTCCCAAAGCTTTAGTCTTGGCAAGTTCTAGTTATCTACTGAAGTTTGTAATTGCTGGGAAGAATAGGACAGCTTCCATTCTCTCCTTGTGGACATGTTATTACAACCAGACTAGCTGATTGGATCAAGCTTTGTGATAATCAGAATAGAAAGGAATCTACTGCTCAGACTCAGAGCATCGCTAGTGCATGGTTTTGTCCTACCTGTGAATGGGATCAGTGGCTATCAAAGAACTCATCAGTGCATATACCATGCTCTGTAAAGAGACAGTGCCACTGAAATTTAATTTAGAAGATCACATATTTGTAGCTTCCTCTGATTAACAATTATAACACCACATCCTTGCAACTTTTCTTTAAGGTAGGTAGATGCTTTCAGATCATGAAATGTGAGATAAGAAGAGATATCATGTTTTGCCTAGGATTAGAATTCAGGAATTCCTAACTTTCAGTCCTATGCTGAACCTGCTAGACTACACTGAAAGGATCAGGGCAGGAATGTTTTTGTTCACCTATCAGGATGAAACATTCCCCTAACTCACATGGTGTCCTCTTGCCAGCCAGCCCTCTCTTCAGTGCTCCACTAAAGCACAAAGGACTGAGACCCTCAAGCTTGCAATCACCAGGAGTTTATGTACCACAGGCAGAAGATTCTCCCAACCCCATGCAGACCACCCATCACTAGCACTGTTCAGCATCTAGGAAGACTAGCAACATCTCATCACTCCTTTCCACCCTATACCTTGGGACTGGTATATACCCTGCTGAGTCATCAATGCAGCTGCAGCTCATGGCTTAATCAAACCCCCTGGGAGGCTGCTCAGTCTGTGCATATGCACAGCTGCCTCCTTTCAGGCAATCAAGCCCCAATCCAGCTACCGGCTCTGCTGCCCCAGAACTAGCATGGCAGGGGGTTAATCAGCACCCTCTTGCATACCTCCCCCTTCATTAAACCATTAGGTTTCTTCTTCCCCACCCCTCCTTCCTCTACCAGGGGTGAGAGGTGTCCCAAGGTAGGATCCTTCCCCATCCTTCAGGTGGTCTTTGGTCTCTGGCATTTGGGTTTCACACTCCCCCACAAAATCCACAATGGGCCAGGGCCCCCCATAAGTTTGTTGCCACCCACAAGTCCTCATACCATTCTGTGGCTGCCCCAGCCACACAAGTTCTCTGACTGGGGCCCTAGGCAACCTTTCCCTACTTGGGGGTTGCCTGGGACTTCAGGGTTGCCCACTTTAACAGGTGGGCACAGTGACTCTCCTACCTGGGGTTGTACTGGGGGGATTCCGTCACTTGCCCCATCTTGATTTGGCAGTGCTCTTGGCCACTCCTCAATATAATTCACTTTCACTCCTCCTGGCCTCCAGCTCTTGGGGCCACCTTCCTCCATCCTCATTCTGTTCTTGTTGTGTAGGAGTGTCTTTCATGGTTGGACCTCCTGCCCAGGGGTTTCTGAACCCTCCTTAAGGAAACCTCTTAGGCATCCCCCAGTCCTTCCATACTGCTACTCATTTCCATTGAAACCAGCCCCAGACCTCAAGGAGCACCTGGGCCAACAGGTACTGCTTCATATCCCCATGGATGTATTTCACATTCACCCCCATCCCAGGTGATCCTCCATTGTGGTTTCATGAGCCCCTCTGCACAAGGATGACGGTGGAAGCCATGTCCACCAATCTCCCTCAGAATTTTCTTCCCACCCTCACAGGTATGGTGGGCACATTTCTCACAATCCACCCCCATTTACTCTAGTCCAACCACAAAACTTGCCCCTCCCATAAGCCATCCTTATGTCCGGGTTGACCACACTGCCAACAGATGGTTGTTCAGGTGCCTACAGGGGTTCCCCAACTGTCCCTCCCTTTCGTCTTCAGAGCTGTTTTGAATAGAAGTTCTCAAGGCCTTGCCATAGCCCAAGACCTCTATCAGACGTGCCCATCCCTTGTATATCCACCTCCGTATATTTCTCCATCAGCCATATAGCATCTGTCATGTCAGACTGGAAATACCTTATCTAGACCCATATGTTGTTCAGGAGTCCCTGTGAAAACAGCCCCAGGACCGTTGTCGATAATCTCATCCACTGCCTGTGTGGTGGGCTGCATCTACCTAATAGCCCAGTCTCCCAGTCTTTGGGCAAATACCCAGAGTCACTGATTCCCTATCCACCTCACTGCCCAAAGTTTCTTGCAGTACTGGTTTATAAATAGCCCAACCTGGTTCAGGATGCCCACCTTCACTGCCTCATAATCCCAGGCCTGACCCTCACTCAGGGCCACATACGCTCCCTGGGCCTTCCCTCACCAAATAGGTCACCAGTCCCAGGGCCCAAATCACCTTCTCCCAGCCAGTCCCCCATGGCTATCCATTCAATGGTACTTAGGAGCATATCCAGATCATCTATCAGACCCATTTTGCAGAGCCCAAATCCCAGCACTCTGCACTCTCCCTCACCACAGGGCTCATCAGTCTGTGTAAGAGCTGTTGCTAAACCCCAGTGTGTTTCTTTATAAAGTTTTGCAGGACTTTCTTTTGGTCCTCCTGCCAGGTCAGCAAAGTCTGTCATTCTATGTGGTGCCATTTCTGGACACTTTGGAGGGCCTTTCCCATCACCTCCTATTATTTCACCACCCACTGAAAGGTCTTCGTCAACTCCAGGCTCCCACCTCTCACTCAGGCTAGAACCAGTCCCAGACAAGCCCCCACATATCACATAGCTTCCTCTCACCAGCCCTGTCTTCCATGCTCCTCTGGACCACAAAAGGCTCAGAGACCCTCAAGCTTGCAATCATCAATTATTTATTGACCACATCAAAGAATCTCCCACTATCCTGCAGGGCCTTGACTGGGCGAGCCATCAGTGGGGCTGCTCAAGGTCCAGGAAGACCAGCAACTCAACTCTACTAGCCTCTCAACCCCTCTGAGGATTGGCTTATAAATGCTGCTGGGCTAATCAAACACCCTCGGGGGCAGGGGAAGGAGTTGAGGAGGGGAAGAGGAAGGGGCCCCCAGGCTACTCAACCTGTGCCTATGCACATCTGCCTCCCCTCAGACAATCAAGCCCCAGACCACCTTCCCACTCTGCTGCCACTGAGATAGCTGGGCTGACCAGGGAATCACTCCCCAGCACCCTATCATACCGTCTCCTGGGGTCATTTTGCTCCTTTAGTTGAATGGTCCTTTTACAAGGTGCAGTGCATCTTCTTCATGTTAGAAGAATGTCTGCCCTATTTTTGACATTTCCTAAATACTGTCAAGGCTTTCTGAGAAAAGGCAAAGCCATGAAGACCAAGAAGAAGACTGTTGATAGACCCCCCTGAAGAAGGCATCAGTAGGTCCCCATACCTCATGGCATACAAAAGATGTTCCATTACATTAAACAATTGGCAACAACTTTTGGTCATTACCAACATAGGCAGGTTTGAATCAGTGACCTAGAAGTGAAAGGCTCTATCCTATTACAGATTCCCAAAGGAAGTTGGATATGTTTTTTATTAAATCAAGCCATAGCTCTCAAAAAAACCTGTTTTTGGAAATAGGAACTGAACCTTAAGTTTGGTTTCCCACCAAACACAAGATAGTACATAAAGGCAAGGAGTACATTTTTTGGACAGCATATTTGTGAATTGGTGGTTAGATAAAATTTACGAGAATATTTATAACTCATCCTCTGCTGGTGACACAGAGGTGGATGTGTTTTTGGTGTTCAGATTAACAATCTATTTCATTCATTTTTTTAAGCTCTCATATTCTGTATGTCTCACTAATTGAACTTGGTATAATGCTTAATATCTCAAGATAAAGCCTATTTGTTTGCTTAATCCATGGTAGCTAGAGAGTTGGATTTAGGTTTTATTAAACCCCTTAACGTCATGTTTCTATTTAGTGGTTTTGGAAGCGTGACTGGTTTGTTTTGTTTAGTAGCACTGTTTTGCTATAAATGTTGTTCATGGTAGCAATATTAGGGTAGAAGAAGACTGCAGCTTCTGCAGGTCTACCACTGTGTTGTGAGTAATCATAGACACCCATGTGGGTTTGTTTATTCAAACTACAAAGAACTATGAGCAAAAATTTGGTTCTCATTTGTAGTGGTGTTACAGAGCACCTTCACAGAAGTCAGTGGAATTACGCCTGATTCACACCACTGTAAACTAATAGAATTTTGTCATATAATACCATGTTATTTCTTTAGCAGCTATGTTTAATATTACAGAAAATATTCTTCTATGTGTCTGACTGTGAGCTGTTTTATAAAAAAAAATTCATTCTATAATGAGAGTTGGAATGCATGAATATATCTCTGTGCTTGAGCAAACAGAATAAGAAATTACAGTGTATATTTGGCTGCAATAGACAAAATTATGAGTAATTATATGTATTTTCATGTTTAACTGATTAACTATTCTTTGGATGTTATCCCAAGTGTATGTAACGTTGGATCTTAGTGTTAGGCTTCAAATAATAACTTTTTAAAAAAATCAAGTTTGTCTGACTACTGTAATATAGATACAATAGAACATCACATAGGTCCTGGCAGTATCTCAGTGCCAAATAGCAAAGGTCCCCCCCCTCCATTTTCTGTGACTCATTCATTGTCCCAACGCACTGTTGTCATGATATATATCCCAAATGTGTCATGCAAGGTATCAGTTGTAAACTGGTGATGCACTGGTACTGAAAATCATTGCATAATATATGTACGGGTTATGTACAATGAGTTATAGATATGTGTTAGAAATGTGTTAGGAAAGCAATCCATAAATCTGGCCTGTCCTAGACAATGGAATGTGTATTCACTTGTCTCTCTGGCTTAGTTATAGGCAAGAAGACAATGGAAGTACATGTACATATAAAGTAAACAAACCATCAAGCTAAACAAGCAGAGGAGAAGACTATTTAACAAGCAAGCCAGGGGACAGAATCTGCCCCCTAGGAATTCTCCGTGGCTCTTGCAGCAGATACACCAAACTTTGAGTAATAAAAGAAGAAAAAAAGACCTTTTATTTATCCATCACTGAAAGGACTCAGGGTACAGTAGTCTTCAGGCCTGTGAAAGTGGGATTCCCTACTGTGGAGGACTAGGTAACTTGCTTTAAGTAATAAAACTGCCTACACAAAGATTATAATGTTTAAATTAAGTTTTAGCCACTAGAAAGCATATTTGGTTTGGTTTGGTTTGGTTTGTAATCATACCTGTTTCTTTTATTCTTGCTTAGTATCACTTACATCTCTGTTCTTTGTTAATAAAGTTATTCTTGCTTTATGGATATTCTATGCTGTGTATTAAAGTTAAGTATGAATCTTCAGCTAACCCAATTGACTGATAAATGATCTGTCTTTTTGAAGGCAGAAAACTTAATAATTTCCAAGAGATCCACACAGAGGGACTGGACATTACAAGGAGATAGCTATGCAAAACCCAGGAATTGGGGTTCACTGATCGTTACTGCAAAGCAAAATTTGGATTGCCAGAGTCTTGAAGAGTTTGCTTTGCTAGCAAGGCAGACAGGCTAATGTGTCGGAGAACTGACACACAGCTTAGCAGCAGCAAAAGTTTACCTTGTGCTCAGGCAGAGACGTAACACAGTGGCTCACAAATTCTGGCTATCGTGAGAATGATGTCATACTCAATAGCAGATAGTAAATTTTTGCTTTGATGGTATGATGTAAATCAAGCAAAAAGTGTCAGCCATTGCTTAGAATTCCTGTTTGTTTTTCAATTTGTGTCACACACTGACCATGATTACTGGGGATCTTTTAGGATTTTAATAATTTTTGAAATGTAGAAATGTACAAGCAGGACTCTGTTGAACCTTAAAGCCAAAGTTTCAGGTTCTTAATTTAACTCTTAATTTAATGCAAATACATTTTATATATATCAAAATAGAAACTCTTAAGATTTGCTTATTTAATGGTAATTGGCTGCCAAGCAGGCCTGTAAGGCCTCAAGTTTCAATTTTAGAGTGACCACAAAGAAGCTGTTGGCTTCTCCTGAGACTCAGGCAGATACATGGATGTAAGCATAGAGAAAAAAAGGCTTAAGACAAAACAAGTGAAAAGGTAATGATTAGCTAGAAATTGGCAAGTGTATCCAAGGAAAAGGTGTCATTTAGCTACATTGGTACAAGAATTCAGATTGAGGTGACATGTCTTAAAAGAAATGAGAAAAATATTACGGTTCCTGTGATCCCCACAAGAGGAGATAAATTATCTTCTACTGTGTTGTACCTTCCACAAGGTTTAATGAACAGCAATCCCTGTAAAAATGCATTATTATAAAGGTGCAAAACTAATTGGCAACAAGTTGGCAAAAGATAACTGGGCACTCTGCATGGCACCCGCTATGTAATCAAAGGGTTTCAATGTGCCTGGAAAGCAGGGCCATTGCTACACAAAAAAAAGATTCAGGGCCCAGGCTGCCCCACACCCACCCAGCATTGCTCCTGCTGGGGCACGGCTGCCCCAAACCCTACACTCCTGCTGGGGCTTCTCCAGGCTCCCCTCCTAGTTAGCCAGGCTCCTGAACTCCCTTCCCCGGGCATATTTACCCTCCCTGGAGACAAAGGAGTCTGCCATCAGCAGCCAAAACCTCCTTGGCTAAGGCTAGCTAGGCCCAGCAGCCTTTTAAATTTCCTGATACTGTTCTGCGCTGCCCACGTGCCTGGGCGTGGCAGGAAATGTAAAAAGGCCCTGCCCAGTCCCAGCTCCCAAGCATACAGCAGCTGCCGGGTTTGGGCAAATTTCCAGGCTGTACCTCTTCACTCACTGATGAGATTAACCAAACAAACAAGGAGTCTAGTGGCACTTTTAAAGACTAACAAATTTATTTATCACATGAGCTTTCATGAGAGAAAATCCCACTTCATCAGACACTTGAAGATGGGGAACTTACAGAATGGGAGGAAAATAAATGCAGGGAAATGTAAGTCATAGGATCAGGTCAGACTGTTACAGCAAATCAATGTAGTTGTTTAGATTCAAACAGTGGACAACAGCATATTAGAGGGAGGTGAGGGGAAAAGGAAAGCAAAATTACTTGTAATGAGAAAAGAAACCGTACTTCCTATTTAACCCTAAGTTGATGGTGTCAAATCTGCAAGCTTCTGTTAACTCTGTAGTTACTGGTGAATTTCTGCTTAAGGTTGGGGGTCTGTCTGTAAGCAAGGAGGGATCTGCCTCTCACGGCTTGAGAGGGTGAGGGATTGTCTTGCAGAATAATCTATATATCCTTGATGATGTGCAATAAAGGTTTGATTGGGGCTTGTAGGTGATGACCAGTGGCGTTCTGTTGTTTTCTTTCTTGGGCTTCTCCTGTAGTAGTTGACTTCTGGGTACCCGTCTGCATCTCTCAATCTATTTCTTCACTTCCCCGGATGGGTACTGTAGTTTTAAGAATACTTGATAGAGATCCTGAAGGTGACTGTCTCTGTCTGAGGGACCAGAGCAAATGCGGTTATATCTTAGGGTTTGGCTGTAGACAATGGATCATGTGGTGTGTCCTGGATGGAAGCTCGAGTGATGTAACTAACTATAGCAGTCTGTAGGTTTTCAAAATAGGGTGGTATTTATGTGTCCATCACTAATTTGTACTGTAATGTCCAGAAAGTGGATTTCCTGTGTGGAGTGTTCCAGGCTAAAGTTGATCATGGAGTGGAAATTGTTGAAATCTCTATGGAAATCTTCCAGGGCATCCTTTCCTTGGGTCCAGATGATGAAGATCTCATCAATGTAGCATAAGTAGAAGAGTGGTACTTGGGGATGAGAGCAGAGGAAGCATTGTTTTAAATCAGCAATTAAAATGTTGACATATTGTGGGGTCATGCAGGTATCCATAACAGTGCTGCTGACTTGAAGATATAAATAATCTTCAAATCTGAAATGGTTGTGAGTGAGTACAAAGTCACAAAGATCAGTTACAAGGTGTGCCTTGACATCATCTGGGATAGTTCTCCTAATGGCTTGTAATCCGTCTTTGTGTGGAATGCGGTGTACAGAGCTTCTACATCCATGGTGGCCAGAATGATATTTTCTGGAAGGTCGTGGTGTATCGAAGATAGCTAAGGCTATGGCTATGTCTACACTTACCAAAGTTCATTCGAATTAGTTAATTCAAACTAACTAATTCGAACTAATTTTAGTTAGTTCGAATTAACTTAATTTGAACTAGCATGGCCCCACTGGAATTTGAGTTCGAACTAAGCAAGTGGCATTTGCTTAGTTCGAATTAGTCAGTTGCATTAAGCTCAATGTGCTGGTTAGTTCAAACTAAGCAGTTAGTTCGAACTAACATGGCCACATTGACTTAATTTGAACTAACTAGTTTGAATTAAGGGTTAGTTCAAAAGGTATAATCTAATTTATTAGTTCGAATTAAGGAATCCCTTAATTCAAACTAATGAAAGCCTAGTGTGGCCAAGGCTTAAATTAGTTCGAATTAAGCTTCCTTAATTCGAACTAACTTGCAGGTGTAGACATAGCCTAAGAATATTAATAGCACAGGGTCTGAGAAGAGAGTCCACATAGCCAGATAAGCCCGCTGTAAGAGTGCCAATGCCTGAGATGATGGGGTATCCAGGGTTTCCAGGTTTATGGATTTTCTGTAGTAGATAGAATAGCCCTGGTCCGGGTTCTTTGGGTGTGTCTGCATTGAGTTGTTCCTGTGCTGAAAGTATGAAAGTAAAAGCATGACTATGAATGGCAAATTAACATTCTACATATATAGTCCTAAAGTTTACTGCCACTGCTTAATGTAAACTCAGTGTTAAATTAAAATGATGTGGATGAAATGGATACTAATCTGGATTAAATTTAGATTGAGAAGAATCATTTATCATTCTGAATGCATTATAAAAAAGAAGCGTCATAACAATGTAATTGATCAATGTTTTTGAAAGGGCCCATTTTAACCCACTGGTCACCCTACCTCTCCCATTTGTCATTTAATTTCTAATACGAAACTGGTCTGGGACCTTGGCAAAAGTGCAGAAGGCAAGGGGTTCAGTGTAAAAGTCTCTTAAAATGAGAGTTGTACCAGGGCAGAATAAAGGAAATGCAAGATTAAAACTCAAACACCATTCCTCATTTAGGCTATTGTAAGTGGAGATATGTAAGGAGAGACATAGAAAAGGAGCAATAAACCCATAATAGCAAGTGTATTTGTGCCATAACTTTATTTAAAGGCAATTTTGTGAAGACTGGGGGACTGAGTGGGAGCGTTGTTTAAAAACAGAAAACAAAACTTTTGTAGAAGTCTACAAAATATATAGGAATAGTTTTTAAATGGTTCAAAAAACATTCACTTCCTCAAATATTTACCTATAAGCATTTACAGCATCCATTTTTAAGTTATAACACCCCCTCCACAAAGTGGTTTTAATGAAAGCGTTATGTTGTTAATTAAATTATTATTAATTGAAGTGCTGTGGATTTAGAAAGACTTATTCACAGAAATGAGTGATTGGGTTAATGCCATTGCCTGGCTATATGAGTAAACCTACATTAACTCTGTGCTGCTATTCAAACTGTGAGAAGACGTGTTTTGGGTGATGGCCCTGTCACAGAAGAAGGCAAAGAATGTAGGAGTCAGTAGGTTCCAAGGCCGATGGAAATGGCAATTGGGGAGGGAGCTTCTGGAATTGAACAACTGGTCACAGCAGTTGACCGTGCTATGACAATTGAAACTGGAGATAAGGGAGGGGCATTTGGAACTGGGCAGATGGGAATAGTCATTGGATTTGTGATGAGGTAATAACAGTTGGGAAAGGCAGCTGGACTTGAGGAGGAGGTGATAGCAGTGAGGAACGGCAGTTGGAAATGCTAGTTGGGAAATCTGTTAGTCTTTAAGGTGCCACAGGACTCTCACTGTTTTTCCAATTGGGAAGGGGCATTCAAAATTGGGATAGGAACTGAAATGGAAAAACCTGGTACTTCCTGCCACAACCCCAATCACAAAGCAACTCTACAACCCACTCACCTTGAACAGACACATCGAGTATCTAGATAGATATCAATCTTATCTACATGTGTTAACATTGCACTCTTGTGATTCCAACCCTCTCTCACATACACGTGCGGTGCGCTTGTGTATTGGTGGGCAGACATCTGCTACATTTTCAGCCGTTTTCATCTGTTATCCCTTTAACTGTGGAAGTGAGAACACTGCTGCATCTTAAGCTGGACTCGGCAACTTTTAACATTAGCTATCACAAGGTGCGTCTATACTGGCAAGTTAGGTCGAATTAAGGAGGCTTAAGTCGACCTAAACAAAGCTACGTCCAAACTGGGCTTTTCTTAAGTCGACTTAAGCACTTCTTTAAGTCGACTTAAGGAAAGCATAAGTCAACTTAATAACACCTCGTTTTAGGTCGACTTAAGCCTTAAATCGCCTCCTTAAGTCAACTTAAAGCCAGTGTGGACTGGGATTAGCGCCTAAATCGACCTTATTAGGTCGACTTAAAGCGTTAAGTCGACCTAATAAGGCCGACAAGGGGCTATGTCTACAATAGAAAAGTTAAGTCGACTTTGTTAAGTCTTTCTAGTGTAGACATAGCCACTGTGTATTGCGATAACAATAGAAATCTTTAGAGACACATAAAAAGAAACCCAGCAGACTAAATTCTTTTCCTGGTAAATGGCAAATCCATAACAAATAAACAAACCACAAAAAGCCAGGCTAGTCAAATACCACCGTACCATTGCTTCACCCCAGCCCCACCTCCTGCTCTCCCAGCCCTGCTTGACTCCCCTGCTTCTCCAACCAAACTTGCTCTACCTGCTTTCCCCACTACTTGACAAACAGCCCCACTCTCTGCACCACCGTGCTTCTCTCCCCACTGCCTAAATAACCTCATTTATCTCCTATGTCCCTGTGCTGCCTCGCCTGCCTCCTAGGCACTTCACAGCTGAGGATGGAGGGGGAGGTTCTTGTGAGCAGAGCTAGTGAGGCAAGTTGGCAGTGCTGAATTAGAAGCAGCTGGTGGACTTGACAGTTCTATTATTTCAGTGAGTCCCAAAATATGGGACATAGAAACTGGAAGGAACCATGAGAGGTCATTGAGTCCAGTCCCCTGCATATGACATATGTCACCCTGCCCAAAGACTAGCAGGGTTTTATATCTAATAAGATGGACAGGCCTTTAACCTCTTGAGAAGGCTGTAGAGAGACAATCGCACCAATGGTTTCATTTTCCTGAAGGAGGCATGGCCTTCAAAAGTTTGGGAAATTCTGCACTCACTTTTCATGGCAGAGGTTAGAGTATGAATGGTTTGGGGTTTAAGCTTAAAAATTTAAGGGTGCATCTACACTTACAAATTAAGTCGGCTTAAGGAGGCTTAAGTCGACTTAATTTACTCCGCGTCTACACTGGGCTTTCCTTAATTCGACTTAAGCTGCTCCTTAAGTCGAATTAAGGAAAAGTTAGTTCGAATTAATAACACCTTGTTTTAATTCAAACTAGCGCTTAAGTCGATTAAGTCGACTTAAGCCAGTGGAGACGCAGAGTAGTGCTTAGGTAGACCTTTTTAAGTCGACTTAAAACGTTAAGTCAACTTAATAAGGTCAAAAAGTGACCACATCTAAACTTGAACAGTTAAGTCCACTTCTGTTAAGTCGACTTAATAAGGTCCACTTTAAGTCGATTTAAAGTCAACCTTATTAAATCGACTTTATAAAGTCGACTTAACTTTTCAAGTATAGACATAGCCTAAAAGTGGCCCAGCTCTGAGGAGTTTGGTCAAAAACATTTAAAAGAAACAAACAAACAGAAATTTTGGTAAATTTGAAATGTTTTAATTCTGTTGTTTTGGAATAGTCCATTTTTAAAAATTTACTTAATTTTCCACATTTCTACACAAAATCATTCAGTTTCCAAATTGGAAATTTTCCAAGGTTCTATTTTGAGACTCAAAAATTTAAAAAAATTTGTACTAAGAAAAATTCCATCACGTGAGTCTGTTGAGCAATAAAAGTGGCTAGTACAAAGAATAACCCAGACCCTAAAAGCCATTTCAAACAACCACAATATTTTGATTTTCCTTTAATGCTTCTGTTGCCAAATGAAAAATACCTGAAAGAATTGGAATAACATTGGGGAGGAAATTGGTTTTGGAAGAAGACCAAATTTAGATCACGAGCATGGCCTCACCCCAAAAAAATTGTTTGAAAAGGTGAGACGTTTGATATGTTTATATATGTTTTATATTTATTATTTGAAAAGGTGAGATGTTTGTTATGTTTATAGGGACAGTGGTACTAATATTGCAATAAAATCCATAGGAGCAGACCCTGACAATGGAACTCTTTAAGGATGCAGATGTCCACTTATATGCATCTCCTTGCAGGACAGAGGCCTGTAATTCTTTAGCTATGAGGTCTTGAAAAACACATTATAATCTCAGGGGAAATTTCAAACAGGACACTGCAAATGTTTTCTCTTTGAGATTTACTCAATATTTGACCACACACATATTACAGTAAATTAAACTATTCCCTTAGGAATGAGTATGTTACATTTGGAGGCTAAATGAAATCAATAACGTGTGCAACAGAGGAAGTTTGGTCATGATTTAAGTGCACATCTCTGTGCAACCTTAATTAAGACACCTGCATAAAATTATATCAGTTTCATTTAACATTTGCACTGTTCAGTGCAATGAACAGCTCCAAGTTGGGCCTAAAAGTCAAGTAAGCCTGTTTTTTATAGTTTAGATAGACAATGACTAGTCTTCCAAAATGCACAATTTCATATGCCTGTAAGTGTAACATTTTCATACCTGTGATGTGGCTTTCTTATAGGAACAGAGTGGTTTGACTGTTATAGAAAGGCTCTTCACGGTGGCTAAATATTTTATTTTCTTAAGGGACTTTGGTATATAGCCAGAATAACTTTTATAAAAGCAGCAGCATTTACAGCTCTTTGTTTCTGCATCTGGTCGTTGTATTATAGCATTCATACATTTCCCAAATAGTACCAATGAGATCATAACATGATTCTCCACACTAAAATTCATTCCCACTCTTTTATTGGCATTAGAGGGCTCCTTTCAGCTCATAAAACTGTTGCCTCTTTCTGAGCTGAGTGTTTAGCCAAAGTTTGAGGCCCTAGGGATGTATCAATCAGAAGGAAAAACTGGTGACAGTCAGAAATTTTCTTTGATGTAATCTTATTTATTTACAAGTAATGTACATCCTGCTTCTCCAAATGCAGAAAGAACCAAGAACAAGAGCAATTTCTAGCTTGCAGACCCAAATGTCTTTAGCCAACAGACCCAAAGCTGTCTCTCTAGTGTCACACTGTGCTCACAGGCTACTGTTTAGCTTTATTGCTTTTTGTCTCTGCCTCTCTCCCTGTTCTTGTCTGTTTCTGGTTTTTGTGTGTTCTGCTTCCTCCCCTTCTACTCCCGCCCCAAACACTCCTACCCAAAATATGTGGGTTACAAGCACAGTGTTCTCTTCTCCTCCTACCTTTCTTTTGTGGTAGAACACAGACATTGAGACAATGGATTAAAAAGAAAAGAGCTTCTGGATATAAATTACTCAGAGGCACTGAATGTTCTTCTTCAAGTAATCTCCCTACAAGTGTTCCACTCAGGTGCATTTGCACCCCATGCACTTTCCATCAGGGATTTTAGAGTCCATTCAGGCTGTGCATAGGCTGCTTATATACACTTGTGCTCCATGCAAAGGCTATACCAAGCCATGTGCGTTAATCACCTGGACCTGAGCACAGCTTAGCATGCATGCCTCTGCTACTTGCTGAGTGCATTTTAGCTTAGTTAGTTAGTGGTTGTTTTGAAGATTATTTTATTTTCTTCTGTGTGGGCCTCCCTGAGAGAGGTTGTCTGGCATGTCTGGTTCACCAGGGTTTATACACTACCTTATGTGTAGAGAGGCTGTCCCAGTTAGTGACAAAAGTTATAAGTGTGTTCACTGCCTAAAAGAGTTGTCTGTCCCACAAAAGTGTAATTTCTATTTAGCCTTCAAATCCCGGGCTCAAAAGAAGTGGAAAATTGAGCTGCAACTCTTAATGACAGAGTGCTCCCTTCGCCTCACATGAGTCTCCAGGGGTATGTCTACACTTGCAATTTAGGTCGACTTAAGGACCCTTAAGTCAACCTAAATTACTCCCTGCCTACACCAGACTTTCATTAAGTCGACTTAAGAAATTCCTTAAGTCAACTTAATGGAAGCTTAGGTTGACCTAATAGAAACCGCCTATTAGGTCAACCTAATACTTAAATCGAATCCTTAGGTTGACCTAAGTACGGTGTGGACTGGGATCAACCCTTAAGTTGACTTTATTAAGGACAGTTAAGTCGACTTAATAAAGTGGACTAACTCAACTTAACACTAAGTCGACTTAGTCCACTTTTTAAAGTCTACTTAATAAGGTCATATTTAGGTTGACCTAAAGGTGACCTTATTAGGTTGACCTAACAAGATTGACCTAACTTTTTGTAGTGTAGACATAGCCCAGGGCTATCTAGCATCCCTTCCATCTCAGCACAGCACTCCCCCAAAAAGAGAAAAACCTCAGAGACCTCTTCAAAAGGTCTGGGGAGCTCTAACTCCCTTCTTAAGGAATCAACCTATGCTCTCCACATAGGGCAGCAGTCTCAGAGACTTGACCTCAAGGCTTGAAGCTGCAATGGGGATAGTCTCCTCCCCAGTGAGGCAGGAAAATCCCATAGCTCTTTTAAGAGTAAGCATGGTTCTGACAAGAGCATGGTACTGCCTTGTGGAGATGGTCAAAGCAAACCCAGAAGACCAGTACAGTAACTTAATGCCTCTTCTAGTACCTCTGGTTGGTTCCTTGATACCATGTAAGATTAAGCCTCCATATACACCAACATCTTCTGTGAAGCACTCAAAACCAAAATGACCCTCCAGGGAAACCATATCATTCCACTGATACCACAACTCCACTCAGTACCACAATTCTGCTCAATACCATAAGATTTCAGGTACCCAAAGGACTTATTGGTGACTGATGAATCAGTCTGCATTGCTTGCAACTACCAAGCATCTCTTGATACTGAAAATCACTCTGTCCAAGAACTCTTATACATCCCTGGTACCATCTAATTCACCTCCTCTTTCAGTTGGAGCTCCCCCATTAGATGATGAAGATGACAATAATAAACACCTCCCTTCAGAATCATTGATCTCTGTCCAGAGTTCTCCTACATACCCACACAAGAACCCTTCTTTCTTGAAGAGACTGGCAGGGTGTGTGGAGACCTCATCATTCTTGCTATAAAAAGCCCTGGATGCCAACCCCCACATATGGACATCAAGTAGCCATATTGGGAACTCTGGGAAGCTTATTGCCAGCAGTTCTCTAGGGCTCTGATTCTCTCCCACTGAGATGGTAAAAAGACTGAAGTTTAAACAAGTTAGATGCTTTCAAGTCACTAGGGCCTGATGAAATACATCCTAGAATACTCAAGAAGCTGACTGAGGATATATCTGAACATTTAGCAATAATCTTCAAAAAGTCATGGAAGATGGGAGAGATTCCAGAGGCCTGAAAAAGGGGAAATATCGTGCTAATATATAAAAAGTGGAACAAGGACAACCACGGACTTAAAAGACCAGTCACCTTAACTTTAGTACCAAAAACATAATGGAACAAATAATTAAGCAATCAGTTTGCAAACAAACACCTAGACAATCAGGTAAGTAACAATCACCATGGATTCACCAAGAACCAATTGTTTCAAATCTACTTGATAGCTTTCTTTGACAGAATAACAAGATTTATGGATAAGGGGGAAGCAGTACTTATGGTATATCTTGACTTTCATAAGGTTTTGATTACTGTCTCACACAACTTTCTCATAAACTAGGGAAATACCACCTAGATGGCGCTAGTTTAAGAGGGGTCCAGGGCCAGATGAAGGTTCCTAGGGTATGTCTACACTAGCAATTTAGGTCGACTTAAGGACCCTTAAGTCAACCTAAATTACTCCCTGTCTATACCAGACTTTCATTAAGTCGACTTAAGAAATTCCTTAAGTCGACTTAATGAAAGCATAGTTTGACTTAATAAGAACCACCCATTAGGTCGACTTAAGCTTTAAATCGACTCCTTAAGTCGACTTAAGGACGGTGTGGATGTGGAGTAACCCTTAAGTCGACTTAAGGGTGGTTAGGTCAATGCATTGTGGGACAGCTGCTGGAGAATGGCTGGGGTTGACAAAAGTAATTCAGTGATTGCTCTTATAGTGTTGGCCTAAGCAAGTTGACCATGGCTTCACATCATTCATGGAGGTGATGCTACTGACTTGCTGTAACAGGGTGCTTACACCCTAGCAGGAGACAAATTGTAGACATGCACAGCTAGGTCAATGCAAATTGATGTACATTGGCCTAACTTTTTAGTGTAAACCAGGCCTTCATTTGCTGTATTTTTAATATACAAGCCATAGTTAATAGTTGCCTCTGCGTTTTCTTTAAAAAGCAAACAAAATTACCTAAGCAAATCAAATCCAAAAACTTAATTTAAAGGGATATTGTCAGGTAGCTTATGCCCAACATTTAGGTTTTCAAAAAAAAATGGTTTGCTTTAAGAAAAGCTCTATAGAAATGCATGGTTCAGCTTGTATGAATTTTGTTGTGATAATCAATGGCAACTTCTGAATTAACTGCATAAAGATCATTTTGTCTCCACCCCCACATTTATCTGTTGTATCTGCATTGTGGTGGATCGAAGTGGCGGAAGATGGCTATTGATACATTTCTGCAAGAGGCATGAATATGAACATTAACAAAACAACTTTTTTTTTTTTTACTTTTTCAAATTAGAAAATAACTTGCACGCACATAGATTCATTAAATTAGTCATCCACATTTTCAAATTTCTTTCAGAAGCTGTTATTCAGTAATCCCAGCTACAAACATACATGTGATTAATATTGCACACATAATTAGACCTGTTGAAACCAATGGATATGCCTACACTAGACTTTTTACTTCACATTAATTGACTACCACTCAACACAATATAATCAATAAGTTTGTAAAGGTTTGTGTAAACACTCTAGATCAACTAATCAAAAGTCTACATCTGTAGATCATGTGGGGAGTGTTCTTTACAAATGTGTGTAATAACTGGCAATCTATTTACTCTTCATTTAAAAAAATAAGTCTGCTCTCATGCAGCATAAGAGTTTGCAGGAATGAGGCCTATGTAATTTATTTCTAGAGTATTTTTAAAAGCTAACTCCTCTATGGAACAATTTAAAATTATGTTTTTACAAAAGCAAAGCATGCAAGAAAGCCCATGCTTATTTTAATAGTTCAGAGGCCACTTATCATAGAGTTATAAAATCATTGGATTGGAAGGAACCTCAAGAGTTCATCTAGTCCAGTCCTCTGCAACATGGCAGGACAGAGTATTATTATCAGTTATTACACAATAACAACACCAGCCTAAATTGTATTTATCTTTCCAGAAAGTTGAACAATAGGTTAAAAATGCATGTAAGTCCCCAGTTTACATGCCAGCTTTTTAAAAAACTTTGTTTAGTTACTTTTCCCCTTTAAATGTTCTTATTAAAAACAAGATGTTTCTATGCCCGGAGACGTTTTAAAAACAGTGGCTTAAAATCATAGACTCAGCAGTATTTTGGGGGGTTGTAGTCTATGTTTATATTTCAGAACTGTACACGATTAATCCTTTTGTTCATGTTATTGTATTTTGTTCTTTTCTGCTACTGGGAACACTAAATAAAGGGGAAGTTGTAATAAGAGCTTCCTTTTTATTCATTCACAAACCTTTTATTTCCTTCAAATTGATGACTTTTTAAAAAAATCACAACTGTCCTGTACTCTGAAGACATATTAAATGGTTCAGAAGGAAAAACACTGCCTAAGTAGAAACAAGGGAATTTAACACAAGTGTTGAGATATTCATATGAAAAATTCAGAGCAGTGACCTTATGATCCAAACTATTTTTCAGAGAAAGTCTGGCATTTCATTATAATGAACTACTTTACTCAACTTTTCTCTTTCAATATTTAGAAGCTGCTTTTGCTCCAAATGAATATCAGTGGCCAAATTCATGGACTTAAGTGTGAGAAAAATCAGATCCCTTGTCTACACAGGGAGTTAATCAAGAATATCTCCTTCTGAAGACAAACAAGGAGTCCTGTGGCATTTTTAAAAACCAACACATTAGCTTCCATGGGCCAAGTCCCACTTTGTCAGATGCCTTCTGAAGACAAGCTTTTTTTTTTTAGGCTGCATACTTAGGTACTCTTTTGCTTTATGCTGTATAAAGAGAGCCTGAAAAGTTTAATTTTTCCTTTTCCTTTTCAACTTTACAATATAATTTGATTTTACATGGGCCTGAGGGAGATGCTCTGGGAGTTCTTGGGGTGGGACCATTTCTTGTGAGTTTATTACAGTGTAATTGATTAAGTGTATTGCGTCTTTAGCACAGGCTTCATTTATCCAAAATGCCAGTCATGCTAGTTAAAATACATGTCAATAACAAGGTGGTTTTAAACAGTGACTAAAAATACCTTTTCTATTGCTCACCTTTTCAGTATTTTAGCTCTGTGATATCACCACTTCACTAGCTCTAGTCTTCCAACTGAGACAGGTCTAATTTTCTAATGTAAAAACAAATGAACATTTGCATTCATTTTAGAGTGCAAGATTTTTTTATCCATCATAAAAATGCAAAAAGGAGAGCATCTCCTTTGTGGGTCACTTTTAATAACAATCACTTCAGCAAGATGAATTTAAAAATTAGGTGTTCTCTAAGTGGAACCCAGTACTGTATGGTTCAAAGGCACAAATTAGTTTTAAGAATAATTTGATTTTCCTCCTTAAAGGAAAATGTTTTGCATAGGAAAAAATGCTGCCCTATTTTGCCTGAACCCACAAAATCAAAACAAAAATTGTGGCATAATCTGAAAGCCATGAAAATTTATACTAACTGTATGAAACAATGGAAGTTTCTGTTTTGTACTTTATTACTCCAACGTCACAAGAAAGTGTGAGGCCTTGTCTAGATACGAAAATTATTCAAGTGGAATAGTTATGGAATAACTCCATATGAGGACACATTCTGAAATGAGTGTCTTTTTCTAATTTAGTTTGTGAAGCGGATTAAGACAATTTGAAAAAAAGGCACTTTTATTCCAGAGTAAGAGTACACACAAGGAGTTATTCTGGAATAACTCATGCATAGACAAATCCTGAGTTGCCTATTTTCAGGTGATGTGTACATCAAAGCCTCCAGAGCAAAATGTCCCCTCCCCCCTTTTCCTTTTTAAGAGCATTTTCCTTTGACAACTCTGAATAAATATACACACTTATCTATTATAGGAAAGAAATATGGAGGGATCCCAGGAAGGGAAGTATAGCAAAAAGAAGAGAAAATGCAGGCAGGAATGTTTGAAAAACTATTAGATGAATTTCATTGTTTGTCAAATTATTGGTCCAGCATGTTTTTATTGGAGTATTAGACTAGCTTTCCAGCTGATCAAATACTACTGGCCAATATTTAACAAATGCAGATGAAAATTGACTAATATGTTCAACAATATTTTTTGTATTTGACATGCCTTCCTAAATTGCATTTTAAAAATGATGTATTTAACTGTAACATTCTTTCTACAGTACCATTGTTTTATCCCTTCAATTTTCAACATGACTGGCTGTTTGGAGCAAGAGGGACATGGATATTTTTTATCCTGGCTAGCAGATTGCTCCAGCTGGTGTTATGTGAACTGTTCAAGCTCTGTTTATCCCCAACAAAAAGTTTAATTACATTTTACATAAAGCTGTCTAGGTTTTTCTCCTGTTAGTGGTACTTTGACTGGTATTCCATCTTTCTAAGAACGTCAAAGAGAAAGCCAAAGTCTGTTCGAGTGGCTTGCTATATTAATAAAAACAATTTAAAAGGGTTCAACTTCAGAGATGTTAGCATGATCCTAATTACGCTGTAAAAATAGTCATTTCATACCAGTTTACCTCAGATTTCTAAGGATTTGTCTACACTCTTAGTTTTCCCAGATTTAATTATATCAGTAGAAAAACTGATTTAAATTGGTTCAACCCTCTCACTTAAGACATAGTTGCACCAATATAATGGGTCATGTTAACTATGTATTTAGTTAAATCAGTGTAAAAAATGTGAATTCTCTCTAAAATTAGCAGAGTTCAGCTTGCTTCAAGATCTATGACAAATCCAAAACTAACCAAAGCTTACTACAAACAAGTTCCTAACTGATCTTATCTGAAATGTGTATTACCCCTTTAGTCAATCTTCAAGCAAATTCTTCCCACCTGTCCTAAACACCATTATACATTATGTGACAACAAGATCCTAGCTCAAAGGGGGGGTTTTTAAATGAAGGTTAAAGTCCTTAGAACATCTATCCAGTTTTTTGTTTTGACACTATTAATGTCTAAAGTGGTATCTTTGTTGGTCTAGTTCAGCAAAACAAACGAGTCCTGTGGCACTTTTAAAGACTAACACATTTATTTATCGCATGAGCTTTCGTGTGGAAAAAATCCCACTTCATCAGACGTTTCAGAAGTGCCACAGGAGTCCTTGTTTGTTTTATTAGTATCTAGTTATCTTACAAAGAACTATATCTAAATAGAAGTGATTGCATCTCTAATTCTTCAGCCAACAGGAATTTTTAGAGCTTATATTAAGCCAAATACAAAATACAAAGATGTCAGCAATAACTGGCCTCAGAACAGTCCCACAGCATGCAGGCAGATTTGACTTATTGCTGTTGCAGAACCAATTTGAGTTTATAGTCCAACTCCCAGGTCTCCTAGGTGTCTATTTTATCTTAGAACAGAAAGTTTTCTAAGCTGAAAGGCGTCTTTTCTTTCCACATATAAAATTTAATTATTATATCTCAACATAGGTTTCACTCATTGAATTTCTTATACACAGCTTAATCCAAAGTTTTGCCCTCATATCTCCTTCCCCCCAAGTTGATTTCAAGGTATTTTGAGCTCACTAGGGCAGAATATGGACCTTTAATATTCCATAGATCTCTGGAACATTCATGCATATAATAGATATCTAACAAGTTGCATTTGAAGAAAATTTACCTTTGTTTCTTCTTCTCAGAAAATAGTAATTAAAATTAGGCTTGGAAGGAATCATTTTTATTTGTAAATTTTGGTGTCAACTTCACCATACACACGCAACCCAGAGCAAAATATTTCCATCAATATTAAAATTTACAGATGGATACAGGAAGAGCTGCATATTTCATTTATTTTGACATGTTAAGGATTTGTTTTAATGGTGATAAAGCTTTAACTTTTTGAATCTCAACATCTTCACATTGTGGTTTCCCACAGCTATTAAACTGATAAAAATAGAAAATGCTTAAAAACAAAACATTGATATCCATCATAACTATAAAAAATGAAATTCTTCCAAGCCTAATTGTAAAAGATCCCCCATCACCGACCTTCATATTTAGAGATGCTGTTTCTGTATCTGCATTTTCACCTTTACTGAAAATGAAGACATTGACAATTGAGGCAAAAGGTTAACTACTATCCTATTCTGGCAAATAAGCACTTAACTCCCAGTTTTTTTGAGAACAATTAATTAATCTGAGTTTTAGTTTTGTCAATCATTCATTTAAAACAGACCCAAGAGTAGCACCCCCTTTTAATTGAAACATCAATTTATTTTTGCCAGCATGTCCAAGAGAAACAAACTATCCTACTATATACAATATTCCTAGTGAATGATGGTTTAAGAACCAACTGTCTAATCACTAATATTTAAGTTTCTGCCTTAGATTTCCTGTTCTCCATGAAAGGACCTTTTGATTGGCACGTTCCTTGTTTGAAGCTGAAAGCAAATATGTAAATATATCTGAAAATAAAAACCCTTAGGATACAAAGCGAGTCAGTTAACTAAACATTTAAAACCTCTGCAATTATTAGTTTATTAGTATCATCCAGGATTCAGGTGTTCAGTACTTCTCCTGAAGTTATACATAAACAAATGCAAATTGAAATAAGAATCTGAAAGTCAAAATTGTATAACAAAACAATACTCCATCACAAAAGCGTGTAATATTACAATGCTAATTATTTTTTTTAGAACACTGGCACTTGAACCATAATTTTATAACCACGAAATTGCCAAATTGTCCCCCAAACTGGTAAGCAGGTATATGTGAAAATAGTTACAGTTGCCAGCACTTGAAGTTTTACTGAATATGCAAAAACAGCTTTGGTTTTGGAAGAGAATTATATTTGATCAAATTAGACATTGTTGGTATATTATTGTTAAACATTTCACTTTTTAAATGCAAAAATTTAATAAAATGTACTTTTCCAAACAGCTATATTTAACTTATAAATGGGCAAACATGAAGAGTGCGGTATAAAACCTAACAGGAAAAATACATCTTATCTCATTTTTTAATTTGAGACAATATACAACTTTAAAGGGCTAAAACTAGATTTTTAAGATTACAAACATGAATTTACATAGATTTAACAAATGGTACCATTTATAGAAAACTTGGAAAGTAAAATCCTTTCCTGTGGGCCATTTACTACCAGGAGAGTTTCATGGTATAAAGCCCAAAGCCATCACTATGGTGTCACAAAAAGATTAATATGGTACTTTTATCATTTTTAACTTCATACATTTAAGGGGCATGTTTATCTCTTACAAGTGTTCAGAGATTTACAAATACAACTTCCATTACATAGTCATGGAGTCACACATGTAAATTCCTCATACACCACAATGAGAGTATACCCTTCCTATTGTGGTCTTTCTATGACAGCATTTTAAAGGTTTCTTTTCTGAAGTATTTCATGCTGTAAAATTGAATTCTATATTTCTCAACACTCCAAGACTGGTAAACTTATGCAACTCAATAGAATATTACATTTCACAAAATCCAAGCAAATCATCAGTTGGTTGAGTTTGTTTGTTTGTTTCCAGTTATGGAAGCAAATTCTGTTTTATCATATGCCTGGATGTTTCTTTTCCTACCCTGTCATGATTCTGAAGGGTACGCATATCAAAACTTTATCAGCTGGTTATATGAAAAGTTGAAAAACTGTAATAATCACGTGATCCCAAAAGGGCATACAATAAAGCAAAGATGAGTTTCCCCTCAAAAAAGAAAAGTTATGATTTTTCAAGGGCACCTATTAAAAGGACAACAATACTAATAAAAACTGTATTTACTCAGAAGCATTCAGAATGTCAACAAAAACAGCTGCAACATTTTTTTGTTTTTTTGGTTGGATTTTTTTCTTTTTTTTTTTTTTTTTGCAATTACAGAGTGGTATTCAGTTAACAGAACAACGATTATTTTTATGATGCATCAGAGACAACCGAAGATGAAAAATGAACTACATCCCCATATATAACTAATTTGTGCTGTGCACCAACAAGAACCTGCTTTAAAACTTCCATGCCAATTTACAACCCCCACACTGTACCAGGCAAGGTTAGTGGCCATTGAAATGCCACTGAGGATAGGGCTATCTAAAGACACGTTCGGTAGTGTGTTAACTATACAAAAAAAGAGACACTGTACAGTTTAAAAACAAATCTTACACAGCCTTACATTTCAATTTTTTTCTTTAAAAGGAGTGAGTTGTGTACAGGGGGGTTAAATGCTTTATAGACAAGAAATTGCTCTACAAGAGAGACTTATTCATCATCATCTTCATCCTCCTCATCATCTTCCTCATCATCCTCCTCCTCCTCGTCATCGTCCTCATCATCTTCATCTTCTTCCTCTTCCTTCTTCTTCTTGCTCTTCTCAGCCTTGGCAACTACTTTTTTGCCTACATCAGGCTTTCCTTTAGCCCGGTATGCAGCAATATCCTTGGACAAGAGAAATAGGAAAACAACCTCTTAAGAGATTTAACCAGACAAGAGTTCTGCTAAACTTTCAAATGACATTATGAATCTGAAGATATGCTGTAACCTTTGAGAGAGCCACATCATCCAAAAACCGAAACAAACCATCAAAATCCTTATCTAGAATATAAAATTATAATTATCCATCCACAATACATCAGAATGACATGGTCTAATATTTGCAATGTTATGGCTCACTGAAATGTAATTATATGGCATTCTGCTTAACTGAAGTTTATTAAACAAAAAGTACAAGAACTTTCATTAAAGGGTAGACAGTGCCACCTTCTGCATGCAGTAAATGTATCCTATTGGATAACACTGCATAAAAATCAATTTCATACTTTCCCCAACTTTAGATAAGTTATGAAAGGAAGCTAGATGATTACCAATGGAAGACAAAGTCATAAAAATTAGTTTGATACCCCATATTTATAGAAAAAAATAAAAAGTATAGAATATAATTTATCTCCAATAAGCTTATTACATACTAAACCTATGATTGGCAACACCTTTAAGCAGATGCCCTAAACCTTGAAAATGTTTCTCCTACCTAGTATTCTTTAAATTCTTCTTCTTACATAGTTCTTTCAATATCTCTTACAATCCATATTTATTTCAGAAGTGGCATTCACTAACTAATAGTCAATGGTCTTTAAATGAAATATTTACAAACTCGATTTTCAGGGGCTCAAAACTTACTTGAGTTTGCTCTAGAAGGAAACTTTACATGCGCACATATTTAGGATTTGCTGTTGTAAGTTTAGTTGACAAATATGGGTTATATCAGTAAAGGGAGAAACAGCTGCAAGTAAAGGTTAGTGGTTTCAGATTTTTGACCACCTCCAATATTTAAAATACCCTAAAATGCTTCAGTCGATTTAAATTTTCCCTTGCAGCCTGAATTACACTTGCAGCTTTGAATTTATCATGCCAAAATGTAGCTTTATATGTGAATAATTAACATCCTGAAGGCCAAATCACAACCTGTGAGGCACAGGACATCTTCTAATCCACAGTGTATCTGCAGGACTTGATTCCTGTCTAGTGCTGTAAGCTCCCACTACAGTTACTTGCCCCATTAATGTGTCATCACCCCTTAACTGGTTGTGTTTGTCAGCAGGGGGACACTATTAATCAGGTCTTTGGCAAACATGCAGAAATATGCAATACACAGCAGCTAAGTGTGTGTACTACCTTCTTTAGAAAGGAGAGTTGGCATGTATCCCACCCCATCCCTTTTTTCTTTAGCTATCTTGTCCTGGGATTGGAATACGGTTCTGGAAATTAACATGCGGTTGATACTGCTCTATAACCCCAATATTCAGATACAGTTCTTATCATTAAAGCAGGATTTCACCGTAATGATACAAGAAATCCAGTTAATAGATTGCCAAGTGTTTCCTAAGGTGCATTATTATTAACTATGTGACTTATTTGAAGAGAAAAATCAACAAAGTGAATGCAATAGATTACATGTCTAATACTAAAATATTAGAGGACTAATATTATACAACACTTTATAAATGAAAAATTGTTCTTTAAAATTATTAATATGAACATATGCTATTACTACTCTTCAATAGTATGTGGCAAAAACAAATGTAAGGAATTATTCCTTTGTTGGCATTACTTAATAGAGCATACCAATTGCAGAACTCAAATGTTGCTATGAACCATTACTTTTAACACTCAAAACAGATCAAACAATATGTACTAAAATATCAAAAAAAATAAAGATTTAAAGTATGATGAAAGAAAGTGTCAATCCTCACAGGGGCACATTATTAGAGATATTTTCTCTAGATGTTAAGGCAATTTGACATTTTCATAATTATACTTGTGACATATAATGTAAAAGTTCTCTATTGGAATTAAAAAAAAAATCAAGTCTATCATCTAGTCCTTCCACACCCAACTTTTACTCACCTATGCACATTGAGTGGTTACATTATTTGCCATAAGAAAAAGAGGGATGATTGTTTACAATTATTCATTTACCTTTTCATACTTCTCCTTCAGTTTAGCTGCCTTCTTTTCATAGGGCTGTTTATCATCTGCAGCAGTACTATTCCACATCTCTCCCAGTTTCTTCGCAACATCTCCAATGGACAAACCAGGATGTTCACCTTTGATTTTCGGACGAAATTCAGAGCAGAACAAGAAAAAAGCTGAACTGAAAAGAAAAAATGTAATTTTAAGTATAAAGGTTAAACTATTGTAGTAAACATCATTATGAGATCTTCACAACATGATGCAGCAGTATATTGCTTAAGTGCACAAGAGAACATTTAGGGTCTACACAGAGGAATTAATATGCAACACATTAGCACACTTTACAAATCACACCTCTGTGTGGCACATTACCCACCAAGTTTCTTTAATTTTATTAGTAGTAAGAACACAGACACTGCAAACTCTTTCACAGGAAATATTAGAATTAACTCATGATTACTGTAGAAGGATTTCCATATGTCAATACCAGCTAAAGTAAAAAGTAACAATTTTGTTATTTGGTGTATTTTTAATGTTAGCTCCATTGTAAAAATAATGCAAAGATTTAGCACCACATTGGCTTGGCATTAGGGTAATTTCATATTTAGGGTGACGTGGTCTAATTTAAAGATGAAGGCTTGAATACTTCAAGCTGTTTTATGAAGGCTGTTCCCTGTACCAGTACAGGGCTCCAACGATTTCAAAGGAAATCTGTGTGGACACAAGGCTCTGCACATGCCAGAATGACTGAAGGCATGGGGCATAATATTCTACAATTTTAAACTAGAGTTGTTTGGTTTGTTTGTTAGCAAAATTTTGCAAGAGTCAAAACTGAGTGTAACAGATTTTATATCAAGTTCCAAGTAAACAATAGTTGAAATGGACCAAATTTACAGATTCTAAGGCCAGAAGGGGATCATGATGATGTGCAGGAGGTCAGACTAGACTATCACAAGCTATTGAACTTTCCCACAATAATTCCTAGAGCATGTTTTAAAAAAACATCCAATCTTGATTTAAAAGTGATTAGTGATGGAGAATCCATCACGATCTGTGGCACCCTGTTGCAATGGTTATTTATATTTGCCATTATAAATTTACACATTTCCAATCTGGTTTTAAAAAAGATCACCACCTGGTGTTTATAACACTAAATCCAACTGATTTTTAAATGTGGTTATTTGCACCACTACATTTGGAAACTATGTGCTTTTCTATACTTTAATCCCAAAATTTAAGATTTTTATAAAATCATTTTATGGATACATTTCAATACAATGCTCTTGTACAAGATGCACGAATTGGAAAATCTACTTACGGAGGTCTCTTCGGTGCATTAGGATCCTTCAACTTCTTTTTTGTTTCCCCTTTGGGTGGTATGTAAGTTTTCATTTCTCTTTCATAACGAACCTTGTCAGCCTTTGCCATATCTTCAAACTTTCCTTTCTCCTTAACAGACATAGTCTTTAAAACAAATAAATGGGGTGAGTGTATGATTGACAAGTGCATCCAAGCCTATTCTAAAACATTAGTGGGAGTAACATTAAACTTGTGAATGCATTTTCCATCTCTGAACAATGCAACTAAACAACCAACAATAAATTTACATTCATCTGAAGTACGCTATGTAATCCTGTAAAGTTGGGGATTTGGGGGCGGGGGATTTATCTTACCTTCCACCGTTCTGAACATTTTTTTGAGAACTCTGAAAAGTTCACTGAAGCATCTGGGTGCTTCTTCTTGTGCTCCTCCCGGCAAGTTTGCACAAAGAAGGCATATGAGGACATTTTCCCTCTTGGCTTCTTAGGATCACCTTTACCCATTTTTGCGGATTTTCTGGAACACAAAAGAAAACCATAAACCTTTAAAACTATTTTTGGATCCCATACAGTATCATAAGAAGCTGTGAAGAAAAAGTATGTTGACTAAGATCTGTAGAGGCAGCTTTCTGAACTGTATTTCTTTATGAGAGGGCCTCTCAGATTAAACTTCAGTCCCTTCCTCCTCTCCCAGTGAACAATCTATTACTTGCAAACACCCCCCCCCCCCAAAAAACAAAAAAAAAAAAACCCTATTATAATTTTCAAGATGACCTGGTCAATTTAAACAATCTGGTCTTCAAGACATTTGGCTATCAATAAGACTTCCTGTCAGTTATATTTAAATGGTCATCAGCAAGCAAGAGTGTCTGTTGCTAGTCAAATTGCAGGTAAGTATTGGCATTAGTCTCAAGGGAAGTTGCTCCCCCCCACCCTTTGGTAGAGTATAGCAGCCACACATCAGCTAATTAAAGGCTAGAAAGGCTTAAGGGGAGGGGCGGGGGGAGAGAAATATTACAGTACCCTATCTGGATCAGTCTGTTGGGTTATAAAGAATTTACTCTTATGCTCTTTTCACTTCCCAAACACTTTACAAATATTAGTTTGTATGAAACAATAAAGAAATAAAATATAAATAAGTCACTTTCCTCTTCAATTATACTGCAAATCCTATGCTCCCTACAATGTAGCTAGAAATAGTGGAATTAAATATGGCACTGAAATATGTTATGTTCCAACCAATTACTTTAAAAGCATGACATTTACATACAACTTAGCAGGAGTGTGCATACTGAGAAGACATCCCCAGACCTTTTCAAGGGTAAGGAGGATAGAAAGAAAATTATCTTCTCCACATATTCATACACAAGATAGATCATTTCTTTAAAACTGGAGGGTGGAGGGGGCAGAACCCACTGCTACATAAACTTTGCTCAGAAGAGGAGTGAAACAAGTGGGCAGTATGAGCACGTATTTCTACAGAAGCAGCGTTTCCGATCAGTTTGGTGTATGGACAAACAGATTTCTGCTCTGTGACTAAACACATCCGGTTTGAAGTTTCTATTGAGTAAATAAGGCTGATGAATCAGGAGCCATTCCTGCCTGCATTGGAGATGATTCCAGAGCAACCCCTTCAGTCAGGGACAGTGGAGTGACACATGGGTGGGATGGGGGCTCACTGGCTCCTGCTCATAGAAAGGAAGTGAAAGGACAATAAAGAAAAACATTCATTCAACAGGGGCTTCATATTTCACAGCACATTTTATTAATACTGCAAAAGTAATTTCATCTTAAACACGGCAATTAAAACCCTGCAATTTCACATTAACTTGCATTTAAAAGCCCTCTTCCCGCCATTTTTAACATGGGGCAGATAGGGTAAGGAAAACTCAAGTCCCTTTAAAAGAAGTGATTTTCTGAAAATGCTACAAAGGGAGGGACGGGAAGCAGAGTGAGAGAAAAGGACAGGGCAGATGGTGTGTTTGTGTCACAAATCTTCCACACTTATGAATTCTGGGGAGACAGGAGGCAGTAATTTCAGAGACGGGTAGAGGGATTTAACTTGAAATCTGAAGGCGCAGTGGCATCTTCACGTGTGTAACCAATCCCCACGCCAAAGAACTCAAGCACAGACATTTTTTTAATCGTGTTGCTGCGCGGCTCTTGCAGGCGGGGGAGGCCTACGGTATTAATCACGTCTCCGTGGCTGCAAAGCGCCAGCAGTGCCCGCAGGATCGAGCGAGACTCGGCCCCGAACCGGCGCTGCCACGAGTTAGAGCAGCCCGACGGCGCAGCCTGCGCCCCTCTGCCGTGCCTAACGCGCAGCGCTGCGCAAGGCGATGGCGGGTCCCACTGCCCTGCGCGCGGGGAGCGAGTTTGCAATGGCGCAAGCGGCGCCCCGGGAAGGGCGGCAGCGCCCGTTCCTCCCATTTTGTGCGGACGGCCCCGCCATGAGAGAAAGTCCCCCTGAAATGCTCGCCGGGGCCTCCCGGGAGCAGCGCAGCGACTGCGCTGGAAGCGGGGCCCCCGGCTCCCCGCCTACGGGAGCGGCAGCGGCGCGGGCGGGCCCCCGCCGCTCTCGCCAGCTCGCAGCGCGGCAGCTGCCTCCCGGAATGGCCGCTGCTCGCCGCCGCGGCGCAGAGAACATGGCTCCTTCCTGCCTTCCTTTGTGTGCGCGCCCGGCGCACGCTCGGCCATGACAGCGGTGGGGGAGGGGGGCCGGCGCGCTTCCAAGCGCGGCCCGAGCCCCGGCCAGCGAGCGGGCGGCTGAAGCCGCTTCCCACCGCGGCCAGCACACGGCGGCCACTCGGCCCGGCTGGGAAACCCCCCGCCCCGCCGCGGCCCCGCCGGCGGAGGGAGAAAAGGCGGCAGGAAAAGTTGCGCCGAACTGCGCCCCCGCCCTGCCGCCCTCCTCCCCCCGCGCCTCGCGTCCTCCGCACGGCGCCCGTCAGCCATGTTCCAGCGAGCGCAGCTCGGGCTCGCCCGCCGCCGACACGGCCCCGCGCCCCGGCCCCGCCGGGGAGCGCCCGGCCCCGCGGCGATGGCTGCCGCAGGGCGTCGGGAACCGCGCGGCGCCGCCCGTGCCCCCGCCGCGAGGCCGAGCCCCAGGGGGATTTTTCCCCCCCTCTGCTTCCATCCCCCGCCAGCCCGCCCGCCCCACCGGCTCGCGGGCCCCGCGCCCGCCAAGAACCTGCCTCAGTCGCGGGCTAATTCGCCTTTGTGTGGCCGCGGCAGAGCTAGCGCTGCCCTGGCCCCGCAGTCCCCGGAGCGCGCGGCCCGCCCGGGACCGGGACCGGGGCACTCACCGAACACGCTCGCTCACTCTCTCACCAGCGAGCCACAGGCACGCAGACACTAGCCCGGCTGCTGGCGCTGGCCCCCAGTGCTGCCTGGTCTCGCTGTAGCCCAATGCACCGCAATGGCTGAGAGCGGGATCGATACGCAGCCTCCTCACGCTCTCAGCGCTGGTAACATTACTCTCAACACAGCCCCGTTCCGATTGGCGGCCGCCAAGCCAGCCGCCAACGTGATTGGTGGAGCCCCTTCCATTGTCCTGACCAGAGGGCGCCGCCGATTGGCCGCGGCGCGGGACACGTCACTGAGGATTGAAAGGGCGCGCAAATATAAAAGTGAGTGGAGGGGAGGCTGGCTGAGGCGGGGTGTACAGCTCTGAGAGACTTAGTGCTGTGCATGAGGAGAGCAGCTCATAGGCAACCACGCACTCCCAGCCTAGGCAAAGGGCGCCTCGCTTCCCCAGCCCCACAGCCACTTCTGTGTTCCCAAAGCACACCCAGAGCCCTGCTTTGGGAGCCCTTTCCCCACACACCCTACCCCCGATCTCCTGCTGCTACAAGGCAAGAGGACAGCTGGACATTTTATTACACCCTTGGCAAATACTGACCCTTAGTAATTGGTGCATGTCACTGAGACTGAGGGCCACAGAGCATCAAAATACAGCCACCACACATTTCTATGGTACTTTACATCTAAGATACCAGCACACTCTACAAACTATGGCTAACTATATGAATTATATGATAAGTAACTCCATTTTGCAGATGAGGAAAGTGAGGCATAGAGACATTAGATATCAAGCTCTGTCAGGGCTCTCGGAATCAAATCCAGGTCTTTGCCCTCCCCTCCTATTTAAACTTTTTGGTCACATTTCCTCATTCAGTAATGTCTATAGAGTAGTTCAGTGTAAAAATACATTATATGACTTGTGTTTTTACCTATATGAACTACTTTATCTGACACAGCTACATTTTGGACACAAAGCATGATCTATTCTATTGCTTACAAGACAAGAGTAGGAAGCAGCAGATCTGGTCTGATTTACAGTTTTGCTATAGACTTTTAGAGCTAGTCTACAGTGGGAACTTACATTGACATAGCTACATCTCTCAAGGCCAGGGTGTGGAAAATCCACCCCCTTGAGAGACTTAGCTATAACAACCTAACCTCCGGTGTAGACAATGCTAGGTCAACAGAAGAATTCCACTGGAAGTCTCTTGCAAAGCTGTAAATAGAATCAATATCTATTGCTCTACTTAGCTGCTGCCTCTAAGGGAGGTAGTTTGCCTACACCAACAGGAGAATCCGTCTCCTTGGCATGGGGAGCAACTACACTAAGGCCTTAAACACACTAGAACTTATGCTGGGTAAAACTTTTGTCACTTAGGGTGTGAAAAAACATCCTCCTGAGTGCCATAAGATTTGCCAGCATAGGTGCCTGTGTGGACAGCGCTACATTGGTGGGAGGTGCTCTCTCACTGACATAGCCATAGGCGATTTAGGTTTTTATTATGTCAGCTGGAGAGCTCTCTCCCATTGACATAGCTAAAGCTACAGCTGTGCCACGGTAAGTTTTAAGTGCAGACTAGACATGAAGCACTATAGCGATGCAGCTGCAGTGCTGCTGGTGTGCTGTTGTATCATTTTAAGTGTAGATATACCTTTAGTGACCATAGACCATGGACCAAAATACTTACTCCAACATTTTCAGAGAACTATCCACTGATTTTGAGTGCCTCAGATTGCTTCATCTCAATCACTGGGTGCTCAGCATTTCTGAAATTTAGGTTCAACACCTCAGTATGGCTGTGAAGGCGTCCAAAATTAATGCAAGCAGTTCCCAACCAAGTGACTGTTTCTAGCTAGCCACTCTTTGAATTATACAACAGAATGACCCTAGTCCAGGAGCCTCCAAACTTTTTCACCTGAGGGCCAAATCTTCTTTTACTTAATTACTAGTGGGCCAGACTATCCAAAAAGAGCCCAATCCACAAACAACAAAGGATATTTGATGTTGTTAAATACTTTTTGTTCTATAGAAGTTATACATCACCATAAAAAATGGACAATTGTGACTCACTGTTTTTTGAACTATTTTGTCTTTACTTGCAGTTGGTAGTGTAAGGAGTGGAACTGGTGCTTTCCTGATAAAATTAAGTCCAACTGGGACTCAAACTTTGTGTTGCCTATCACTGAAAGTGATTTTAAATGTTCATCAGACAAAGATAACCTGTAGTTAGACTTCACAAATTTCAACCTGGAAAATGTTTTTTCACAGATATAAGTTGTAGCAAACACTGAAATAAAACCACGAATGAAGCTTCTCATATGGGAAAAGTGTTCCCCTGGCAAACATTTATAGAAGTTTATCAAATTTCCTTCTTTGAGCCCCCAGGCCTGCTCCCCGACACCTCCTGCCTGCCCGATGGCTCCCCAGGCCCGCTCCCTGATATCCCCCACCTGCCCACTCGCCAGCTCCCTGGCCCCACTCCCCCTCACTGGCTTCCCAATCTCCCAGGCCCTTTCCCCTTACCTGGCTGGAGCTGCAGGGGCATCCCAATCGCCCCATGCCAGGCTGCTCCTGCCCTGAGCCACACATCTGAGCATGCGCAGGGTGGGAGATTTGAAATTCCCCAGCCTCACCATAGCTGAGAAACAGCATTTTTTCTTAGATTTTCCAACCTCATTTGCGGGTTGGATGACATTGCTTTCTGGGCCGAATATGGCCCATGGGCCATAGTGTGGACAGCCCTGCCCTAGTCAATAGCCCTAATTCCAGATGCAGCCTTAGGAACCTCCATTTTACAATGTTCAGTGATGCCCACTGAACAGTGTAAGCTCATGTAGGTTCATCAATTTAATAAAGAAATTGATATGTACCAGCATTAGTACTCAAGCAGAGTTCACCAGCACACTTCAAACCAAATGCACTACTTTAGGTAAAACAAACAAATGTATTAAGTACAGAAGGATTTTAAGTGATCATAAGTCAAAGGATAACAAGACAGATTTGGTTAAAAGAAAACAAAAGCAAAAACTAAGTGTCATACCTTCAGCAATCTAATAAACTTAGGTGATTCTCACCACAGCCTGGCTGGTTTCTCTTCAGTCAGGCTCTCCCCTTTGATCAGCACTTCATTTTCTTGGTGGTGTTTGTAGATGGAGATGGAAGCGAGAGGGGTGGTAAATGTCTCACTTTTTTATAATATTCCTTCTCCCCCCGGCATACCTCCCTGTCTTCCCTTTTCCCCCATGGTCAGATGACAATGTTGTATGGATGTTCGTCAGTGAACCTTACCTATTCATCGTTCCAAGCTAACCAAGGGAAGGGAGTGACTCACTGAAGAGTCCAATTGATTCAGTTGATGCACAGGCAGGTCCTTTGTTCCTGGGAACCTCAGCTGGGTTTGTTCTGTACACACCTTGACAAGCTGTGAACTGCTGCTCTGCTCCTGGAGAGTTTTGCCTGGTTCCATTTCAAGTCACGGAAACACATTTCTGGAAATATTACATATGAAGCCTCATAACTATACACCTAATATTGCAACAAACATATTACTATGACAATAATGCTCAGTATGTCATGGGCATTCCAAAAACATCTTATATAACATTGCATTAAACAATTCACAATTATACCATAAGGGTGAACATGGGAATGCAGCACCTCACATGAACATCTAAGTATGACAACTAACTAGATATTCAAAGTTAACTATTTACATGTGATCACTCCTGCCAAGAATAATATGAAGTAAAGAAGATAGGTGAAATACCACTGACCAACTTGGTAAAGTATACATTCCATTGTTGCAGGTGGGACGCCCGAGTACGGACTGGAGCGCGACCAGTGCGACCCAGTGCGCGACCCCAGATGCAGCCAGGGGCATCAACACCATTAAATTCAGAATTATAAACAGATCAAAATAAAAGGTGTGGCTGAATTTTCTAGTCATATATCACCAGACAAATAAATTCATACATATATATCAATACTACTGTATTAAATTATAAGAGGCACCCTAAAGTCTTTCACTCCAGAATGTATGTACTGATCTGAGAATGAATTGCAGTACTTTCCAGATGAGGAATATCCTAGCTGTAAGCCAGTGAAGCAAGGTGAAGGGCGGAAGTGGACCAGGAGGGATGGCCCAGCCTGTTAGGAAGAGCCAGAACAACCCTGTCTCCCACCTCCAGAAACAGAGGGCGGGTAAGAAGTATAAAAGGTGAGCCTTGTTTGGAGGGAGCTACTGGAGGGGAAGGACGTCTCTCTACTGATACTGGGGCTCAGCCTGACCACTGCACTCCTGAACAGCTGCCTGCTGCAAATGACTTGGTGGAACTGCCTCCTACCCATGATGATGGGGGCCAGTAGGAGCTACCCCTGGCCATATACCCTGAGGAGAATGATAGCAACCCTGGGGCCCAGGTACTCCAAGGAAGAGGGGTAGGAAGTAGTCCAGAAGAATCGAATGATTGTCTGGTTGTGTTGTGGTTTCCAGCCAAGTCAGCAAGTTACAGCTGGAGCTCCACTGACCCAGTGGCAGCACATTCTGCCATTGATAGGTCCCTGACCTGAAATGCTGTGGACTCAGGAAGGCCAGCGTCCCCATCCCCTTGCCACACCATTGATGAGGTGGTAGCCTCACCCTGTCCTATGAAGCCTCGGAAGCCAATAGGCTGCTTGCTCACTCAGCCCCGCCTAAGGAATTGAGGGCCATGGGTAATAGACTTGAGGACCTGGGACAGAGACTAGTCCTCCCTAGTCTATTTCTCTTCAGATATATCCAGACTGTAAAAGCACCTCAGGAAAGCAATCAATATCCCTTTTTGCTCCATGGAAGAAGTGAATGGCTTCTTAGTTAAGAAACTAGGAGCAGATATTCCCCTCCTTGTTAAGATATGATACTGTGTAGTTGTTGTCTGATCTCTCAAGATGATATATTTTATTGATATATTTTCAAAGGTGCAGAAAGGCAAAATGTATTGCTCAAAGTGCCAAGAAGTTTACACTAGGATTGCTTCTCTGTATCATCCAAACTCCTTGGATTTCCATTTTTCCAACTATTAACTCTCCATCTTTGCAAGTTCAGAGCTCTCAATAAAGCTTCCCTCTGTGGCTGAAGAAAAGGAGGGCCTTGGTATCTCATTCTGCATGATCAGATAGAGGATCTTATAAGCCTAAATTTTTTTAAACTTAACCTGTCTTTTTCCAGCATAACTACTTTGGTGTTTACTTGATCCCCTCACTGAAGATGAGATTGTTTTTGTCTTAAATTGACAATAAATAAAGCTGCATGCTAGCTGATGATCATGTATGCTGACTTCTGAATTATTTCTTCCCTAGCTGACGCCTCTTTCAGAATGTGTTCTGTGAAAAGGCAAAAGAATTTCCTTTCCAAGTCCTCCATCACAATTATAAAATATTTGTCAATATCTTTGGGGTCATGTAGAAGACAGTGCCCTTAGTAACTGTTATTGTGGTAGAAAAACCTGAGTGCCTTTTGTTGAGAAGGATGGATGGGCCATGGTAATAGGCAACTATATTCAAATGGGTTTGCCATGAAAATTCATGCGTTTGCCATGAAAACCCCTGGGCAAAATGAAAGTTAATTTTTCCATCCTGGAGGAAGTGTTCTTTGCGCAGCTATAGAAGAGTTTACGGTCTGTATTGCTCTTGGGAATCCATTCATCTCTTACTTCCATAACAGAGTGCACACCTGAGAACAAGTGTGAAGACTCTACTCATTTTGCCCCCTTTGTCTATTCTAGGAAATAGTAACTGTGGTCAGACTGAATTTCTTCAAATTGTCAGTGGTGGTCTAGAGCCAACGTTTAGGAAAGATGAGCTATATCCTTTGCAATATGATCATAGGGTAGGTCTTGATTTTCTGTACCATGTCCAACCTTTTTGTATGAGGGGCCACATTGCAATTGTTTTTCACTCAGAGGGGCCAGTGAGCTTGAAGGAGTTGGAGGGGAGGGGCTAACCGTCCACCTGGCTGGCTTGGGGATGGAGGGGGACTGCTCCTGCTGCACCCTGCTAGCTTCAGCGGTAAGGACTGCTGCTGCTGTGCCTTGATGGCCTGGGGGGGACTCAGGGCTGGAAGGGTTGGGCTGCTGGGGCTGACTTGGGGGTAGGGGTGTTGCTGCTGCACCTGGCCAGTACAGGGCAAGATGAGACGGTGTTATCTTGCACCTGGCCTCTTGTGTGTTGGGGAGGGCTCTGAGGTGCCCTGCCGGCTCAGCATGGAGGGTCTGGTGCTGCACCGGGCTGGTATGAGGGAAGAGGCTGCTGCTGGGCTCGGGGATGGAGGCAATTCTGCTGTGCCTGGCTGTCATGGGGCTGGAAGGGAGGGGCTGTTTCTTTTCCCCAGCAGGCCACATAGCAGCCTTCATTTGGCTGGACTCACAACCCAGATGTGGGGCAGGGCCAGATTAATGCAGGGGTTATAGTGGCTAAAGCTCTGATCTCTGGTCTGAAGGGGGGCCCCAGACTGCAGCCCCTAAAACCTTTGCTTAACCGGTGGGGCTGGGGCACTGGTGGGGCAGGCCCTTGGGGCCAGAGGCCATGGCCAAACATGGCACTCTGCCCTGCCCATGGGCCGACTGGTCTGCTCCTGGTGCGAGGGGTGGAGGGGATACAGGCATATGGCCAGTGCGTTCTGGTGGTGGGGCCGGCTAGCAACACAAAGCAGCCTCTGGCTTGGCCCTCTAGGCCTCACAGCGCTGTCGGGCCAACCATAAAACCACCATTTAAAAATTTTAGTGAGAATAATTGTCATTTCATAGCATACTGCAAGCAAATCAAACTGTAGCAACCAACTGTCCTGAAAAGCATACATTTACTTGGGTTCTAACATCTGCTGATTGAGGTGAGAAAAGAAGGGGAATTTTCAAGTCCAGGAAGCACAGGAATAGATCAGTACAGGACAGCATTCACCCCAAAGGAGTGGATTATTGCCTTTACTATCCTGTGCAAGTTCCCCTTTTTGTAGAGAAGGCAATGTCTCTCCAACCTACACAAACTTCTATCATGAAATCACCTTGTCTTGTAATTTGTTTTGGCATCAAGGACCTTTGACCTCTATCTTGAGGGTTTTATTCATGATTTTGTCACTTAGCTCTTCCAGCCTCACTAAGAACTCTAGTGTGACCAGCTAGCAAATGTGAAAAATTGGGATGGGTGTGGAAGGTGGAGGAGGTAATAGGTGCATATAAGGAAAAGCCTGGAATATCAGGACTCTCCTTATAAAATCAGGACACCTGGTCACTCTAATCAGAACACAGCAGAAGTGTTCCCTCAGGTCAAAAAGAAGTGTGTCCCAAAGTGACTGTAGCATGGCAAAGAGTAATTCCATCCACTTGTCAGTCACACCTGAAAACAAAAATTATGTTTAAAAAAATAAAGGTTTCTAAGCAAAAAAACTAAATTTCTGGCTCAGAGTGGGGGCCAAACACCTGTCTTTATCGCTGTAGAGGCATAGCATCTGGTCACATGATCCAGGGTGGAACTACTGCTGTTTTGGTCACTTTCATGGTTACCTCTCAGTGTGGCTTGCTAGCAATGCATTCAAAGAAAGTATTGTACATTTTAACCCCCTTTAACCAAGGCTACTGTGCCAACCCTGTGCATAGCCCATACTTGCACAATTCTCAGTTTCTCATCAGATACAGAGCTGTGATGACAATCTGTTTTAAAATAGGTGTTTTCCAAATCAATGGGAAATACTTTTAATCCTGCCTTAAAATCAATCCTGAATGAGGGAGACTTCTTCCAAATGAGAGAGACTTGGCAGGTCTGCAAATAGTGGTTATAACACACAGTATGTGTTTTGCTTTATCTTTTTTCAGCTGGATTTGTTCATGTTGCACAATGTAATTTATGTTTATTTCCAACTGTTTTCTAAGCATTATCTAGGTACTAGGCCAGGAGAAGGCCATTTCATCACTCACCCTAAGTGTTCGGGTATTTTGAATGAATGAGTGAGTGAGTGACGGCTAAGGGATGGAAGTAGCAGCTAAAGGAGATGGCCTGGGAAGAAGTAGCAGTAGCAGTGACTGGAGGAAGTAGACTGGAAGAGGCAGTCAGTGGGACAATTGGGGAGAGAGGTGCTGCTGGAGTGAATTCCTGGACAAGCTTGATGTTTGAATCAGCTGATTTCTGTTGTAATCAGCTGATTCAAAAGGGGGGCCCCAGACTGCATCCCCTAAACCTCTGCTTAACCAGCAGGGCTGAGGCACTGCTGGGGCAGGCCCTTGGGGCCAGAGGCCATGGCCAACCATGGCACTCTGCCCTGCCCCTGGGCCGACTGGTCTGCCCCTGGGGCGAGGTGTGGTGGGAGACATTTGAGCCCTCAAAGAGATTACATAATTTCTATAGCTTGTTGGTATGCTTTTAATCAGGTTAATATAGTGCTCACCTTTGAAGTGCTTTACAAACAATTGATAGGAAATATGGTTTATTTTTGCTTTCCCTGAGATGGACAGGTACAAAATATTTAGGAGACTACAACAAATTCCATGATCAGAATGCAACATAAATGTCAGCAATCCAGTTTTTCTTGATGGGAAACACTTAAGGAGTTTTTTTTTTAATTGACATTTGGTTCCTTTGGTTTCTTTATTCTTTATGCACAGAAAAAATAACATTCTTTTGGGCCATTTTGGGCCAGGTGGAAACCACACCTCGCTCCAATAGCAAGAAGTTCAAGAAATGTGATTCACATGCTGCACTATTCCTGATATTTGATTTGCCTGGGATGCAACATGCAATGTGCCACAAATTTTGTCTTGCACTTGACTGGAGCATCACATCAGACTTAAGGTGTAGCCCATCTTCCAAGTTTCCAAGCAGATGGAAGCCTGCTACCGTCCTAGACCAAAACTACCAGCTTCAGTGCACAGGCCTGCTTCTAAAGGACCCATGATGCACGTTATCCCTCCAGCTGTGGCACCACCCTCCACAAAGTGCATTACTCCCAGCTCACGGAGGATGTGAAAGAGCACGGTAACTCATTGTGAGGTACTGTGCTTTAGCTGGCCCTGCTGTTCTGGGCCTGTTAGGAACCGTGTGGTTCTCAGTGGACATCCATGTCACTGTACCTATTCATTTTGCAGTGGTTGCTGTACATTTATGATTATGACACTGTTTGTCACTGATCCTATGAGTTGCATCAGCACACTGCACTGTAACAAGGAAGTGACTGCTTTCAAAACTACTAGACTGTCAGCAGCCAATGTTGTAAGCTAATAAAGACCTCTGTATCGTAAGAGCCCCTTGTGTTTAGCTGTTCAAATATGAGTTTAACAGTAAATGAGTTTAACAACACCATTTGTTTAACAGCAAATACATTAAAAAATTAATGGAACAGAGCTTAACAAGGGAGAGAACATTCATGGCCACTTTACCGACACATATAGCAACTGTGGCTTTCACAGGTCAGGCCACATGAAGCTGTGATTGTCCCTAATGTCCTGAGGGATGGTGTGGTACGTGTAGGGATGCAACCCTTGATACACTGTGGAATGTTGGGGTGGGGGTATAAGGAGGTGCTATAATGGAGTTCTTCATGGACTGCAAAAGGAGGTGAGTCTCTGATTGTTGAACCTATAGCTCCACAAGAGACTGCAGCATCAGTGTTTGCTGCTGGAGATGCCCCATTATGTCCTGGAGCATCACCCTCTCCTTTTCCTACTGGGACTCCTGGGCCTTTCAGCTGGCCACCCTTTCCTTCCTCAGATCTATCATGTTCACCCTATAGGTCCTTTGCTCACAGCCTGATGCAGCCCTGGCTTGCAGAATCTCATTGAACAGATCTTCCTGAAACCCAATTCTTTCTCTTCTTTATCTGGCTCAGGCATTCCACAGGCTTAGAGGAGGGACCCCTCAAGGCTGCAATGGCAGCAGCTGCAGATAAAACACACAGAGTTAACATTGTCAGGATACTGCCAATGTAAAGTGAAATTTAAGATTCAGAACTCCCTTCCTCTGCTCCCCTAAAGTTTTAAACTAGGCATGCTGATTAATACTTCAGCTTTTGGAGTACTTTATGCACAGTGCCACGCTCTGCTTCATCCAGCCATGATGAGTATGGCTTGCGAGGGGTGAGGGAAATAAGGAGGGAATTGCTCAATGGCATGAAACTATGGGTATAGGGCAATAGCACTGAATGTTGGCACCATTTTCCACAGGTGAGGTGATTTTAGCTGATGTCATTCCTGAGGCAACAAATCCAGAGACAGGACAGCTGCTGGAGGTGTTCCGAAGCCGCCAAGACCTATATTCTGCTAGCCTGTGTACTGCAGTTGGTGCCTGCCCAAGTTATCGCCAACTGGTGTGGAAAAACATCCCAGCATGGAGGAAGAAATAAGATTGCCATCCCTAGAAACCTTCGTGAGAGGATTGCGGAGTAGCTCCATGAAAGTTTCATTGAAATCTCTCAGGAGAATTTGAGGGACATCCTGTCAGAAATAAACTGTTCCACCTGGCCCGGCTTCCTTAACTCTACTGCAGAATGGAAAGCCGATCACAACAGGACCTCTCTTTGTTGTACCTATTTAGTGTGAGTAAATTAATGAAAGGGTGATAGTCCTGTTAAGGGGCACCATAGTATATCACTGTAATGGAAAATAAATTCACACTCTTACTCAATAGTTACTTCCCCTGCATTGGGCTTGCCTGTGCTTGGCTACAGGGACTGACTGGATTGCAGTAAAGTCTCAAACAGTCAGCTCACAGAAGACCTGGATTCTCAGTCACAGGTCGCCCTTTCTCCTCCTCATTCTAGCTGTTAATGCCAGGGCCCTGTGGCTCGGGCTCCTCAGAGGTGTCCCTGGTGGCCTGTAGGAATCTCTGCCATGGCATACAGCTCATGATGAAAGCAGCAGTTCAGCACTAGATTGACTGCAGCCTTCTGTTATGCCTGATGCAGTTCCTTCGCTTTCACATGGCACAACTGCTGGTCCCTGCCACACCTCTTCTCCTGCATGCCTCATTCAATCTGCTCACAGATGTTTACATTTCTGTGACTGGGCTGTAGCTGTGCCTTCACAGCCTCTTCTCCCCACAGGCCTAGATCCAGAATCTCCTATTTACTCCACACCAGAACATGTAGCTGGTAGGGTCAGCTGCGCAGCTACATGCAACAGAGGAGAGCTGCAAGGTGTGCTCCCCAACCTGGACAATCAGGAAAAGGCATTTCAAAAAAATTGTGTGGCTTTAAAAGGGATTGGGGCCTTCCGGTTCCGTGTCCCCTGGGCAATGGAGTTGAGATCTGTGACCAGAACAGTGTTGGACATTGCAGGACAGCTGCTGGAGGCCTGTTAGGGTCCACATAAGCATCTATACTTGTGCTGCGTTGACCTTGATACATGAACCAAGGCTCAGTGCTGCTCAAGGAGGTGGTCTTAGACACATTTGGCTATGTCTACACTAGAAAAGTTAAGTCGACTTAATAAGGTCGATTTAGGCACTAATCCCATCCACACTGGCTTAAGTCGATTTAAGGAGTCGACTTAAACCTTAAGTCGACCTAAAACTAGGTGTTATTAAGTCAATATAAGTTTTCCTTAAGTTGACTTAAGGAACAGCTGAAGTTGACTTAATAAAAGCCCAGTGTGGACAGGGAGTAAGTTAGGTCAACTTTAGCCTCCTTAAGTCGACCTAACTTGTAAGTGTAGACGCACCCATTTAAGTGTAGGTACAGGCACCACTAGCGTGGACACAAGGCAGCTTATGTCAGCCTAACGGTATAGTGCCGACAAGGCTGTCGAGCATGTAGCACCAGAGCTATCCAACAGCCTCTACTTAGCAGGCGAGGAAAATATGTAGGTGGATTCAGAACAGAAGAGCAGAGGACCAGTGCAATTGATCACCAAAACCAGCAACCTATTTTGCTGACGAGGACACCCACATATAGCTGCCTTTGTATCCAAAAAAATGCCGCGTGCCTAGTGTATTGCACCAGAATGGGGAGAGATGGAAAAATTTTCACACATATATCCTTCTTAGATTGCACCTTCTGTGTGCATTCCCTTTACTAACCCTCATCCCCAGAGCAATAGGAAATATCAAAAGGGACAAGGCAAATGTCAACCTAATAGCTACCATGTGGGCATGTCAACAGTGCATCTCAGAACTGATTAAATTCTATTTCAAACCCTGCTTGTTATTAGAATGTCTTAATCATACTTCAAAAAGTTCAGAATAGAGCTGGTAGGAGGATGAAAATTTTGCTCACAAAGGATTTTGCGATTTTTAAAACTGGCCTCATTTCAAATAGAAATGAAACCCCCAAAATTTCAAAATACTCAAAGGAAAAGTCCTAGGGGGGAGAAATCATCTCAGATCAATCAAAATGTTTACCTTTATTACAATGCAATGCAAAATTTAAATAGATTCAAAACAAAGTCACTTCCAATCAAAAAAATCAAATGTTTCATTTCAAAAACATCAAAATGGGACATTTAGATTTTTTCAGGAGTTTTTGTTTTGTTTTTTCCCCAGTGAAATTTTGGCAAAATTGACACAACTTCACAAAGAATTTCAATTGATAGACCTGCATGTTTCGATAGAAAATGGTTCCATCAAGTTTTTCTGACTAGCACTAGCTCTGAACCATATTTATGGTACAACTTATTTTGCTACACAGTCTGTGCAAATAGCACTTGTACTTTAAGAATTGTTCATGACCCAGAAAGAAGCATGAGAGGAGAAGGGAGTATAAGGTGTTTTAGAAAACCACCAATGAGACACCTTATCCTCTGCACAACCCACATGACAAAGGTGAAGTATCAACAAGATCTGGGCCTATTCAACAGCACAGTAACAGAACAAATTTATTATATATATATGTATAATTCAAGTCCAAAGGTGGGAGCTACCCCTATATTTAAGATGCCTAACGTTTCCCATCATAAGAGATGCTTGCAGTTACTCTTATTGTTTTTGGGGAAGCTTTATCATCTCCATTGTTTGCAAAAAGATATTGAAACTCAGCAGTGAGAAAGCCCTGGTAGCAGAGACATGCCTTTTCTTTGTTTCATGAACTTCTGCTCAGGTTTGGCTGAGAAACTTTTGAAATTGTCATTTCCTGTCTGTTGTTGGCATTGTCAGCAAGCCATACTAATTGATCATGAACAGCAATCTAAGGCTGGTCCCTGAAGCAGCACACAATGCTCTGGGGACTCCAGTACGATACAGCCTCTCTGCGGGAGGGGTGTGCATGAGAAGCCAATCAGAGTTTCACCATGACTACTTCTCAGAATTAGAACATAGCCCCAACAGCAAGAGTTTCGCCCCCTCCTCCAGCAAAAGAGTTTCCCTAACAGATAACAGACTTACTGCCGGCTACAAAAGTTAGTGCAGTACCTTAAACTGTGCTGAAAGCTGGGGGTCTAACCCTACCAATCATACATAATGGGGGGAGTGTTGTTTTTAATCACAGAATCATAGAAACTGGAAGGGACCATGTGAGGTCATCGTGTTCAGTCCCCTTCACTTATGCGAGGACTAAGTACCCTCTTAAACCATCCCTGACAGGTGCTTGTTTTAGCTGCCCCTAAAAACTTCCAATGATGGAGATTCCGCAACCTGCCTAGGCAACTTATTCCAGTGGTTAATCACCTTGACAATTAGGAATTTTTTCCTAATGTCCAACCTAAACCTCCCTTGCCGTAATTGAAGCCCATTGCTTCTTGTCCTATCATTGGTGGTCAAGGAGAACAATTTTTCTCTCTTTTCCTTGTGACAACCTTTTAGGTACTTGAAAACTGTTATCATGTCCCCACTCAGTCTCCCCTTTTCCAGACTAAACATTAAACAAACCCAGCTCTTTCAATCTTCCCTCATAATTCAAGTGTTCCAGATCTTTAATCATTCGTGTTGCTCTGCTCTGGACTTTCTCCAATTTGTCCATATCTTTCCTTAAATGAGGCGCCCAGAACTGGACACAACACTTCAGTTGAGGCCTAATCAGGGCATAGTAGAGAAGAATTACTTCTCGTATCTTACTTACAATACTCCTGTTAATACCAGTGGTTAAAGTATAATTTGACGGGCCCCGCAACCCTCCTAATCTCCAGGCCCCCTTCCCGTATTGTCTGGGCCTCCTTCATGTATGTGTGGGCCCCAGCCCAGGTAGGCATTTGCTACCACTTCTCAGTACCACAGGCATCGGTTATCGCTCCATAAAAATATTTATAATTTTATATAGCATTTATGTCTATAGCAATTATTGTCACAAACTAGCAAACACGGCATAACACAATAAGTATTGTGATTAACAACGGTGGGGTGTAGGGCCTGCCAGCAGCCAGGGCAGGGTGGAACATGCGTTCCACCGGATTTTTCTATTTTTAGGGGCCCCAGAACTCTGGCCCCTTAAATTTAGGGGCCCCGGAACTGCGTTCTAGTGCGTTCCCCCTTACTTTAACCCCTGGTTAATACATCCCAGAATGGTGTTTGCTTTCTTTGCAACAGCGTTACACCGTTCTTTTTTTTTTTTTAAATCCTAAAAATACATATAACACCCTCCTGTCAACGTTAAAAAACGTTAGTGAATTGCAAAGTCAGGCATTTGAACACTGGGAATTGCCATAATTAAGTTTGGCTTTGCAATCCTAGTTCAATATCCCATACATATGTATCATCAAGGTTGTCCACTTTTTTCACAGGACCACTGCATCATTCAGGACAGAGGATACTCAGGAAATGAACCAGGGCTGTGTAGTGAATCAGGTTATACGTATGTTCCCTGCCACATTTGCTCTAGAAGTTGGAAGGTATGTGGAGAACTAGGCAGAACACTACAGGAAAAGAAAGGATGGCCAAGTGTTTAAGGTAGTTGAATTCCACACAGGAAAACTCAATTCTGTCCCTGCCTTTGACATAGCATTCCAACAAGCAGTCACTTAAACCAACACTTCAGCAGGTGGCAAATCAACTGGGTGTCCAAGCTGGGCTAGTTGGTGCCCAATATGATGCAGTGCTGAACACTCACAATTGCAATGGCAGTTGATGGGTGTGGTAACTACTCCCCAACTCAGTAAGGTAATATGGCTGGGAGAAATAAACAGTGTTCTAAGTCAGGAGGCGCCAGGTTCTAATACTGGCTCTGCCACTCATTCACTGTCTCCAACACATCTTTATACCTCAGTTTCCCCATCTGTAAAATGGGGCTAATAATGCTCTTATTTCTTATGGAAGTATGGAGTTACATTAACTATATATTTGTGAGGTTCTCAGATAATGTAATAATAAGAGCTCTAAAAGAGACCACGAAGAAACAAAATAATCCTGCACCATTACTGCAGGCTCTAGGTCAGTGGTTCCCAACGTTGGGGTCAAAATGATAAAAATGGGGTTGCAAAGATGTTTGATAGCTCCTGGCCAGCAGCACTGGGCAGCATGGGGTAGGGCTCTGGCCTGCACAGGGTAGCAACAGTGCTGACCTGGCCAGGTCATGAGCAGGCTGCTTCACCCCTCCCCTTTTGCTTTGTGTTCTCCATGCCCATGTGCCCTCCCTGCCATGGTGGGTCCTGGGCTGTCATGACAGCCAGCAGTGCCTGTGTTGGGGTGGTGGCCCTGGAATAGGTTGAGGCACTGGTGGGGACTGGGGCAGGAGGGAAGCATAGTGTAGGAGGGGCATAGGAGGACACGAGAGATGAGGGGAGTGAGTATTTCACACTACTTGGTGTGGGGCTGCCTGGGGCAGGAGAGCGAGGGGGTGAAATACCCATTCCCCTCATCTCTCATGTCCTCCTACACTCTGCTTCCCTCCTGCCCCAGTCCCCACCAGTGCCTCAACCCATTCCAGGGCCACCACCCCAACACAGGGTTTGCCTCAGGGAGGCAGTGTGATCACAATATTGTGGATGGGACCTAAGTGAGATGAATGAGGACAATTACTGCAATGCACTAAAGAGGTGCAGCGTAACAGTACTTGCAGCCCAAGGGAAAAGGGAGAAGGTGGCTTTAAGTCATTTTGTATCCCGTTTGTCTGGGCTGAGCTGTGAGCTAGAGCCACCCATAGCAAAACTGAAGCAGTCCAGGGGAAACAGCCTACATTACAGCCGTCTGTTGCTGGATACTTACACCAAATAGCAGTGCTCCAAATCTCTACAATGTGCCCCCCCACTCCATACTGCAAAGTCTCAATTTAGCAACCGTGAAATCTAGGGCTGTTTAACAATATGGCCACCCAGTAAATATAATCCACAATTAAAGCAAAAGTAAAATGTCAGACAAATGAATTTAATAGCTATTTTAAGCTTTGTATTCAATGTAGTATTTTTTTATTTAAATGATTTAAAATATTTTAACTGAAAACTATAAAATTCCATAAGCATGGCAATGCCATGACTGGTCTGCTGGGTTCACCAAAAAATTTCACTGCTTAAATGGAGTCACGCTGAGTAAAAGAGTGGAACCACTACTCTAGGTGGTTTGCAATGTAATCTCATTTTACATTGTTTTGGAGATCATTTCATCTATTCATTGTCCCCTCTCACCGTACAAATAGGATACTTAAAAGTGTATAAAAGTTGAATAGAAATGGCTGTGTAGGGTTTCCTCTCAAAATCTGTTTTTAATATCTTTGATGAAACTTTCTTCCCTTCCTATTAGCACCATGGCTATTTGATTTAGTACTCCAAAAAATTATAAAGGGACTCAAACTCAGTAATAAACAAAAAAACAAACAAACCCCAAGATATTTTGTAGGTTAGTACAGTGGTTCTCAACCTTTTGTGGGTTACGACGCACTTGGCAGCCTATTGCAACTCTGTAACAGGACACACTAGCCTACTCCCTCCAGGCCAAATCCAGCCATCTCCCAGGCTCTCCGCAACACACTTACTGCTGTGTGGTGACACGGTAATGTGTCCTGACACAGTGGCTGAGAATCACTGGTTTAGTGAAACAAAAATATTTTCACGCAGCCAGGTAATGCAGAACACATACATTTCCACAAAAAGAGAAAAACAACACGTAAGCATTGAAAACTAGCAAATCTCAGTGGTTTTTGTGCTTATTTTATTTGGTGTACAACACAGTCTATTATCTTAGTGGAAGCTTTTAATAATAACAGACAACTAAGAAAATAGCACACCATAAAATACAAAACTATAAAATATATACTCCATGTGCAAAGTATATACAAACAAATCTATAAACACCTTTATATATGGCGTGAGGTAGACAGCAGTATTGACATGGCTCCTGTGATTTCAAATAGCAGCTACTAAAAACATAGTAGTCGTGTGCCATATTGCAGGTAGGAAGTAGTTAAGTTTCAACTAGCTGGCAACTTAGACAACTCAAATATTTTAACCACAGGTATCCAGAATAAGTGACTGACAAAATTCTGGAGTATACAGCAGAGTGGTTATACCAATGTAGAACGCTTTGAAGCGTCTGACGAAGTGGGATTTTCTCCCACGAAAGCTCATGTGATAAATAAATCTGTTAGTCTTTAAAAAGTGCCACAGGACTCTGTTTTTTTTCTACAATAGACTAACACGGCTACTCCTTTGGAACTTGTTTTACAAGATAACCTTGATGGTTATGGGGCAAAAACTCAGAAGTGAAACAAAATTCAGTCTCATATCCCGCATTCAGATCTGCCAGGTAGTCTTGTCCACTCATTTGGAGTCCCACTAACTTGATAGGGCTCCACATGGTACAAGGGCCCAATAGTAGGACTGGGACGTAAGTATGTAAATATAAAAGATGCAGGTGGACAGAAATTATGCTCATGTAGAGATTAACTGACACCAAAGTAGTTTATAGCAAAGGAAAATAATGTGGGTTTAGTGACAGTTGCACTATTTAGCAGTGTGCTGCAGCAATAAAAAAGAACCTGTCTATCAGTTACAAAGGGGTAGCCCTGTTAGTCTAGTAGAGCAAAAACAAACAAGGAGTCCTGTGGCACTTTTAAAGACTAACACATATATCACATGATCTTTTGTGGGAGAAAATACCACTTCATTAGACTCTTTGAAGTTCCCCATCTTCAAAGCATCTGAAGAAGTGGGATTTTCTCCCAGAAAAGCCCATGCAATAAATGTGTTAGTCTTTAAAAGTGCCACAGGACTCCTTGTTTGTCTTATCAGTTAGTATACTGTAACCATCTTAATAAGAGAGTATAATCCCTTTCAGACAAACATGGCAAATAGTGTTAGCCTCCGCTGTACATTTGCTCACTTTCCATCTGCTCCAGCTTTTTAACACAGATATATTTTTTACTTATTATTTTAAATGGAGTGGCCTGAGATAAGGGATGTTTTTATCTTCATCATCATCATCATCATCATCACTACTATATTCCTCAATATGCAGATTTTTAGTTTCCTCATTAGGCTGTGGCAAAATGGAAAGATTTAATTTTACCATATCTTCAAATACTAAAACTGGCACAAAGTTATTATAATAAAAGCATTAATTCTTGTGCCTATTTAAAAGTCGTGGGAAGTCTGTAAGCTGGTCGGGGTTGGTCCGGGGCATTCAGGCCCCTCCTTGGGCCCAGGCTCTGAGGGAGGCCACAGTTCCGAAGAATCTGGCCCAGGAGAAAACCAGCCGTTGTTAACAATCAACCGTTATCAGCTCTTGCCAGCACGCCACTGGTCAGCCTGCTGGCTAGATCGGGCAGCACCTGCACCCAAAGAGTCAGTCAGTATCCCTCAACCCCCAGGCGGGAGGTGGGGGGGAAGGCATGCAGAGTCAGTAGCCCCTGACCCCCAGGCAGGGTGGGGCAAGTTTACTGTGTCAGCAGCCCCTGGTCTGAGATGAGTAGCAGGCTCAGACAGGGCAGGACCACCACTCGAAACCCTCAGCGGCTCTGGCAGGAAGGTTCAAGCACTCCGGGTGGTTAGGACAGGGCGGGGAGAGGGACGCAGCCTAGGGCCCTATCAGTGGCAGAGGGGTCGGTCACTGGGTCAGCGGGGCTCCAGCCACAATGCGCTGACACCTGATTGAGCTGGTGCTGAGCTGAACTGTGGTCGGCTGCCCCTGGGCTACTTCCTCCCACCCTGAGCCCAGGTACCTGTCTCCAAGGGGGTTCCTCTGGGTTCTGGGGGTAAACTGCTAGTGGGAACCTGACTAGTCCCTCACTGTCCACAGCTGGCAGGTCTGGTAACTCCTTGGGTCTGCTGGGAGAGGGTAGCTCATCCACGTCACAGGGTCCCTCAGCTGGCTGTTCCTCCGGGATGTGGGGATCCTCAGTGGATGGAAGCTCTCCAGGTCGCAAGGGACCAGCAGTTCCTCAGCACCATTGGTTTTCTCTAGCTCCAAGGGGTCCCCGGGAAGGGGCAGCCCATCAGGGTTGCTGTGGGGCGCCTTCCCCAGTCTACAGTTCCTCGTATCCCCTCCCAATCACTAGGGCTGGGTAAGCTAGGTAGACTGTCAGGTCTCCTAGCAGCTGAGGATGGGGGTAGCCCTGGGGTGGAGCCAGGTCTCACCTGGCTGGCAACCTCAGAGATGGAGCATCCTCCTCCTGCGGCAGCTTAGGCCCTACTGAGCTGCCCAGCTAGACATTTATACTTCCCCTTCGCCCTGCGCCCCGCTGCCTTCGGTGGGTGAGAGCGCTTCGCCCGGCCTCTGGGCTGGCCCTCCCTGGCAGCGGGGCAGGAGTGCTTGCTTAAGTCGACTTAATTTACTCTGCGTCTACACTAGTTTCCTTAAGTCGACTTAAGCAAAATAAAGTCGACAATGAAAATTAAGTCGACTTTATTAAACCTCCTTTTAGTTCGACTTAAGGCTTAAGTCGACTTTTTAAAGTCGACTTAAGCCAGTGTAGACCTGGAGTAGACCTGGAGTAAGACCTTAAGTCGACTTAGGGCTACTCCAGGACTCCCCCACTGCCCTCCCTGCTGGGGGGGGGCACAGGGGGTGCCTGGCATGCCCCCCCCACAGGGCAGGACAGAGCCCTGCCCACCCTGCCCAGGTCCCTGTCCCCCTTTGCCCCATTGTACCATGGGCAAAGGCTGAGCCCCCTGGCACTGGTACCCCCCTGCCCCCGTGGACCTGCCCTAGGTCCCCCTAGCCCCTGGAAGTCAACCTAGGCGTTCAGTGTGGACGCTCTAGGTCAACTTTGTAAGCCCCTAAGTCGACTTAAAATTTAGCTGCAGACATGGTAAGTCGACTTAACTAAAGTTGACCTAAATTTACAAATGTAGCCATAGCCTATATGTGACAGTATTGACTAAAATATCATGTATGGAAGATGAAGTGATTTCTAAAATACATAAAAGAATTGTAATTCAGAATTTCTTGTGTTTTTAGGGTTTTGTTAGTTCACAATGGGTACCAACCGCCTTATCTCTATGTTAAAGGAGTTTTTCACACTGGAATATTAGCCATGCCGCAGAACATTGTGCACCGAACCTCAGACCACATTTGGTGTATAGCGTCCAGTTTGGGTCATCTTATTTGAAGAAAGATGTAAATATAAATTCTGGCTACCCCTACACAGGTGGTGTTAGTGTGGAAGAGATGGGGAGTCAGAAACCTTTTCTCCCTCGTGTCAGCACGTGTGCAGAGGTCACAGGCATAATGTTGATTCAGCACTTGGAGGAAAGAAGCATGGCCTGCATGGGGTAAGTATCTGACCGCACTATAAGGAGTGCTCTACAATGAGCCTCTTAAGGAACTTTACATGTGGCTTCCGTGCTTGGCTGTTGCAGCTCTGTACTTGAGCAACCTGATTTACTGAAACCCCTGGAGCTCATTTTCAAAGAGTCACATTCCAGGGAAGATCACCTTCCATATTGGTCGTGGAATTTTAACTTTGATCCCTTGTGCATATGTATGATGCATCTGTCTAATTGCATGATCAAATTATTTCTCAATGTAACAGGAGAAAAATTCCACAACCATAAATGCACGTTGTATTTTGTAATTTTTTATTATTCTTGTTCACTCAATTTCACACTCCTAACGGTCCAATATATCCTGTGAAAAACTTTCTTCTTCATAATGGTACTAGATATTTTAACACTTTAACCGTTGCACATGTAGTATACAGTTAAACAGATGTTTTAAAATTTTCTTATGAGAATTTATTAGAGAATTTATTACATTATTATACTTGCACATTACTGATTTGAAAGTTATGAATATATATTTTAACACTAGGTGTACAAAGCAAATAGAAAACTAAATTTTTCAGGTTATGGCTCCCTGATTTTCCAGATGCTCAGCCCCATATCATGTTAGAGAACTGTGAAGACTGTTCTAACATACACCAGCTGACTACGGTCTCCTCAAAGTACCATATACCCGAGTGAACTTCAGGCACATTTCTCATGGCTAGACATATCCACTCTCAACCAAAATATGTATGGCCCCTGTGTTAGAGTGGAGGAAGAGTTCTCATAGGACACACTAGCTAAGATCTCTCCTGTGCTGGGAAATCTCCCAGCTGATCAGCTGATGCCAAAATAAAGAAAAGAATATATTAATGAAATACTATGGAGCCTGACTTAGTTATTGAAATAATTTAATTTAAAACATATGTTGGAACATACCGCTCTTCACTACTGCTGTACCAAACCCAATACAGTACCAAAATCCAAGACCCTCTTCCTTAGCTTTCTTCACTGTAACACCACAAACCAAATAAACTAAACAATAAAAGAATAAAACAAGTCTGGTCTCCAGTGGGAGGCACTCAGGTAGTAGGATGAGGGGCTCTGGGTAGCAGATCAGATAATTATACTTCAGCACAGTTCTTTAAGTAGTTTTCTATATACTTTTCATATAAATGACTTTAATAAACTCTGCCACTCACAGAGTTGTGCGCAAGACAAGATGACACACACACAGTTGTAAAACTATTGTGTTTGAGAAAACAGTATGTGATCTTGTAAGTCTGTGCACACCTACAGAGAGACAAAGTTACATCTGTGCATTCAGCCTTAACTTTGTCATCTCCTGACACACCCAGCTGTGTAACCTAAAGCTGCATTAGAGAGAGTTTTTTTTTAAATTTATTTTCCTACATTGTTTAAAAGAAAAGCATCACGAATTCTGCTGGCCTTGCTCTATGCTTATTTGTATGCTGGCTTTTTAGACTGTCATCTCTTTTTAGACTATTATTTTTGTGTGTTGGTCAAGCACCCAGTACAATTTGGGACACTATGTAAACTGAGAGGTCACACACTTTGTTGCTTCTTTCGGCTGACCTCACTGCACATTCTAGGGTCTCCTTGCATCCCTCCAATCACACTCACAAGCTCCTGTGCCACCCTTCCCATCCCTCCACTATTCCAGCAATTTGCTGCAACTTCTCCCTACATTCCCTTGCCCGTGTCAAGGGCTCTGTGTCCCCATGCCAACTTTCCCTTCCCCTGCACATAAGGGTCCCCCAATCTCCACCCTGCCTGGAGTTCTCAACCATCCCCTCTTTTCCCCTTCTCTGAACCAGGGTCCTCCATTCTCCTCACCATACCAGAAGCTGTGGTGTGCCCTTTCTCCCACTATGACTATTTCTCTTTAGTCTGTATGGGAGCTGGGTCTTTGATCTATATTCGGGCACCCAGACAGAGGGAAAGAAATCCCATCAAGCTGAACATAGGGACTCGGAAGCTCTGCCAATAATCTTCAATACTCACAGAGGTGGTATCCAGCCGGCATATTTGTGGTAGCTTTGCTTTGCAGGGGACTACCCTAGGAAGAAGCTGTATTTAAAAAGGAGATATTTTTAAAAAGTAATTTGTGATAATCCAATGCAACACAGAACTAAATTAAAGAAACTCATTGCTAGTGATATTTTAATCAAATAATGATATAATACAACCTAATTAAATAATAATCGCTAGAAAATAATTTGTAGCTTAACATTCAATGGAGAGTCAAAAATCATTGTTGGAATTTTCCCAACCTGGGTTAAGTCCCAATAATTCAAAAAAAAAAAAAAAAATCTTTAAGTAGAAAGAGTCTCCTATCTGGCACGAGTACTCCAACACTCCTTTAAACTCATTATGCCGTTATTAAGCAACTTTGCCCAGCTACTTTCAAGAGACCTTGATTTATAACATGGCTTCCTCTGCCTTGCTCCCTAACCCAACAGGAGCTGGGACAGTGGCGAAGGAGACAGCATGGCTACGTGCTGATGCACCACGTAAGGTGCATTTAAGCTGGTGGTGCCTAGCAAGAGGCCTTACACAGGACTTCATTGGTGCACGATGTCTTGTGCTGACCCTTGGCAGAATGGTGAATTTCATCCTCTGTCCTTAGAAGGTAATGAGCTAGTAATTGGTTCCAGAAAAGATTGCATCTAACCTATTGCTTCTCGAACTGGGGGTCACTTGGTTATGTGTGGGGGTGGAGCCATGAGCCTCGACCCCAGTCAGGTGCAGGGCTGTGGGGCTCCCTGCTTCCTCCTGGAGGAGGAACATGGGGGAAGGGATGAGTGGTGATACACAAATACTGCTCCCACCCCCGCAGGGCTCCCTGCATCCAAGGTCACTTTCCTCACCTGGAGCTGTGGCTCTCTGCCCTCCCCTTATGCAGACCAATGAAGGAAAGTGACCTGGATGCAGGCAGCCCTCATGTTGCTCCTTGCTTCCCCCTCACAGCCCTCCTAGGGGTGCATGGAGAAGCAGCTTTTGAGGTGGGAGCAAGCAGCAACACCAGCCACTCAGTCATGCAGGTCTGTTTCCCCAGGTTGGCACAGGAGAGACTTGCAGGGGTTGGGGTGAAGAAGACATAATACAGGGGTTGAGGTGAAGGGGGAGTGGGGAACACACAGGAGCCAAGGTGAAGGGAAAGTAGGGAGCCTATTGGGGCCAGGAGCAAGCACCCCGGGGTGCGGGGATCACACTCAGATGCTTGCTGTGTGAAAGGGGTCATCAATGCAAAAAGTTTGAGAACCCCGATCTAGCCCATTTCACAAGGAAAGCTGGTATGAAAAGGGACTTGTGCAATGCCTGGAAAACACAGAGATTCTTCAGAAGCCCCAATAAACCTGGAGAGGCCCCTGGTAATAAAACACACAAGGGAAATCTGACATATGCAGCATTACACACACATACACAGAGAACATATATCCCATGAATAGCAAGAGCAGGGAGGGGAGAACTCAGACCACAATCCCAAGGTTTCTGCAAAAATGATCAGCAGTTTAATAGTCCGTGCTGACATTTTCATTGTGCCGAGGCTTCAGTTAGTAACTCAGTAAGATGAGGCTGGGGGGCAGTTTGCACCTCTCTTAGGGCTATTCTTTCAATCTGCATCTATTTTCATTCTGAAGATTATCTTTTCATCAAAAACAGCTGGACTTTTTTTTAAATGAAAGTTTCAAACCACTGAGGCCACCTGTCACAGAGTGCCAGTACAGCCACTGAGTGCTGGCTCACTTTAAAATCTAGTGTATCCAGAGAGAAACACACTTCTTTGTATTACACCCAATGAAGACAACAGCGGAGAGAGAAAGTGGCTGTGAGGGTTTCCAAATTTAAAAATATCTGTAAACTTATTTTCATTGTATTTTATTAATTGGCCACACTTGCATGACTCACACTCCCGTTGATGGCATTTCTCTGCATAAATGAAACCCAGTAACTTCTGAACATCTTAACTGATCAATTCCAACATTTCAGGGAATGTTCTTGGCATCAACAGGCAGAACCTTATTGGTTATGAGGGACATTGATAAGGAGAAGGGTAACAGGGGCACTGTCATGTGGTGAAGAGAGAAATTGGTTCCACAGAGACCTGGCATGGGGGGAATAGGGAGGCACAGAACCTCTGGCCTGGGGGGAAGGGCTGTAAGGTTGCAGTGAGTTCCTGAAATAGAGGGAGATAAAAGGGGGCACACAGAGAACTTGTGGGGGAAATTGGAAGGCTGCAAGGGGTTCCCAGTGTGTGCAATGCACTCAGCCTACAGAAGCAACAAAGCGTGTGACCATTTACTTCCATTTTTTATTTTAAAATGTATTTTAGAAAAGGAGATTTCAATAAAATGAGTAGTTTAGTCAAAAAGGCCCTAAAGCTACTATGGATGCTACTAAGAAAAATAATAGAGTCTCAGAAAAATAGCTTTATTCCTGAAGAAAAAGTGAACTTGGAGAATAGGGGACCCTGGCATACAGGGTGTGGGGGGGGAGGGGTGTCAAGGAGTAAACAACTGTGGATAAACTGAAAATTCGAGAGGATATTTGAACCCAATAGAAATTTTCAAAATCTGGAAACCTAACCCCTGGAAAGCCAATAAACAGAAGCATAAATTACAGCAGGATTAAGTAAGAGGGAAATGAAAAAGGCCAAAATGGAGTTTGAAAAGCAAATATCTGAAGGTATAAAAAGAAACAGTGATTCCTTATATATATCAGAAGACGGAAGTCTGCCAAAGGACTGGTGGGTCCACTGGCTCAGCAAGAATTAAAGAGAGCAATGAAGGGAAGCTGGTCATTGCTGAGGTCAGCTAATGTCCGTACACCATTCTTCCGTACTGAGAATGTTGAGGAGATTTCGACCTGGAGCCTGATAGCAAAGATAAGGTACTCTCAGAGACTGAGGGAAAGATCTGCAATATGAAGGAGTCAACTGCTAACAAAAACATGGAACTCTCATTAAAAATAGCTACTATTCCAGAGGATTGGAAAATAGTACCTATGTTTTAAAAATAGTGATCCGGGGAATTATAAACCAGTATATAAACCCTATTCTGTACCTGGCATACTGATTGACTCAATTAAAAAAGAAAATAACAAAACATCTGGAAGATCATGACAGTCATCATGATCTGACAGAGTCTAATCAGCAGAGATTCAACAAACGAAAACCATCTCTCAGAATTCTTTGAAAGTGTCAGTGATGAAGTGAATAAAGGAGCACCACTTGACATTATTTGGAATTCCAAAATGTCTTCAACAAAGTTTGGCACAAGAAGCTTCTGAAGAAGCTCAATCATGATGTGAGAGGCAAAGTATTGTTTTGGGTCAAAAACTGGCAAGGAGACAGAAAACAAAGTGTAGGATTAGATGTTCAATTCTTACCAGGGCTAATGTTTAACAGCAGGGTGCCTCAAGGTGCCATACCTGTCCTGTGGCATTTAATATATTTATTAACTAACAGGAAAGAGGGGTGAATAGGAAGGTAGCAGATTTTCCAGATAAGTTACTTAGATTAGTCAGGACCAAAGCAGACTGTGGGCTGCTTCAGAGAGACCTAACCAAGCTAGAAGAATGGGCAACACAGTCCCAAATAAAACTTAGTGTTCACAAATGCACGGTAATGAATATTGGAGGGAAAAAGTTAAATTGCTCTTGAGATTGAAAAGATTGGGATTGTTTACCTTAGAAAGGCAACAAATAAAAGGGACATCTTAAAAGTGTATAAAATAATGTACGGGCTAGAAAAGGTAGATCAGGAGTGTCCATTCTTACTGCATCATAACACAAGAGCAAGTACAGTCAATTAAATTAAAAAGTGGAAATTTGAAAGTGATAAAAGGAAATACTTTTTTCACATATGTAATTAAACTGTGGAACTCTGCTACAGGAAATAATTAAGACCATGAATTTAGCAGGATTCAAAGGAGGATTAGATATTTATATGGCTATCAAGAATATCCTAAATTAGTATGATTACTGATAATTACATTCTGGAAGGGATATTAAATCTTGTGCTTCAGGGCAAGAGACAATCTCTACCTATTAGGCCTGGTCTACATTACAGACTTTTGTCGACTAAAGTCAGCTTTTCCCACCAAAACAGTGGTGGTGTGCACACTGCAATCCCCTCTCTTCCCCGCACAGACCCAACTCCACTGATTTTGCGACAAAATAAAACCACCTCTATGTGAGGTGTAGAGCTTTTTTCACCAAACTTTTAGCAACAAAATGCAGTGTAGACACCATGCTTGTTTCTGCCGTGGTAAAAGGCCTCCAGGAAGTGTCCTACAATGCCCACTCTGACTGTTCTGGCCATCAGTTAGATGCGTGTAATGCACCTGAGATTCCCCCACCTGACCCATTCTTTTTGGGTGCAAATATGAGCAATTTCCCCAGATTGAAGAGTCAATAGAGAATGTATTGGAACAAAGTGATATATTAAACAGAAATAAGTCACCAGGACTAGATGGTATTCACCTAAGAATTCTGAAGAAACTCAGATATGAAACTGTAGAACTACTATGAAACCTACGTTTAAAATGAACCTGTTGCTTAAAATTGCTCTGCACCGGATGACTAGAGAATTTTTTGAAAAGGTTCAAGACAATTCCAGCAATTACAGGCCAGTAACCCTATTTTGATACCTGGCAAATTGGTTGAAACTATAATAAAAGAATAGACTTATCAGACACACATAGATTAATATGCTATATTGGGGAAGAGTCAACACTGCTTTTGTAAAGAGTCAACAATCTACTGTAATTCTTTGAGGGTATCAACAAGCATTTGGACAAGGATGACCGAGTGAATATAGTATACCTGGACTTTCAGAAAGCCTTAGACAATCTCCCTTACCAAAGGCTCTTAAGCAAAATTAAGCGGTCATGGGATAAGAGAATGGTCCTCTATTGGATCAGTAACTGGTCAAAAGATAGGAAATGAGGAGTAGGAATAAATGGTCAGTTTTCAGATGGAGAGAGAAAAATAGGGGGGGTTACCTACTGATTTGTACTGGGACCAGTGCTGTTCAACATATTCATAAATGACTTGGAAAAAGTGGTAATCAATGAGGTTGCAGAATTTGCAAATGATACAAAATTACTCAAGATAGTTAAGTTCAAATCTGAGTGTGAAGAGTAACAAAGGGATCTCACAAAACTGGATGACTGGGCAACAAAATGGCAGATGATGTGCAAAGTAATGCACATTGGAAAACAATCCCAACTATACATACAAAATGATGGGGTCTAACTTAGCTGTTACTAACTAACATAGGTTTCTGAAAACATCTTCTCAATATGTAATCAAAAAAGCTAACAGAATGTTAGGAACCTTTAGGAAAGGGATAGACAATAAGACAGAAATATCATAATGTCACTTGTGATGGAGTCAAGCCTGAGGGCTACAGGAGGGTGCTAGAAGGTAGATAAATTAGCCCCAGGCGTAATATATCCCTGTTTCCAGGGTAACTAGGGCAGAGCTGCTAGTTGGAACACCTGAGGCTAGTTGGGGTGATTGGCCACACCAGATAAAAAAGGCCTCTGTTGCAGACAGCATATGGAGAGTTTTAGGTGGAGCTAGGGGTGGAGTTTGTGTTTGGAGGATAACAGAGTGGAGGAGAGCTGAGCCAGACGGAGCTGACCAGTAGCTATTACTGCCAGCACCTGGGAGGTACAGGCAGTCAAGGCAAGCTCACTTGCATGGGCCTTAGGCCCAGCGGCCTGCAGGGTGGAGAGCCCAGCCCCAGGGCAGGAGGGACCAGGGATCTGTAACGCTGGGTGTGTGGTAATGGGAAAGCCATGCCTCAGGTGGCTGCCCCAACCTGAAGCGCAGGACTCATGGTGACTGAACACACCCCGTTCATCACACACTATATAAATCCATGGTACTTCTATACCTGTACTATCTAGTTGTCTGAGTTTTCACCATATAAAAAAATAGAAACTCAGTTAATACTACAACTTCTATTACATTAAAAATTAAAAACTGCATCAAAGAGAACAGTTCTATTGAACTCTGTATAAAATTCTTCATCGTCAGCATGAAAGAGTAATGCATATATGTTAGACACCCTTAACCTGCATCCTTTGTTATTTGCATCTTCATGAAAAGGTTACGTGAACTATGTTAAAAAAGATATTATCAATTTTCCCCATGATGATCACATATCGTAGATGATTGCCATTTTGTTGCCCAGTCATTCAGTTTTGTGAGATCCCTTTGTTACTTACTCTTCACACTCAGATTTGAACTTAACTATCTTGAGTAATTTTGTATCATTTGCAAATTCTGATGATGATGATTATATATTAAAATCCCACACACTGCTACAGGCTGGGGATCGATCGGCTAAGTAGCAGCACTGTAGAAAAGGACCTGGGGGTTATGGTGGACGGGAAGATGAATATGAGCCAACAGTGTGCCCTTGTTGCCAAAAAGGCCAATGGCATATTGGGCTGCATCAGTAAGAGTATTGCCAGCAGATCAAGGGATGTGATAATTCTCCTCTATTCGGCACTGGTGAGGCCGCATCTGGAATACTGTGTCCAGTTTTGGGCTCCCCACTACCGAAAGGATGTGGACAAATTAGAAAGAGTCCAGCGGAGGGCAACAAAAATGATTAGGGGGCTGGGGCACATGACTTATGAGGAGAGACTGAAGGAACTAGGCTTATTTAGTCTACAGAAGAGAAGACTGAGGGAAGATTTGATAGCAACCTTCAACTACTTGAAGGGGTGCTCCAAAGAGGAGGGAGCCAGGCTGTTCTCGATGGTAAAAGAGGACAGAACAAGGAGCAATGGTTTCAAATTACAGCTGGGGAGGTCGAGGTTGGATATTAGGAGAAACTGTCTCACTAGGAGGGTGGTGAAGCATTGGAATGGGCTACCTAGGGAGGTGGTGGAATCTCCATCTTCGGAGATATTTAAGGTCCGGTTAGACAAAACCCTGGCTGGAGTGATTTAGTGGGAGTGGTCCTGCTTTTTAGCAGGGGGTTGGACTAGATGACCTCATGAGGTCCCTTCCATCCCTATTCTTCCATGATTCTATGATCACCTAAGCCCTGGATCAACATTGAATAGTTCCCTTTTCTGTTAATGGCTCGCCATGCTAGGGGTAGGGAGCAGAATGGCACATGTGCCATCAATGGCTTCTGCATAGCTCAGAAAGGATGACTGTTTAAAAGCTTCTGATTTCTGTCATATTAGGCACCATGATAGCATGCCCTGCAACACACTGTGTAATTACGCTGGAAACTATAGCTACAACATCAGCTGCCATAGATTTCCCAATCTGGTGGTCAACTGATCTAGAATCTGGCTAACCCAGCACCCAGTCAACACACTTTTCCAGAATGAGAGGAGTTCTCACCCCAGTCAACAGACATTGCACTATATTATCTCACCAGTGAGGTACAGAAAAGTTTCCTTTTTCATTGTAAAGCTCACCATTCCAGCCACTGCCACCTGCCCTAAATCTCCAGAACAATTCAGTCCCACCAGTCTGTGGTCATGACTGTACTCAAAACCAATACTCTGGTTAAGATCATAGAATCATAGAATAATAGGGATGGAAGGGATCTCACGAGGTCATCTAGTCCAACCCCCTGCTAAAAAGCAGCACCACTCCCACTAAATCACCCCAGCCAGGGTTTTGTCTAACTGGGCCTTAAAAATCTCCAAAGATGGAGATTCTACCACCTCCCTAGGTAGCCCATTCCAATGCTTCACCACCCTCCTAGTGAGACAGTTTCTCCTAATATCCAACCTCGACCTCCCCAGCTGTAATTTGAAACCATTGCTCCTTGTTCTGTCCTCTTTTACCATCGAGAACAGCCTGGCTCCCTCTTCTATGGAGCACCCCTTCAAGTAGTTGAAGGTTGCTATCAAATCTCCCCTCAGTCTTCTCTTCTGTAGACTAAATAAGCCTAGTTCCTTCAGTCTCCCCTCATAAGTCATGTGCTCCAGCCCCCTAATCATTTTTGTTGCCCTCCGCTGGACTCTTTCGAATTTGTCCACATCCTTTCGGTAGTGGGGAGCCCAAAACTGGACACTTGTGGCCTGACCAGTGTTGAATAGAGAGAAATTATCACATCCCTCGATCTGCTGGCAATACTCCTACTGATGCAGCCTAATATGCCATTGGCCTTTTTGGCAACAAGGGCACACTGTTGGCTCATATCATCTTCCCGTCCACCATAACCCCCAGGTCCTTTTCTACAGCGCTGCTACTTAGCCAATTGGTCCCCAGCCGGTAGCAGTGCATGGGATTTTTCCATCCTAAGTGCAGGACTTTCCACTTGTCTTTGTTGAACGTCATGAGGTTTCTTTTGGCCCGTGTTCCAATTTGTCCAAGCCTCCCTGGATCCTGTCCCTCCCTCCAGAGTATCTACCATGCCCCCCAACTTGGTGTCATCCGCAAACTTACTAAGCACACAGTCTATTCCATCATCAAGATCATTAATTAAGATGTTGAATAGAACCGGCCCCAGGACCGACCCTTGGGGCACTCCACTCGTTACCAGTTGCCAACCAGACATCGAGCCATTGATTCCTACCCACTGAGCCCATTGATCTAGCCAGTTTTCGATCCACCTTACGGTCCACTCGTCCAACCCATACTTCCTTAACTTGCCGACGAGAATGCTGTGGGAAACCGTATCAAAAGCCTTGCTAAAGTCAAGGTATACCACGTCAACGGCTTCTCCCGCATCTACAAATCCAGTCATCTCATCATAGAAGGAAATCAGGTTGGTCAGGCACGATTTGCCCTTGGTGAATCCATGTTGACTGTTCCTGATCACTCTATTTTCCTCCAAGTGTTTCAGGATGGATTCTTTGAGGACCTGCTCCATGATTTTCCCAGGGATTGAGGTGAGGCTGACCGTTCTGTAGTTCCCCGGATCCTCCTTTTTTCCTTTCTTGAAGAGAGGTACTATATTTGCCTTTTTCCAATCCTCTGGGACCTCCCCCGTTCGCCACGAGTTCTCAAAGATAATGGCCAGTGGCTCTGCAATCACATTGGCCAACTCCCTCAGCACCCTCGGATGCAGTTCATCCGGCCCCATGGACTTGTGCACATCCAATTTCTTTAAGTGTTCCCTAATCTGACTTTCCATCACTGAGGGCCGCTCTCCTCTCCATTCCACGTTACCCCGTGTAGTAGCCTGGGAGCTGGCCCTCCCTGTGAAGGCTGAAGTAAAAAAAGCATTGAATACTTCAGCCTTTTCCGCATCATCCACCACGAGGATGCCTGCCCCATTCAGTAAGGGACCTACACCACCTCTGATCCTCTTCTTGTTGCTGATATACTTATAGAACCCCTTTCTGTTATCCTTCACATCTCTTGATAGCTGCAACTCCAATTGTCCTTTGGCCTTTCTGATTTGATCCCTGCAATCTCGAGCAATATCTTTATATGCCTCCCTTGTCATCTGTCCAAGCTTCCACTTCTTGTAAGCTTCCCTTTTATGTTTCAGCTCCCCGCAGAGTTCCCTGCTAAGCCACGCTGGTCGCCGTCCACATTTGCTGTTCTTTCTGCACATCGGAATGTTATCTTCCTGTGCCTTTAACAGGGTTTCTTTAAAATACAGCCAGCTGTCTTGGACACCTTTCCCCTTCAGATCAGCCTCCCAAGGGATCCTGCCCATCAGCTCCCTAAGGGAGCCAAAATCTGCTTTTCTGAAGTCCAGGGAGTGTGTTCTGCTTCTTTCCATTGATCAGGATCCCGAACTCTACTATCTCATGGTCGCTGCTGCCCAGGTTGCCATTTACTTCTACTTCCCCGATCAATTCTTCTCTGTTTGTGAGCAATAGGTCTAGAGGTGCAAGGCCCCTAGTTCAGAGGTCTGCAACCCAAAAGATAAGAAGAGCCATTTTTGAAAATTCCTTCAATAACAAAGTGTTTTGAGAGCGACAATGGGTGTAGCCTCCTGGTGGGAGGTGCAGGGAGGTGAGCCAGGATTTCTGCTGCAGGGTCCCCTTATGCAGGGGGGGGGAAGCCTGGAGCTTGGCGTGGGGTCCCTGGTGGCTGGGGGAAGCCCAGAGCCAGGCATGGGCCTCCTGCAGGGTACCCCGGTGGTTGGGGGAGCCCAGAGCCGCAAGGGGGCAGCCAAAGAGCCGCATGTGGCTCCAGAGCCACAGGTTGCAGACCCCTGCCCTAGTTGGTTCCTCCAGCATTTGTACTAGGAAGTTGTCCTCAATATTCTCCAAAAACTGCCTGGATTGCCTGTGCACTGCTGTATTATCTTCCCAGCAGACGTCAGGATAATTGAAGTCCCCCATAAGAACCAGGGTCTGCGATGATCTGGAAACTTCTGTTAGTTGTCCATAGAACGCCTCATCCACCTCCTCTTTCTGGTCTGGCGGTCTGTAGCAGACACCCACCACAACATCCCCCTTGTTGCATCCTCCCCTAAACTTAACCCATAGACTTTCAACCATCTTGTTTCCACTTGCATAGTGGATCTCCGAGCAGTCATACAGCTCTTTTACATATAGAGCTACTCCTCCCTCCCTTCTTCCCTGCCTGTCATCCCCAAGAACAGTACAGAACTATCTGTTTGGGCAGTGGTGAGTGAACAGCTACATGATGAACTTCATGACCTATTTATCTTGGCTTCTGGCTCTCTGTAGATAGTGGCAAAACAACCTCTGTTGCCTCACAAGCCACCCCATGACTGCTTTTTCAAAATCTCCAGCCAAAACTTATCCCACTAAACTAGGAGAGAGAACTAAGCATTCACGGCAGCCTCCATTTTGAGACTAATATGAGGAAATTATGCAGGGTCCAGGGGATTCAATGAGAGTTACCTTAGGGAATTATAGGAGTTTGACCTCCTCTCTCAGTTCCCCTGGGCTCCCAAAGATATCCTACAAGGCCTATACAAATATCTCACAAACCACTATTTCAGAGAATTGTGCAAGGACTGGAGAGGAACCCAGAGGACAGTCCAGCTACATGGGTGAAGTACAGGGTCTACAAGTTATGTCAACCTAAGCTGTTTGCATCAACCTAGTCATGCATGCATCCACACCAAAATTTGTCTCCTGTCAACATAAGCACGCTGTTACGTCAACACAAAGCACCATCTCCCCAACAACACAGAATCACAGTCAATCTACCTGGGTTGATATATTGCATTAGTTGTGTGGACAATAACAGTCCTCCTGCAGCTGCCTCACAATGCACCTGCCCCCACAACAGTAGCTATTAAATACAATGCTTAGGGTCACAGAGACCAGAAGAACCCTTTCACGTTCCCAGCATGTTTGTGAAATGCCTTTTCCTGACTGCTCACCTAGAAGCTCTCCTTTGTTGTGTGCACCAAATTATACCAGCTCCATAAGCAAAGAAAGCTACTAGACACTGTCCTGCCTGAAGGAGGCAAGAAGTCTTGTATCTCCCCAGCATGCGAGGAGAAAAGACTTGTGCATGCACAGCTATGGAACAGCTGCTGAAATACAGACATCTACATGAAGGTTGCATAAGAGATGCTGAAACTGGGGCACAACAGGAAAGTGCAACAGTGCTGCATGGAACTGAAGGAACTTCACCAGGTATGCCAGAAGGTAAGAGAAGGCACCAACAAATCTGGTGCTGCTATGCACACGCAGACTTGCCACTTCTACAGCAAACTGAACGCCATAACTGGCAGGGACCCTGCTTTCTAGGATCCCAAGGTGAAAACTCCTGCCACAAACAGTGGGAATGGGGGGGAAGGGATGCATAGGGGTACCTTTGCCTCAATGAGATCCAATCTACTGAATACACAGTGCCAGCAACCCTTTGGTTTACCAAAAGCATGTTCAATAGTCATCCTGCACCGCTGAGCCCACAAGCTGACTCTTTCTTGGTGAGGTTGAGAGGTGGCAATGTACGGCTTCATGAACGAGGACAGCAAAGGGTAGGCTGTGTCCCACAGAATCACCACTGGCATTTGAACATCACCAATAGTAATGCACCAGTCGGGGAAAAATCTCCCTGCTAGCAGCATTTTGAAAAGCCCTATGTTGTTAAAGATGTTTCATGAGTTTCATGCCCCTTCCTCGACTAGCACTCACAAAACCATAGAAAAGTATCCTCTTCTATGTACAAACTCGGTGACAAAGTAGGGTGATAGACTAAACGCATGCATCATATATCACTTCACTGCAGTCGGGAGCCGCATTGCTGCGAACCCATCCAGCACATTAGCAAGAGTCACAATCCTGGGCAGCAGGATACACTTAATGGCCTTAGATGCTTGGGTCCACAATGCTCAATGTGAATTTTCCACCTCCAAAATGATTGCCCATTGACCAACAGCACTCGAGCACTGCAGGCTTCCAGAGTGTGATCACCGCTTGCTTCTCCACTAAAAATGCAGCTCTCACTTTGGAGTCCCTGTCCTGGAGGGCTGGGGCAAGCTCACCACACAAATCCAGAAATGTGGCCTTTTGCATCCAGAAGTTTTGCAGCTCACTTCTCGTCATCCCAAACCTTTGTTACAATGCAATCCCAGCAATCAGTGCCAATTTCTCAGCCCCAAAGGTGGCTCTCTATTACGTGAAGGTGCTCTGGGAATACCAACAACAACCTGGTATTTTCATTCGCTATGTCCGTCCAACAACATCCAGTTATTGTGCCTGAACATGTCTGTATCTTCCTCGTCACATGCCTTGCTGTAGCAGTACTTGTTTAAGTTCTGCAAATACAGGAAAATCATGCATCTTGATTAGCAACGGCCATCAGAACTGCATTGAGCTCTGTAGGATCCAGACTTCTGCCAGAGAAACAGCAGAAAAGCAACACACAGGACTGTGGAAATTTTAAAAACCAGCACAAAAATTATTTAATGGAGTAAACATCACAGGATGCTATGCTGGGAACTTGACTCCTCGTCCCCAGAAATCCCTGAGCGCTAATAACGCACAAAGCCCTGTGAAAATACCTCACAAAGCCCAGAGCCAGCCAGCAACACAAGGCATTATCCATAGTATACCACATTTTACTGCGACACACCTCTCATGGTGAGTATGCACCAACACAAGTGTCCACGTGTGTGAACGTGAACAATATACAAAAGTCACTGACTGTTCACCGATTTAATTTACACTGACCAAGCCTTCAGCTGTAGATATGTTTGAGGTGTTGTCCTGAATTCATACCAAGTGCTTAGAGTGGTGCTAACCCATCACCTCAGTTACTAACGTTCAGTTCATTAGGACAGACAAAGTCTAAGAAGATAAGCATCGCTTGAAGGGTGGGGAAATGGGAAATTATATGTATACATCAATTTAGATTTTATATATTATAAAATTTTAATTAAAAAAATCATAAAATAAAAGTCAATTATCCTCATCTATTCCCCAACTTAGCCATCATTAGTTGGCTGATTTTCACCAGTATCAACCATAAGTGGCTCTTAAGGAGGGACTAGAAGCAGAAGCGTTGCTCCAGAAAAAAAACGATTTGGGGCGCAGGCCCCCAAGCCCAGCCTGGTGCTGTTCCCAGCACCACCCAGGCGCCCCCCATGCCCAGCTCCTGCTCCCCAGGGACCCCCGCACCTTGCCCCCACATAGTTGCCTCGCATCCCGGGGACCCCCACAGCCAGCCAGGCGCACCTTTCCCTGTCCCCCAACCCTCACCCAGCTCCTAAGGCCCCCCACACTCAGCACTTATCTTTGCTGGAGCTCAAGGGGAAGCTGCCAGATGCCTGCTCTGGCATTTACATTTCCTGCCCTACTCCACCCCTGGACAACATGCTTGGGAGTGCAGCAGGGCAAGAGATTTTAAAAGGCCCTGCTGGCACCAGGCACAGCTCAAAACATTCAGGGCCTGTGCCCCATGTGCCCATGCCCAGTGATGCCCCTGATTGGAAGAAACATAGGGAAGCAGGCTTGCACATCAGTTCCAGGCAGAGCTCCATGTGGAAAAGGCAGCATTGAAGAAGGTGCAGACACAGTTGCACAACAAGTAGCAGACTACTTTAACGGTTTTTAATGTCCAGGGAAATGTATACATTTATCATCCTCCCATTTTACTCCTTTCCTGAATCTGACCTTTTGCTGCGTAAGGCTGCCAGCAATGGACCCTTGGAACATTTTCAATTCTATACACTGCTGTATAGCAGCATTGCGTTTCCAAACCATCCTACCTGGAATGTCTCTCTATCAATGCTCTTCTATAGTTCAGCCCAGGCTCATGTTGGGTACGAAGGGGTAACCCACCAGCCAAAAATTGCTACTCCAATTAGGCATATATCTGCTTCACGACCAGGTTGGGTGTAAATCCTGGAAACGGTGCGGTTTTTCTGTATCACATCATGTCACGTCACATCATCCAATCTGAAAAATACCATTAAAAAAAAGTCAAAAAAACAGTCTAATTTTTACTAAAATTGACTGAAAGCTTCTAAAAACAATTGATAATGCAACTACATACTCAAAATAGTACTGTTTGGGAAAGTCTAAAAATATATAGCACTAGCTGATATTTTATACATTTTCTCATACTTTTTTTTAACTTTTGGTTAAAGCAATAATCTGTAGTCGCCAACACTATGAGCTTGTTTGTACCATGCAATACATCAAAGAATTTGTCATTGTAGACTGGCCTGATCTGAGAAAAAAATTTCTGTCTCCTATTGTTATGAAGATATGCAGATAAGACCCTATCTCCTAATTATAAAACATATAATTGATATTATCTGCTCAGCTGAAGACATCAGTCTAAATCACACATGGCACACCTGGAATTATCATCTGACTATCACTGAATACAATGACAATTCATGTAAACTCTCATATAAACAGTAAAGTTCCAAAGGGGTAGTGTAACCCATATGCCTGAAAAGGCAATCTCTGAGAGACCTGCTGAGGGTGGGTTACTGTTGTTGGGCAGATTAGTGACCCACAACTGGAAACAACTGGAAACTTCCAGTAGCAGGGAGTGGTAGCAATTTGAGCATGCTCCACAGTGTACCCTGCTGGTGTGATCAGTCAGATGACTGGAGAGCAGCAGCCTGAGCAGACAGCAGGCAGGAGCTCCCTTGAGGGGAGACCATGTGCTCAGTGTTCTGGAGAGGAGCTGAGCCAGGAGTGAACAAGATGTTTTCTCCATGTGAAGGAGTCATTTGCACCAGACCTTGCAGACATGCATATGGGACTGAGGGCTGGTTGCAGAGGAGAAGAGAAAGCCTGCATGTAATGCTACAGAGGATCCCAGCAAAGAAAGAAGAGGACAGCTATTTCTTGCCACTCAAGCTTCCACGCTGGAACAGAGACTGTAGCTGAGAGTTGGGTGAACTCCACACAGACTTTGGGACTCTTGGGTATCTTTCATGCAAGGGATTGTTCTTGGTTAATTGTAGTTTGTTTTCTTAGGATAAGGTTCATTTAGTTAGTAGTTAATAAAGTTCATTGTTATGTTTATTGTAGTAGTATTTTAATGTGTGAGTGTAGCTCTGAGCAAGCTTCGCAGTGAGTCCTGTACAGACTGGATCCTGGGTCTCCAGCTGCTTTTCTCCACAGGGGTTGGGGTGTATTTCTGTGAGGCACTGGAGAAGGGCAATTTAATGAATTTAGCCCACCCAAAGGTTACAGTAGCTGTGTTAGTCTATTGCAGAGAAACAAACAGAATCCTGTGGCACTTTTAAAGACTAACAGATTTATTTATCGCAAGAGTTTTCGTGGGAGAAAATCCCACTTAGAAAGTGGGATTTTCTCCCACGAAAGCTCATGCGATAAATAAATCTGTTAGTCTTAAAAGTGCCACATGACTGTTTGTTCATAAACAGTAAAGGCTCTTAGTAGAAGGGCTGTAGAATATCTTGTATGACTATAATGTGTGAAAGAAAGTATACACATCTACTCCTACATATATCTGAGCTGACTGTCTAAAGGAAGACCCCTTCAAGCTATATTTATTCACAAAAATGGTGATAGTAATTTACAAATAGTAGAAACATTTCTACTACTTCCCCTTAGAATTTCTGTCTGATGTGTTCAGTGCGCCGCTTTGCATGCATCAAAGCACACCAAACCTTCCGTGACATTTGCATCACCTCGTTGCACAGGTCCTCTCACAGCCACATTGCACAAAGGTGAGGATGGCTTCTGGTAAGTGGCAGCACCATCAAATTAGGAGCAAGAAGTGCAGTGTTATCTGTCACCCTGACCCACCCTCACTAAAGGATGCCGAAAGATACTGAACTGCTGCATAATTCTGCATATCTGACTAATGATTTGCATGTTTCAGGTAGTCTGCAAACGAATTCATTGTTGGTGGCAGTTTCTCACTTGCTTTGCTCTTCTTAGCAAACTATGTGCAGTGTATATTATTCAGAAATGCTTGTTTATTACCATGGTACAATAAAGATACCAGTAAGGTAGAGGAAGAGATTGAAGCAGCCTAAGATACACTGGCCCCAAGACATTTGAAACCCTTCATGAGCTCTTGGTACTCAGCTGTTGTCTTCAGCATCTCTTTTTTCTCATGTCACTGAAAGCTGAAGCACAGTCACATCCACTAGCATAAATGTTTCGCAGTATAAGACAATGTCTGTTCCCAGCTCCATATCCATTCTATACAACAGTTTTGAAATAGAATTAATCTATCCCATGAACAGAGCAATATTTTGGGCACACAGATGCAACATTTGAGTCCAAGCTCCATGTTTGCATCCTGTTTCCTTTGAGCGTTTGTTTTGCATGGGTAACATGCAAGGATGTGCACGAATCTACTTCCCCATGATCTGCTTCAAGTTCTGGTATGCAGAATCATTCTTTGACACTATTCTCATTGCTTGTGCAATGTCGTGAAAGCCACCAGCAAGACACTCTTTGAGTGACAAACTTTGATCACACTTCTTGATCCAGTCACTGAGGTTAAAATTTACAATGTTTGACTTCCTCTCTGAATTTGACATCATCTTCAAGCGTTGCTTTGATAACGGTGTTAACACAGTGGGGTTCTGAACATCTTGCAATTGGATATTCCCTATGAGAATGCTCTCACCAGATGTTGCCAACACCAGCAATGTATTGATGTTTTAGTTCAAGGATAACGTTCGGCCGGTGATCAGACAACTTCCCAAAAGTTTTGCACTTGGCAGTATGAGGGCACACAATCTGCAGTTTATCAGTCAGTAAAAACTCTTGTTGACTCATCAAAGGCTGGTAGCTCAATCATTGACAGATTTTTCTCCAGCCAAGACAGTGTGTTGCTCCTGGGTCTTCCTTAGAGAGTCAACCAAGATGAAGAGGGAAATTTGAACAGCTCATACTTCAACAACCCTTGGATATCAACATCTCTGGACTGGGCAATAACTGACAGCTTGCTGAATATCTGACAATCAATCAAACAAGTAAGGAGTCCCGTGGCACTTTTAAAGACTAACACATTTATTTTTCACATGAGCTTTCGTGGGTGAAGTCCCACTTCGTCGGATGCTAGAATTTACTAGCGTCCAACAAAGTGTGACTTCACCCACGAAAGCTCATGCGATAAATAAATTTGTTAGTCTTTAAAAGTGTCACAGGACTCCTTGTTTGCTTTGCATAACTAGACTAACACGGCTCCCCCTTTGGAATCTGACAATCAATAGTTATTGCTTGTTCAGTCTGCTGCTTCTTTTGTTTGACTGTTTTGTTGAGATGTAGCAACAGATTTGAAATTATGCCTTTTTATGGCATCAAAGAAGAGTACCTCACCGCTTTGGAGCCTACTGGTTACAAACTGCTTCATTTCTTATGAGCCATTCTCTCATAGGCACAAACTTCCTACAATTTCAGATGGGGCTACAGTAGATGTTGCAATGTTCACAAGTGGCTGGCTGTTGTCTGGGCTTGATTCAGGTTTGATGCTCAATGTATTTGTCATGTTTTCAGTCACAACTTTTAATAGTATCTTCAACAGCAGTTTAATTTGCAACCAGGTGCTTTGTGGTGGCTTCTTTGTGAAGATCTGTGCTCAAAGCTACACATTTGCTTTGTCATAGCTGTTACAGCTGCCTTAAAATGTGCAGTCAGGAAATGCTTGGTGAGCCTTATCTTTTGTGCAAAGATGCTAATGCTTCCTACAGTCCTTGTTGAGAGATTGCTCGTTGGCCCTGATATGCCATACGCCACTGACTATAAATTAGAGCATGATATACATTCAGTTTCTCTTCCTGAAGTGTGGCTTGTGCTACATTTACACAACCCCATATAGCATGATTCATATGAGCACACTGGAACATGATACAAACAAGCTCAGACTGTCATGTGACACAGACTTTTGCTTTAACTGAAGAAAAAAAAGTAAAGTAAAATGCATAAAATATCCCCTGAGGCTAAATATTTCCCAAACAGTACTATTCTGAGTACATACTTGCACTATCAAAAGTGTTGAGGAGAGTTCTACTAATTTTATTGAAAATTAGACTACAGTAGAATCCCAGAATTACGAACATCTCAGGAATGGAGGTTGTTCATAACTCTGAAATGTTCGTAACTCTAAACAAAACACTGGGTTGTTTTTGCAAAAGTTTACAACTGAACATTGACTAGCTATAGCTTTGAAACTTTTTTATATAGAAGAAAAATGCTGCTTTTAACTTTCTTAATTTAAAGAAACAAGCACAGAAACAGTTTTCTTACTTTTCCAAAACTTACTCTTAATTTTTTTTTAGTAGTTTATGTTTAACATACTGTTTTACTAAGTCCAAAGGAGTAGCTGTGTAAGTCAAGTACAGCAAAACAAACAAGGAGTCCTGTGGCACTTTTAAAGCCTAAATAAATGTGTTAGTCTTTAGAAGTGTCACAGGACTCCTTGTTTGTTATAATATTTTACTGTGCTTATTTATTTATTTTGTCTATGTTGCTGCCTGATTGCTTATTTCTGGTTCCAAATGAGATGTGTGGTGGACTGGTTGGTCCATAAGGCTGAAGTTTGTAACTCTGAGGTTCTACTGCATGTATCTTTGAGTTATGGTCCTTTTTATATTAAGATTTTTTCAGATTGTTTGCCCAATAACATTTAAATATTATGCGATATAGAAAAATGTCATCATCTACATTCACCAGCAGGGATGAGTACCAGAGATGTGCCTAACGTGCTAATAATATATTTTTTCTAGCTGGTGGGTTGCCCTAACTGATTCATAAGACCTCTTTTAAAATCTGGCTGTTAGATTAATACTGCAGACATCACAGGATGTCAGATTTATACAGTAGCCTGGAACAGCAGATCTCAACACTTCAAATTTGTAAATTTGCTTTTAAAAACTGAAAAATGTAATTTCTTTCTGGCAATTACTGATATTGCAGTAAGTGCCCCAAAAGTGCCAGGCCCTAACACATAGGAATATACCATCTGTGCCATAAGAAAATTTACAGTCTAAACAGGTATATCTGATATAATGGTATCTTGTGTAAGAGATACTTTAGAAATGTAAATTATGGGACCAACAACCTGTTTTGAGCCTGTTTCTTGCATGCTGCAACATGATATGTACTGTATATTATATGAGAGTAAGATAGTTTATACAAAATATTCTAAATAGGTGAACTCATTTTACATCTTTAAGACCAAGATTTTTATTTCTTAAAAACTACAAGAAATGATATCAATGAGCAAGAAAAGCGAGCTTAATGAGAACTAAGATAACTAGTTAGATATGGTATCAAGTGTTTCCACATTAAAAGTACTGTTAGATCTGTGCTGCCAACGCGTAAAGATATTTTCACATCAATCAGCATTACTGAAAAGATACGGTCACAAGAAATAAAAATTAATGTTTAATTTTATCCTCTCACATATTCCTATTTTGGCATCAGACCATTTTGCCACACAGCATATTAACAGAAAGGGCGACTTTCCTATGGTTCTGCAAATGTTGGTAGATCACTAAGGATGCTTCACCGACATCCATGAGGGACGGTTAGGGAAGATGCATGATGCTTGCATCTTTAAGACCAACACACTGTTCAGAAACCTGTGATCAGGGACATTCTTTCCTGACCAATGGAAAACTATTGGTAACACAAATGCCAGTAGTGTTTCTGTGGGAACCAGCTTACCTTTTGCTCCGTTAGCTCATGAAGCTGTACACTGGTCACCTCAAGAACACCTAGGAAAGATTCAGCTACTGGCTCAGCAGGTGCAGGATGTCTGCTGAATGGGCTTTTGGTGAACTGAAAGCTTGCTTGCACTGTTTACTCACTAGAATGCATCTCAGTAAAGCAAGCACCCTCATGGTTATAGCTGCACGTGTGTACTCCATTATATCAGTGAGGCAAAGGCAGAAAGGCTATTGCCAGGGAGGAGAGCAAAGTGGATCAGCTGGCTGCTGAATTTGAACAGCCAGATGAAATGGCCATTATGAGAGCTCAGTGTGGAATTATGCCTTTGAGGGAGGCTTTGAAAGAGCACTGGAAAGCCATAGTAACGTTCCGTGCTAGATTTCTCTCAGCCTGAAACTTCAGGTGCTGTTAAAACCTGAGTAGCGCCTGCTGCACATTTATAACTATGACCGTGTCTCACTGAGGTTATAAATTATAGGCTGCTTCCCGTATATTTATAAATATTGGGTTCCAAAAAACTCATGAGTCTATCACTTCTGTGGTGCTTGCTATGGATTTACAAGGACTGTGTGCTTTGAGTACCCCTACATAATGTGTTGTGAGCTAATAAAAGTAATTTTATTATCCAAAAATAAAAATTTGACTGGCAAAAACTGTGCAGAAAATCAAAGGCAGCCTGAGACAAACTACAGATTAATAGAAAATAATTTTAAAAGTGGAAAGGCAGCAAACATTTCTGCCCATCTGAGCGCATAAACATGGTCCACTCTGGCTGCCCATCTGAGCGCACAAATGTAGTCCACTCTGGCTACATACATACCAGCAATGGTTCTCATGAGTCAATATTTGTGCAGCTGTGGTTCTTTCTTTCTTTCTTACCTGGTACAGGTAAGGATACAGCATGGGGTTCTACATAGTATTGGTGGGGGGCACGCAGGTGGGAAGGGGAATGTAGGGAGCTGCTACCATGGAGTTCTCCAAGGTTTACAAAGGGAAGTCTGGGATATTTTGGACCCGTTGGTCAACCAAAATCTACAGCATTTAATTTACTACCTAGAGAGAGCCATTAAGTTTTAATGTACCTTCCTCTGCTCTCCTTGCTGGGGTTCCAGTGTTTTCTCCTGTCCATTTTTTTCCCTCTCCATGCCATCTGCCACATCAGCTCTACAGATCGTTTGTTCATGGTCTGACGCAGCACTGGCTTTCAGGTTCCCACTCAGTATGTCCTCCTTAGTCCCCTCCTTTCTCCTCAACAGGATCAGGTGTGCAGGGAGGACCCCTCAAGGCCACAACAGCAACAGCTCCTGATTTAAAAAAAAAAAAAAAAGATGCATCATTAGGCTTACAGTGACAGAAAGAAGGGAAAGGTTAGTTTCAGAACTCCCTTCTGTTATTTCCATAAAAGCTTTTATTACAAGACATGTTTATGGACACTTGAGTTTTGGAGACCCTCCACACAGCACCATTCTTCAGCCCATCAGGGTGAGCATGACCCTCCTGGAGGGTAGGAAGCAGGAGTTTCAACTGCACGAAACAATAACATTCTGGTCCTTATTCCATGGGTCTGAGTATAGAGCAATAGCACAGCACACGGACACCATTTTCTATAGATAGTGGTGAGTTTAGCTGATATCTCATTCCTGAGAGTTACAAAAGGCTCTGAGAGGATCACTGTTAGTGGCACCCTGAAGCCATCCAGGCCTGTATACTGCTAGCTTATTTACTGCAACAGAGAGAGCCAAACTCATCACACGAAGGCAAGGGAGTGTCCTACTTCAGAAGAAGAAATAAGGCACTCAATTCCTAGAAAGCCTCAGAGGAGGATTGCAGAGTATATCCATGAACGAGACCTCTCAGGAGCATATAAGGAACATTCCCATGTACACGAGCTGCTTTGCATGCCCCCTCCAACCTAAGCCAAGATGGGAGCGAAAAGCAGATACCAAGAGTACCTCTGCTTGTTGTACGGCTGCCCCTTCTAGTACGAGTAAAACAACGAAGCCAACACTCGTTAACTTGGGGATGGGACAGGTGCCATTTTCACATTTAAACACTGTACGGGGAAAATAAATCTACCACTCACCAGGCCAGTTCATGCTCAGCTGGTAAGACTGGCTAGACTGGTGGAGTCTCAGGCTGGTCCTGACTTATGGTGTAGGTGGACTCCCTTCCACATCATCCCTGTCCTCCTCCGCCCAGTTTATGACAATGATCTGTGGCTTGGGCTCCTTGAAGATATCCATGGTGTTAGCAAGGGGAATTCAAATATTGCTGGCACATGGATTCTTGGCCCCAACCAGTACCTATCACCGGGGTGGAATTACTGAGTTACTCAATGTTCTAGGTGCAAAGAGAATAACATTTATTTAGAAAGGTCCACTAGGGAAAAAACAGGTAAACAGAAAAACTCAGGATCAAAACAAAACAATGCCCACCCTCCAGATTTAATCCCAGCTCTCAGTACATTTCAAATTCTCTTTATCTCCAGACACAGAACTAACAACAGAAAAGATCCACACTGACCACAGAAATGACAGTGTGGCCACAAGAACACAGACACTGGATGGATGAGGTAAAACTTCAATCTTTATCCTCTATAGTCCTTCTTCTGTAGGTTCTTTGTAATTGCAGGAACAATAAATGGTACTGCACAGCTACCGTCTTGCAAATGGACAGCACTTCGGTGCAGCAGCTCTGCTGTTTTTTATAGTCTCCCGCTGTCCATGCTAATGAGCTCCAGTGTCACTAGTTAAACTATTTTTCCCACCTAAACCACAAAAGAGCAGGAAACAGTTTATGAAAACGGGTGTCCAAGATGGAGTCTTCCTTGTTGTTATAAATCAAAATGGCAACTACCCAAACAAAATGGCAGTTTAATTGCCTCACAGTACTTACACCACTCCACAATACATTGATCCTGCAACAGTGACGTGCTAGGGGGCAATGGAGTCTCTGCCAAGTAAAGCATGCAGCTTATTGTAAAAGCAGCTCTGCACCAGTTGTACTGTTGGCCTCCCTGGCCTGGTGATGTACCTGCTGTAGATCCTTTGCTTTCATGCAGCACAGTTGCTGATCCCTCACACCCCTTTGCCTGCATCCCCAGGGCAGTCTTCTCACGTCTACGGCTGGCCTGTAGCTGTACCTGCACAACCTCTTTTCCTTACAGGCGCAGGAATCCAGTATCTCCTGTCGGCTCCAGGCAGGAATGCATCTAGCATGTGGAGCCATTATGGTTGGCTGGGCAGTTGCAGACAAGGGAGAGCGGCTAGGTGTGCTCACTAAGCAGGGCAATCAGGGAAAGGCATTTCAAAAACATGCAGGGGGCTTTCAAAGAGGAGATTCCTTTCAGTCTCCGTAGCCTCAGGGCAATGGCATTTGCCATTGTGACAGAGAGGTCAGTGTCACAGGGAATGGGGCAATATGGGGCAGCTGCTAGAGGCCTGTGAGAGTCAACATCGATTGTGCAGTGTTTCTGCTCCCCCTGCCTCAGACTTAGGAAGTCGACCATGGCTCCTTGCTGTGTGGGGAGGTGGTTTTACTGCATTGCCCTTACTGAGTGCTTGCATCAGCCGAAGTCAAACTGAAATGCAGACACATATACACAAATAGATTGATGCAAGACACCTATGTTGGCCTATCTTTGTAACATACACCAGGCCTGACAACGTTAGCAGCTTCATAAGATAGCACATACACCCAGCAAATGAACTTATCTAGGGTAGCTGGATGTATCTGGTATGTTGGCTGACATTTCACACCTTTGAATGGATGGATGTTCCTTAAAAAGTTATTGATGGGTCACATTTCTTTTTTATTTTTAAGCAAGTGAAATACTTAAACATCTATTCTAGATCTAAGCCAGGTTATCCCCTTCACATCTACAGGAAAGGGAGCAGAATAAAACTAAGGGCTTGGCTACATGGTGAGGTAATGCATGCTAGGAGGGTGTGATTTCTAAAGCTCACTAACCTATTTTGCATTAGTAGTAGAAGAGTCTTCGAGAATTCTACTGTTGAGTGTTAAGTATTTATAATTTTAATACATTAACCTCCTTTACATTTCTTGCCACAGTCACGTCGTAAATGGGGGCTCCAATCCTTCAAATGTTTGTGCACATCCTTAGCTTTCCTTCTGTATGCAGTCTCATTGGCTTCAATGATATTACTAATGAGAATAATGTTAAGTGGGTATTTAAGTATTTGCACAATTGGGAATTAGAAAGACTACTGCTCTCTTCTGCTTGTTAGTATAAACAAGTCAGGAACCTAATGCTACTCATAAATATACTGAGTTAAGCATGCCTTTATACAATAACATTGCAGGCTTTATTCTTTCATTCACTGACATGAATGGATTCTATTTAATTTTCCCATCTGTTCATCAGTATCTTTTCTGGACACCAACAGCCCTTAAAAGGTCAAAATATAATGGAACTAGAGAGACAAAAAATAGTACATACCTTTTGATTGTGAAAGTGAAGTAAACTCTAGTCCAAAAGGAACACAAACTTCCAATAGTCAGAGCTAACCTTTTGACTTTACTAGCAATGAAGGAAGTAATATTAATGTTGGGAACAGAGGTATGGCTCAAATGGTGGTTTGGAGTAGCTTTAAAAATGTAATTTGGTAGCAGTGTGTGATTATAAATACATATAGATACCTTTTACAGTGGTCAGGCATAAAGGTTCTTTAATTATGAAAAAAATTGCGGGTTTGAGACACATTCCCAGTGTTTAAAATAGGAAAAATTGCTAGAATGAATAAAATTTTTATAACATAAGAAAGTTAAGTGCACTTGCTGTGTATGTATGTGAGTGTATGTGCCAATTACATTTCAGACACTATTGTAATACAGATAATAAATAAGGGGGAAAGTTCCTGCTAATCCTATCAGATAATGCCACAGTATTATCATAAGTCAATATGTTAGGACATGCTGGTCATACTTCACTGGGAAGAATGTCCTCTTAGTTCATTATAAGCAGAATATACACACAAGGGATTCAGAGTCCAACTGTGGACTAATTCAGAGCTAGTTCCTTATGATGCCTGATCCAACAAAATTGTATTTACAGTGTTGAAATAGGCCACTTGAAGTTAACTAGAATATTTGTGTCTTATGTTAAGTATGAATGCAGAAGTTTTCTTTTGCAAATGACAATTCCAGGACCTCTATACATTAAAAAAAAATAAGCTGAAGAATGGCTTTTAAACACCCACTTCTGTGAACTAGTTTTCCCTTAAAACCACTTTTTACTGTTTATACATGTGAGCAGTCATTACTAGTTTTTCTGCCACTACATGCCTTCCTGTTCTTGGCTTCTGGGCAGTGTGGCAGTAACGGAGCTATGTTGACTCAAACTTTCCTTCCAGCCAGTATCCACAATCTTTTAAAGGTGTGGTGAGAGCACAGTAAAAGAAGCACCTAAAGCAGCATTAAGCAGGGAGTCCTGCTTCTCCTAAGGCCTTTGTTTACACACACAAATGGCTCTGATTTTAGATCCGTTCCTAAACTGAGTCATATCTGAGCAGCTTCCTTGTTTGAAATTGACTTGCTTTAAGCTGATTCCTTGTCTAACCAGAGAGATAATGTGCTCTTTGAGGCTGTGATTAATTAATTAATTGGTCCATGTAGACCCTGCTGATGCACTTTAACATAATACACATAAAACAACACTATGTTAAAGCACACTAGGGACCTTTTAATGCACACTAGCAGGGTCTACATGGACCAACTAATGCAGGGGTCGGCAACCTTTACTGACCCCTATGCCGGCCCCTCCTCCTCAACCCTCAGCTGGTGCTGATGGCCCACTCGTGGAAAGAAGCCACCTGGAGTGGCTCCTCTCGGCAGCGAGCCTGGGGACCTCATTCCCATGCACACCATGGAAAGAAGTTGCCTGGAGTGACTCCTTTCGGCAGCGACACACCACAGAGAGGAGCCGTTCTGGGCGGCTTCTTTACATGGTATGCCTGGGGCATGGACATGGCAGGGACCTCCGCACTGCAGCTGCCCCTGAAAGAAGCCACCTGGAGTGTCTTTTGGTGGCAGGAGTGGCAATTTCTGTGGTGCCACAGAGGATGCCAAGCGCCGCTCCGAATGGGCTCGTGTGCCACTGTTGGCACATGTGCCGGGGGTTGCCTACCCCTGTACTACTTTCAAGATTAAAATAGCACATACAAACATATATTATATTTATACACACACGTACATTCCCACAGATATATTTTGACACATGTCCCTGACTCAATGATCTAGTGACAAGCAGGCTGCTGCCAAACAGGTTCCTAGTTTGCATGCTCCGTTGAACAAGTTAACAGGCTGTGGTAGCCACTTCCTCAACCCTTCAGAGAGTTTATTCTCTTTCCTCTTAAGTGACCCTCTATTTGCTTGATGCTCAGAGCCCCAACCTGGGCTGGCCGGAGAGAAAATTCCCACAATGCAGGAGGAAAGAGGGAGGGAATGCTGGAGGGTTAAAATGTGAATGGAAACAGAGTAAAAAATTTAAAGTATCTGTTTAAATATTGCACTTTAAATAAGAAGCCTTAGTAATAGAATAGTAAAATAATATTTATTTGTGCAGATTTAAAGTAAGCACAGTACCCACATAGGTTAATGGCAATATTCACAGTACAAAAGCAATCAGCCTCTGTTGTTGAAAACATCAATCAAGATTACTATTATAGAAATTGAGTTACATTTGATATAAAGAAATCTCCACAAACAACATATAACCCTTGTTCATCTATGAAAGGAATAGACCCAATATTAGTAGCTACATTTTTAAGGATCCTGCTAGGTACAAAACCTGTCTAGCTTCCATGTCACAGAAAGCTTTGGAAAAAAAACCCAGATTTTTTCCTCAGGTTTTCTGAAACTTTCGAAGTTTTATGGAAACATTATGTTTGGTTTTTAAACAGACTTGAACCCTAAGGACTCAGACAGACAGATGAACAGGAGCTGCTAGAGTAAATTAAAAATATTAACACTGAATAGAGAAATAAAAAAAGCAGAAAGGAAAACACTGAACAGATTTCACAAAAGCAGAATTGTCACATTATGAAAAAATGACAAACTCCATTCCTTTCAGAAAGTGTGAGGGCTTGAAATGACGCTGAGCTAATTTTCTAAAAATACAATTTACTCCTCAAATGTCCAACAGCAACTCTACAGTCTCCTAATGAGATGTGGATGACACTTCATTTGAAGAATAGTTGGCATTCCAAATGATCAGCACAAAGCCCCCAAAGTCACAGTAACTTATGTTAAATTTTAATATACTAAAAACAAAATAAATCTAATCAGGAGACAGTGTTTACCTGAATTGATCAAGGACCTCTCCGTTGTGTTCGGACTATTTCACAAGTGTAACTAATTTAGATTCCTTTAGTTCATCATTTTGTGGAACAGGCTCCTCCAAATGGCAAAGTCAATGTATTGCAATTAGGGGGAAACAGCTCATTTTACAGCTCATCTATAGAAAACAGAACCGAAAGTAAAAACGGTTTTTCTGTTTTTAGCTAGGCAAGCGTGCTCTGAAAACTGTAAGTATTTAAAATATGCCTTTATTAGTTTATAAATAACATTTTAAATCTTATACAAGGAAACTTATTAATATCGCCTGACAAAGTGGCTCCAAATTATTTTGGCAATTAAAACTGGTTGTTGCTTAATACAATTTTGGCCGGAAATTACAAGTCAGTAAACTCTCACTTTTGCTGCCTTTGAACACTGCTAAGAGGAAACTTAGCATGGAGAGGAGGCATTAATTAATGCACAGTGAGTGGAGGTTTTCAATGAGCTATGCACAATGACACATCTTTTTCATGAGTGATTACAGTTAATTTAGAACTGAGAAATATCTGCATAGTTCAAAACCATTTCTTGCAACTTACTTTTCCTTCCACTTGTCACATCTACCACCATGCTGCCCATTCACCTAGATTTATTAGGACCCTTTGGAGTTCCTCACAATCTCTCCTAATCTTGAAGAATATAAATAATCCTTATCGCCTATAAATTCTGCCTCCTTTCATTTACAGATCATTCGTCAACATATTAAAACCAGCCTGAGTGCAGCTTTTCAGGAACCCTAATATTACAATACTGAAAATTGACCATTTATTTTGATATGTTTTCTAAATCTAGATCTTAGCCGGTTACAAATCTATGGCAAAAATTTACCACTCAACCCATAACCTCTTAATTTTCCTAATAGCTACTTATTTGGAACTTTGTCAAAGCTTACTGAAAGTCCAAATAAACTATGCCAACTTTTTCTCTTCTCCTTCATCCACTATTTTGTTGACATAATCAAAAAAATTATAGTCGACTACTAGAGAGATTTTCTTTACAAAAGCCATGCTAATATGCCACTTCTTTATCTAATTATTTCTTCAACCAATTTGTCTGGTGCTGAAGTCTGGATCCTGGGTCTATAAATCTCAGGGTCACTGCTGTTGATTTTTTAAAATGGTATGGGGCATACAACATTTGCTAGCTTCTAATTCTCTGGTATACTAGTTGCTTTTAAGAAGATTTCATATTTTTTTCTACATGCTCACCCACTTAATTTCTTAGAATTCACAAATTAACATGATCAGGTCCTAGTGATCTTTATCACCTAATTTTTGGCACCTCAGTCTGACAGTACCTAATCTGTATTACCGGAAAATATTATTAATCTCCCCAACACCCTTAGCAGTGAAAACCAAATCAAAGACATCACTACCATTGCCCCCTGAAAAAAAACTACCCTGCTTTGTTGACAAAATAAAACCACCTCAATGAGAGGTGTAGGGCTTTTATCGGTTTTCTTAGGGCAACCAGGGGCAGAGTTTATAAGAGGCGGGGGGAGACATTGCCTCACCAATTGGCTGCTCTCTGCCTCCCAGCAGCAGGAGCCAGATCAGGCCCCGGTGAATAGGGTGGCTGGGGGTGGGAGGTGGCTGGATCTTGGAGCTGCCTTCCCCAGGGCAAGCTCCAAAATCCACCTATGCAGGCAACACAGTATCAACATAGACACTGCGCCCCTTATATCGGTGGTGGGGCTGTCATTCTTTTCATTTTCAGTTGACAAGAGAGCCAATGTCCTGTTGCAAGCCAGGGTGGCTCCCAGCTGGGAGCAGGGTGAGAATTCTGGGCTGCTGGGTGCCCAGGGGGGCTGATTCCCGACTCTCAGCTGTGAGCCAGGACAGAAGAAGCCTCTCAGGACTCCCTCCTGGGGAAGTTCAGCTCTTACCCTTTTACCAAGTGCAGGAATTAATAATATTTGAAATTATTAATATGGAAAACCACCAAACACTAATTCAACCATACATTTCTTTATTAAATCCCAATGTACTTATATTGTTGCTCTAAACACGCAAAGCCTCAGTAAAAAGCAATTTACTACATCCAAATAGTAACAAAACATTTATAAGCATTTGATCATAATACTTAAAAACGGGCTAAACTCATGGGTGCTTAGACTCATGTTGATTGACTCCTCCTACTTGGTCAGGCAGTTATTAGCAATGAATCCTTTAAAGGTCCACTTTTTTACCCTTCAACAAACAAGTGATGCCATCGCCAAATGCTGACTTCAGCTAAAAAAACAAGTGGAGACAGTTCACCCTTATTTCTAGTCTTCATTCAGATAAGATGTAAAGCCTCCTTTCTTCCCAAGGCCTTTCCTCCCCTACTTGCAACCAACGATTTTTCCATTTCACCTGAATTCACATAGGCTTTATCACTGGTGTGTGGGCTGAAAAGGGCCATGCTGGCTCATTTTAAGACACATTCTCTTTGTCTTATTTAGCACCATCTGCAGTCACCCTTATCAGTCAGAGACCTTCTTTTAAGAAACTTTCCCTTAACTCAGTGACTCTTTGAAACAGACGTCCTCCCTATTTCGTTCCTTCCAGCCTTACCATTTATTATTTTCAAAGCCTTTCTGCTACTTGCTAGTCAGGGCCTTTCTTTATAAAAAGTATATATTTCCTTAGCCACACTTAAGCCAACTCTATTTCACATTTGTCCTACATTTCCCATCTTAAAATCCTAAATACTAATGGGTTTACTCCATTATGCATGTCAAACAAGCTTTTTTGATTTAGCAACATTTTATACATCTAATAAACTTGACAATACAAATCCAAAATTACAATTTCCAGAGTTATCTAGATAACTACCAAAGCTTTGCTCGACAATTTTTAACATGTATATAATTTCACTCTTCATGCTTATTCCCACCAGGAAGGGCTACTTAACTCTGTATTTCTTCTTCCTGCCTACTCAACTTGTAAGATCCAGACTAAAGGGAAGAGTAGGATGTCCCAACTTGTGTAGTGCTTTTGCAGCCTCCTCCTATAATCTGAATTCAGCCCGTAATTCAATTACATTACAAAAAATGGTTATGGGATGCAAGTCTTTCCATTTATCATCACAGTGAATTTTTATAGGAAACATTGGCCAATCACAGTTAAGTCTTTGGATCCACACCAAACATGATTATTTCCAGCCACCACACAACAGAATCAAAGAAATTGGAAGGGACCATGAGAGGTCATTGAGTCCAGTCGCCTGCAAGAGTTACCACTCCCAGCATAAACCATTTTTACTTCACCAGTTCCCCAGCATCTCAACCATTCTGTGCTGTTTGGAGAGTTTTCCCCTAAAATGAACCTGCATGTCAGCAACTCTGTAAGCCACTGCATCTGCATATATAGGTCTCCCTTGGGTGCAAGCAACAGCACAAGTCTGGGGCTTCCTAGACCCACTCATCTTGCCATAGTATTTGAAGACGAAAAACAAACTCTTTTCAAATCTTAAAGGCCACAGTGTCTTCCAGTGCTCTAACAGGTAGTATTTTAACAATGCTTTCAATGACCTGGTATTTTGCAATTACCGGGATGGATAGTGAACATAAGAATGTCCATACTGGGTTAAACCAGTGGTCCATCTACCCCGCCATCCTGTCTTCCGACAGTGGCTGACGCCAGGTACTTCGTAGGGCATGAACAGAACAGGCAGTCATCAAGGGTAACTGGGATAACGAGTTCGTGTCCTTTTCACAATTAACCCCATGGCACTGGACCCTTGTAAGGTTTTTTTGTTTTACACTAATCAATATTCTCTTTGCCATACCAAGTTTTGCATTTCTCTGTGGTGATAAAAGAGGGCAATTTCCCTTGCTTTGAACCAGGGAGAATGGCTTTGATTTTGCCTCGTGCACAGCCTCCAAACACCACACACATCATGGTCCTGGCTATTGCCCCTCTTTAATGATCCTCATTGGTTTGGTCATTTCATTCACTTTGCTGTCCTTCCTTAAACAAATTAATTACATCATGCATATTTTTACATTCAAAATTCTTGATTAACGAGTTCTTCACTTTGCTCATTTATCAGGCTTACTATGTCTACAGCCACCTTCTGTTGGAAGGCTTCACCATGTTCCCACGGGTCTCAATATCTGCCTGGTTCCAGACTGATGCTCCATCTCCAAATTACCCTGTTACTGGCATAGAGACTCAGTTGGCATTGCCTTTGAATTGGATACTTCCTCATTTTGAACAAAATCTTTCCAATAATCCTTTATCATTTTGCCACACAATTGGCCAAGCTCTGGTAGACAGAATCCTTTCTGCAAATGCAATTAAATCAAATCAAATACCATGGGTACATGTATAAATTGAACATCATTTTACAACACTTCTTTAGGGAGCCTTAGTACCAATCCATCACTGGGTGCTACCTCCAGTTTTGGGGCATTCTGAATTTTTCTTTTCAATCTATGGTATTTCCCCAAACTTATAATGCCCCTCATGCCTAGCATACACATGGAAAATTCAAGGTACCATTCCCCTAAACAAGGATTGATGTTATGATTGTCAGTCCTCACACAATCACCATGCTTTCACTTGTTCTCAAGCCACGTGAAGAACTGCATAAGGCAGTGGTTTTCAAACCATGGGTTGGGACCCAGTACTGGGTCACAGACTATGTTCCCTCTAAGCTGAGTGGGTGCGCAGCCGCACAGCGGCCATCGCACCGCCCGCACAGCACTGAGGGATCCCTGCGCAGCCTGGAAGCCCCCATCGCCCCCTGGAGACCCCCAAGGCTGCGGCTTTGCCGCAGCAAACCCGGCCAGCGCCCGGCCTCTGGGCTGGCCCCCCGCCCCCAGGGCAGAGCAGACAGGCTCAGGGCCGGGGCAGGTGTGCAGACCTGCATGCCCGACGCGGCCGGGACAGCGGGGTGGCCGTGACCGGGGCGGGCTCCTGGGCTCCCACCTGCCGGCTGCCTCAACTTCCCGGCCCGGGAGTCTGCTCTACCCTGCTGGCAGCCTCCCGGGGCCCCGGTCGGGTCCCCCCCACCAGCGGCCTCGGCTTGCTTCTTTCTTTCTTTCTTTCTTTCTTTCTTTCAAAAACTTTTAAAAAATTAATTTTAAATAAAAGCCTTTCTAAAAATTAAATTTCAATTCAAAATTCATTCAAATTCAATTAAATAAACCCAATTAATTAATTCTATTTACAATCACTAACTTCAATTAATGCCTATAATTTCTGTCTTGTGAGTTTACACAAAAATTTTATTTCGAAAAGGTTTTGCACACAGCTTGAAAATATTGCACACAGGCCACCGAACCTTACAGGGAACATTGGTCACAGACTCTCAGGTCCTGGGTCCCGGGGCTGCTGCTGCCGGGAATGCATTGCTCAATATGTAGTTGTTGGGTTGTGGGCATAAATGATTTTTTTTCAACTGGGCCCCAAGAAAAAAAGAGTTTGAAAACCACTGGCATAAGGTATTGTCCAGTAGCATTGTTTATATTGCACTATACTGAATCAGGCTTCCAGATACCACTTCAATAACAGATTTCCTCATATCCCCAAACTTGGATTGTTATTTTTTCATTTACTGAGTTACTTTCTCTCTCCACATCACTCCAGCCTCTCTGTACACTACCAACAGCCTGAAAAAAATCAAAACAATTTCTGGTGCTGCCTTTGTGGGAACCTCTGAACAATTTTAACTGAACAGCATATAGTCTTCAATCCTTGCTTTTATTCAGATCAGATACAAAAAGCCACAGCGCAGTGTATTACGTAACAGGGGGCTCTCGAGCTTGGTGGTAGAAACAAGGTTTATTCCCCAGTTAACTGCACCATCACTCTGCCCTACACTTGCCAATTTACATTTTTGCTTGTTTGTTAAAGTAAGACAAACAAGGAGTCTGGTCAAATTCCAAAGGGGTAGCCGTGTTAGTCTATTGTAGAAAGACAACAGAGTCTGGTGGCACTTTTAAAGACTAACAAATGTATTTATCATATGAGCTTTCGTGGGAGAAAATCCCACTTTGTCAGACGCTTGAAGATGGGGAACTTACAGAATGGGAGCAAAATTAATGTAGGAGAGTGAAAGTCATAGGATCAGGTCAGACTGTTAAAGTAAATCAAAGCAGTTTGGATTCAAACAATGGAGTACAACAATTAGCAGGGAGGTTGGGGGGAGCAGAACTACCTTCCCCTATTGGTTTTTGAATGTTGTTATTTCTGATGTCAGATTTGTGTCCATTTATTCTTTAGTGCAGAGACTGTCCTGGCAAGGGGCATTTCTGGCACATGATGGCATAGATCACATTGGTGGACAAGCAGGTGAAAGCCCTTGATGGAGTATGTGGCTTGATTAGGTCCTGTGATGGTGTCTTTTGTGCAGATATGTGGGCAAAGTTGGCAATGGGTTTGTTGCAGGGGTATGTGCCTGTTTTAATGTTTCTGTTGTTAGGTCTGTAGTTGCTGGTGAGTATCTGTTTAAAGTTGGGGGACTGTGTGTAAGCGAGGAGAAGCCTGCCACCCAAGGCCTGAGAGAGTGAGGGATCATTTTGTATAACAGGCTGTAGGTCCTTGATGATGTGCTGTAGGGATTTGACTTCAGGGTTGTAGGTGATAACCAGTGGCATTCTGTTTTCTTTCTTGGGCTTCTCCTATAGTAATTGACTTCTGGGTATCTGTCTGGCTCTTTCAATTTATTTCTTCACTTCTCCAAGTGGGTATTGTAGTTTTAAGAATGCTTGATAGAGATTCTGAAGGCATCTGTCTCTGTCTGAGGGATCAGAGCAAATGCGGTTATATCTTAGAGCTTGGCTGTAGACAATGGATCGAGTGGTGTGTCCTGGGTAGAAGCTCGAGGGATGAGGGTAACTATAGCGGTCACTAGGTTTTCAGTATAGGGTGGTGTTTATGTGTTCATCACTAATTTGTACTGTATTTTCCAGAAAGTGGATCTCCTGTATGGAGTGCTCCAGGCTAAGATTGATCAGAGGGTGAAATTGTTGAAATCTCTGTGGAAATCTTCAAGGGCATCCTCTCCATGGGTCCAGATAATGAAGTTATCACCACTGTGGCCTAAGTAGAAGAATGGTACTTGGGGATGAGAGCGGAGTAAGTGTTGTTCTAAATCAGCCATAAAAATGTTGGCATATTGTGGGGCCATGCGGGTACCCATAGAAGTGTTGCTGACTTGAAGCTATAAATTATCTTCAAATCTGAAATAGCTGTGAGTGAGTACAAAGTCCAATCATGAGGTACGCTGTGCCATCATCTGAGATAGTTCTCTCAACAGCTTGTAATCCGTCTTTGTGTGGGATTTTGGTGTACAGAGCCAGGATGGTGTTTTCTGGAGGTCACCAATGGATTGAATCTTTCTCAGGAAGTCCGTGGTGTCTTGAAGATAGTTCGGAGTGTTGATAGGGTAGGGTCTGAGGAGAGAGTCCACATAGGAAGATAAGCCTGCTATAAGAGTGCCAATGTCTGAGATGATGGGATGCCCGGGTTTTTCAGATTTATGGATTTTCAGCAAGGGACAGAATATCCCTGGTTGGGGTTCTGGGGTGTGTCTGTCTTGATTTGTTCCTGTGCTACCTCGGAGAGTTTCCTGAGTAGGTGTTGTAGTTCCTTTTGGTATTCCTCAATCGGGTCAGAAAGAAGTGGTTTGTAGAATGCTATGTTGGAGAGTTGTCTATAAGCCTCCTGATTGTAATCCGATTTGTTCATAATGATGACAGCACCTCCTTTGATGATAATGATGTCATAATGATGACATCAGCCTCCTTGATGATAATGTCAGAGTTGTTTCTGAGACTGTGGACGGCATTGAGTACTGTATGGCTGAGGTTATGGTGTAAGGGATGTTCTTTGTCCATGATTTCAGCCTTTGCATGGTGACAGAAGCCATTTATGTAGAAGTCTAGTCTGTTGTTCCGACCATCAGGAGGAGTCCATGTAAAATATTTCTTCTTGTGGTGTTGGGAAGGTATCTACAGGTTATTGTGTTGTTAAATGGTGTGGTAGAAATATTCCTTGAGTCTGAGACGGTGAAAATAGGTTTCCAGGTTACCACAGAATTGTATCTTATGTGTGGGGGTTGTGAGGCAGAAGGAGAGGCCCCAAGAGAGGACAGATTCCTCTGCTGGAGTAAATGCATAGCAGGAAAGATTAACAATGTTGTTGGGTAGGTTGAAGGTATCACTGATGTTGTCCTTTGTGGTACAGAGTAGTTTAGATAGTTTGGTGTCTTTTTTCTTCTGTAAGAAAGTAAAATGTTTGTTACAGGCGGATTTTCTCTTTTTTGTGAAGTCCAGCCATGTGGAAAAATGTGGGGGTGTTTGGTTTTATATGAGAGTTTCCAGTGTTGAGAGGTCATTGTTAATTTTCTTCTGTTTGCTGTACAGGATAAAGTATTCCCTCATTTAGGTATGATCCTGTCCCTGCTACGGTGTACAAGGCATATACATATCTAGTAATATTTTTCCCTAGCTATCTTACTCATTGTTCTGTGACCAACCCTTCTTTCATTAGGTTTGGCATGGGGTCAGTGAAGCAATGTCCTGGGAGTCTCATTTCCCAGCCTACCGGGGCCGTAAAGGGAGAGACAGTGGTTGTTTATTTTGGATCCCCCTTAATGCCATAAGTAATTTTTCACCCCAATCTTTGCCTGATTCACATACACCACCACACACTTTTTTCAATAATGTTTTGATTGTTCTGTTTGCCCTTTTCCCAGAAGCCTGTGGGAATACAGTACATGAAAGTTTTGCTCTGTTCCCAGCATGATGTAAGCATCTTTCATTACCTTCCCTGTGAAGGTTGTTTCTGGATCACTGTCTATGTTCTGGCACATTTCCCACTTAGAAAAGCCATACTCCACTAAAACTTTTGCTGAAACAGGAGCAGTGGTTTTCCTGGAAGGCCTCTATCCATATAATAAGGGCACCAACAATTAAGTAATTTGTTGCCTCTTTTTGTAAGTAGTAACTCCCTTACATGGTCAATCTGCAATCTCTCTCAGGGACCCATGAAGTGTTGTGCATGCATAAATCCACATTTTGTTTTTCCTGCTGGACTATTTTTATTACCAACCAGACAACTGTTAAAATTTTTTTACATCTTTTTGCACAATCAGGCCACCAGGCTATCTTAATCAGTCGTTGATAAGTGGCATACATATTTTCATGAGCCCCTGATGACACATTATGCACCAATTGCAACAGTTTCTTTTAAGGGGCTGTGGTGGAATCCAGACCAGATAAGGTAAATCACCCCCTTCACTGAGCAACCAATTTTGCTATTTCTTGTTTAGCTGGTTTAACTCCCCATGCATTCTTTTCATTTAAGAGCAGATACCTTTCAATCAGATTCTTATAATATTACTAAATCAGTGTTTTCTGCTTGTGCTCACATGGCAACAGCAAGGACTGAATAATCAGGGGGCAAAACACAGACTGGACCCTCACCAACCACAGTTTCTTTAACAGCATTATCCACTCTGTATTTCTTGTTTACTTCCCCATGTCTGGAAGGGGCTTTTAGCTTAACCACGTCTATTACTGAGAGATCTAATTTACTTGCTAGTTCCCTACACAGGGCAAAAGGGCTTGATAGCATAAAGGCTTGGGATCCGCACTGCAAAATAAATTCATACTCCGCCAAGGGAGATATGTTGTCAAGGCATCACAGACCCACTGAGAGTCTGAACATTTTACACCAGCCAGTTCTTGTCCTTTATTACAGAACATGGACGTCTCGCTACAGCAACCAATCTGGCCTGCAGGGTGAGTGTGTTAAACCTATATTACAAGTGTTCAGCCCGAACTGAGGGAGCACAAGCCACTAAATCCTAAGTTCTTTTATAGTGCCAGGACTACCCCACAACGTATATTCTCAGACCCTCACGCTGCAGCCTTTCAAATTTAAATTATGTATTGCACTCAGGATAAAAGGGCTACGGGGCCCCTCGAGACACAATTTCTCAAGGACACACACAGCATAACATCAATTAATAATCCTGCTTGCAAAGGTTGTTTCAGAGGACAGACTGCAATTTGGTGTCCTTCCAGCAGCCAGGACATCCATGTCACGCTAAGACTAGACACTGTACAATCTTTTAGGAGTGTTTGGTTTTATAAATCCAAACATCATCACATAACTGAACTGTGTCAGGGCCTACCACACAGCCAATAAATGTTGTTCCCGGGGGAAAACATTTTAATGCCTTTCAGCTTGCTGGAAGCACAAGTACTAGATTTTTCTCTATCATGAGCGTCCTGAATGTAGCTATTTCAGGTGTGTTCAACAGTCCAAAAGGTTTTGTATAATCTGGGGACTAGAGCTTGTATCAAAATCTCTTTTATATTGTATACTGCCTGCGTAGGCTGGAGGGTCCACTCTCACTCTATCTTTTTCTGCAGGAGCTGGAAGACGGGTGCAGCAGTTACTGCATAATCAAGGACAAAATCCTGACAAATCCTATCATGCCCAGCTATGATTGCAGTGTTGTTTTTGAAATACGGAGGGACAACACCAAAAATCACTTCACCCCTTTGTTTATCTGGAGCTCGCCAGCCAGGGTGCAGGATTAGTCCTAGGAAAGAAGCCTCCTGCTTGGCCCATATTTTGCATTTAGCTGCACTTGAGTTTTCAGTCAAAACTTCACACAGGGCTTCCAACACTTTTGAATAGCTTTGCCTGGCAGCAGATTGCATTTTACAATATGTAATAGGTCTGACCCTAACCATTAGTTAGGTATTTTTCTAGCTCAGAGCATTTCAACCTCATAAGCAATTACTTTGGTTTAACCATTCTTTTTTATTTACAAAACAACAGAGGTTTTTCACTCCCTAATAACATTTACTTTACACCACAGTTAATCATAACTTTTGGATAAGATTTTTAAATGGTTAAGCACTTTTTTGGGGGGTATGTATTCACTGATCTTTCTTGGTATTGGATTGGTTTCTGATTCCAAAGCACTCATCCATCTGAAAAAGAAAATCTATTGTGGCTCCTCTTTGGAGTTTTTAATAGGATTTTAATTAAGTAGCATGTTTTGTTTACATTTCTTTTACAGTATACATTGCATATTCCATTGAGGGAATGCACAATCCTACCAGAGTTTAACTTGCACTTTTATTTGCTATAACATGAGTCATATCAATTTTCACATGAAGTGTATCTGTTTATTTTGTGCTTAGAATTTCCATGTACCCTTTATCCTAGTGACTGCCTGATTGCTGAGAGCCACCTTTCAATGCTCCCAACATGCCGTCTCTTGTGCACCTTCCCCAGCTGTTACACCAGACTCAGAGGCAAACTGTCTTTTAAATTTTTCATTTTTCTTCTGCAGCTCTTTTAGATGCTGTTTTATTACTGAGAAAGGATCTGAGTCTCTTCCTACATCCTGGATCTGCCATGATCCCCCCCTGCCATGATCACATCATCTGATCCTTATTTTAAAGGGATATTGAATTTATAAGAGGAAAACAAAAATACCCAAATGGTCAAATGCCAAAAAATACTAGTTACTTGTGTCTAGTAAAGAGTGTCTCTAAGTTTTGCAACTTTGAATGAAAGACTCAGACTGATTTTAGTGCTTATTTTTAAAAAGCCAATTCATTATAAACATACAAAATAGGCAAGGAGTCCTGTGGTACTTTTAAAGACTAATACATTTATTTAAAGCATAAGCTTTTGTAGGTATAATCCCACTTCATCAGATGCATGAAGTGGATGCTGCAGTATGTTATATGAAGAGAAGACTAAGTCACAAGGTAGGGTTTTTTGTTTGATTTGCTAAAACAGACTAAAAAACTACCTTGTGACTCAGCCTTCTCTGCATGCAACGTACTGCAGCATCCACTTCATGCATCTGATGAAGTGGAATAATACCCATGAAAGCTTTATGCGTTAAATAAATTTGTTAGTCCAGGTCTTGACAAATCTGTTTCTGGTCGCTATGGCGACCAGTTTTAGTAAACTGTCGCCTAGCTCCACTGCAGAAATGTAACAGAGGAGCACTCTCTGGCGACAAAAAGTAAAATTGCTGACACCTAGCTGTGAGCCAATTTTGTCCACCTCATGTTAGCCTTTAAAAGTGCCATAGGACTCCTTGTTTGTCTTGCTAAAATAGACTAACACGCCCCTGGAACTTGTCACCATACAAAATAGAGTTTTATAAACCAGCAGTATTGGTTTAAGTCCTTAAAGCTGTCCATAATCATACAAACCTTTTTTTTTTAAGTTTTTTTTGCTTAACCTCCCTTGCATGGCTCTAATTATTTTTGTACACAACTGTACTCAGATTACATGCCCTTCTTGTACATTCAGAGGCAGTCACGTTCCAATAGGAACCCCTTATATCCTTTCAGTGATTTTGACTAACTCATCCACAATCAAATCAGATTGTCTCTTTGCCAGCAGCAGTCATTCACAGCCGATTATTTATAGGCCATGCCTTTGGGAAAAGGGCCCATTTGCCTTCAGAATGGCTATAAAGGCTCCTGAGGATAAAACACAGTAGCAGTAGTAGTAGCTACCACCTTGTCCTGTTATATAATTTGTTTGACTATGAGGCTTCCACCTGTCATCACTTTGTACTGCCATAACTGAATTTTATCATCAAACCACACATTCTCTTCTTTAACACTAACATTCCACAAGCCACAATTGTTTAATTCCCTCCAAACCTATCTTCCAAAGTGACATATTCATCAGCTGATTCCTCTTAGTGGCACCAGAGCTTCTCTTTGTGCTTTTTTGCACTCATTCCTTTGCCGTTCTCTCCAGGATCATCATCCACGAGTCTTATTCTTTAAAATTTAATGGGCATTCAACAAGCTTCTGCTGTGTTCTGCCAACCACTTTTACATAGGGATCCAAAGTACCAGCCTCTATTCCCCTTATATTCCTCCTTCACTCTGGGGGTTTAGAGCAACAGAAATTAATGTTGGGGTTATTTTGTACATCTCCAAAATGTTGGAATTATAAATATCTGAAATTATTAATATGGAACATCACAAAACACTAATTTAACAATAAATTCTTTTTATTAAATCCAAATGATACTAATACAATTACTCTAAACATGCCTTTAAAAGTCTCAGTAATAAGCAAATGACTCTATCCAAACAGTAACAAAACATTTATAAACATTTGATCAAGATACTTAGAAACAGACTAAAGCCAGAGGTGTTTAGAACCATTTTAGCTGGCTCCAACATAGGCAGGCAAGTATTAACAATGAACCCTTTAAGACTTTACTTTTTATACCCTTTAACAAACAAGTGATATCATTGCTAAGTACTGAATTCAGCTAAAATCCAATCTGAGACAGATCACCCTTGTTTCCAGTCTTCATCCAGATTAAGATTTTAAATCTCCTTTCTTCCTGAGACCTTTCCTCCCTTCTGTCTCACTGACCACAAGTTTTTCCATTGCATCTGAATTCACATGGGCTTTACAGCTGATGTGTGGGTTGGAAAGAGCCCTGTTGGCTCATAGCATATTAGGGTTTCTTCAGGAGGTCATCTAGTCCGACCCACTGCTCAAAAGCAGGACTAACCCCAACTTATTTACCTCTCATTTTAAGACAAATTCTCTTTGTCTTATTTAAAATTATCTGCAGTCATCCTTGATGGTCAGTGGCCTTCTTTTTAGAAACTTTCCTTTACCTCATTAGTTATTCTTTAAACCAGACATTGGCCCTACTTCATTCCTTCTGGCGTTAACACTTACTATTTTCAAGGCCTTCCTTTTTTCTATTAGTCAGGACTAATCTTTACAACACATACATAGTTGCTTCATCAAAATTAAGTTCTCTCTAATTCTTTAAGTTCATATTTATCCTACACTAGGGCTTTCCATCAAAACAGGCTCCACTCCAGTGGCTGTTGTCCCTCATTCCTGGCCACTTGCCAAACTCCTCTACTCAGATAAGCATCCCAAAGCTTTCGTCTCTCTAGAGTAACTACAGACTGACTCTCTCCCTAGTACTGCTGCTCAAAAGCTTCCTGCCTTTATAATCACTACCCAGCTCCTCCCCAGTCCCCAGATGGGCTTCATCTCTAAGCCTGCCCCACCTCCAGATGCAGCCAGATAACATAATTGGCCTCTCAGGCCCTGATTAACCCTTTCATCGCCCTATGCATGGGGTACACAAAACGCCACACTCCTTAATTGCCCCCTACACCCCTGGATAGTCCAGCAGATGTACTTGTTTCTGATATACTTGTGGTTTATCTGTTCATTCTGAGACAGATATATATAAAAACCACAATAATTACTTCTGATTCACAGTTTAATAGTTTTAACAAACAAGGAGTCTAGTGGCACTTTTAAAGACTAAAATTTATTTATCACATGATCTTTCATGGAAGAAAATCCCACTTTGTATTTTCTCCCACGAAAGCTCATGTGATAAATACATTTGTTAGTTTTTAAAAGTGCCACTAAACTCCTTGTTTGTTTTGCTGGACTAGACTAACACTAGACTACCCTCTGGAAATAGTTTTAATAATTATTTGTCATATTAGAAACCATCCATTATTTTGTAGCAACTCACCAGGCACTTCAAAAGATTGATTAAAATGCAAGTTTTAATTGCCTGTTTGGACATGGTCTGAAATGCATTCACAGGGAACATATAAGCATGATATAACACAGGTGAACCTGGACACAGGCAGCAGGTGGCCTTAAGAATAGATTTTACTACAGTAACAGATGGATATCTACTTAAAATTCTTCACATAACCCTTCGAACTCTTGGCCAGAAAGGGTTGAGGCTAGCAGGCTGAAATCCCCCACCCACCCACGCAAAAATCAACCTTTGAAGACCTGTTTTAAAAAGATATTAAAATGGTAATTAGGGCCATTCACTGTAAACAGCTAAGATTTTGAGGTTAAATCTTGCATCGTTAAGAGTTTGGAAGTAGATATGTCTGTAATTACCTACAATCTTGCTAGTGATTATCGATTTAACCAGATAGTTCCCGACTGTCACTAAAATCTGTTAGTTCTAAAATCAAAAGAAGATATTAACATTTAGATGGAACTTGAATGTAACAATATTGTTTTTATTTCTCTTTGAAGTTTAAGTAATAACTACCTGTGAATGGTTGTAAATTTCTGATTGCCTTATGCTAATGAAACTAGTTACCAGGGTGCATTAAAAAAATAGATGATACTTCAAAGCCACAAGTAATTACATATTACGCACTCAAGGATTACCTGTTGTGATGTTTGCGGACAAGAGACTGCCAGAGCCTGCAAAAAGACTATAAAAGGAGCCTTGGGCCTGATCCATTTTACCTCAAATCTGTCCAATCTTTATCAGGGAAAGTTTGGACTGCAGGACTAGGATCCGAAACAAACTCTGTACATGAACTCTTTAGTCTTCATTTCTCTAGACTAGATTACTAACAAAGAAGCTTCAAATAAGGACTCATAATCCCCAGACTATTTGGGTAATCTGCAGAGACTTCTTTTTTTTTTTCGGCTGCAGATTAAGAACTTTGAAGCTCAGTTATCATCTCTACTTTAAAACTGACCTAAGAACTTTATTTTAATCTGCTTATCTAATGATCTTTTAACCCTTATTCTCTTTCCTTTATGTTTCTAAATAAATATTAGGTTAATTAATAAGCATTGGTTATAAGTGTGTATTTGAGTAAGAGCTGAACTAGTCATTGATTGATTGGTAATATGTCCAGTCCTTTGGGATTCGTAAATTTTTTTTAAAAAATATGATAGAAAAGATTTTCACTAACTCCTATGGTATTTGAATGGCCATATGGGTGCTAGCCAAAAGGCTGGATGGCTTTAAACAAACTGTATTTTTACCTTCTGAATAACCAGTGAAGTGATCAGATGGTGTTTGTTCTGGCTTGGCATATCATATGGAAGAAAAACACCCAGTATTTAGTTCCAAAGTGATAGCCGTATTAGTCTAGTTCAGCAAAACAAACAAGGAACCCGGTGGCACTTTTCAAGACTAACTAATTTATTTATCAGTGCCTGCCCCGTTCTTTGGGGATTTGCCCCATTTAAGGTATCTCAGCATAGCTCCCCTAGAGGCCAATGTCACACCATCAAAATTAGTAAGAATTACGGCAAATTAGTAAAGTTATTTCATCATCAAACAACTTCAATATAAAACAAACAAGGAGTTCTGTCGCATTTCTAGCTTTAAAAGTATGTAACTAGCAAATACTTACAAAATATAGTAATTATAAACTAGTCTTATTGAAGTACATTAACAGCAAAATCTTTGACAAGCTAGTCATTAAGAATACAAAACAATAAGAGGTTTTAAGAAATGCACTCAAACCCAAAATACACTTTCATCACAACATGAAGATTTTGTCCATCAGCTATTATTCCGGTGAATCTGTATATTTGGATGAAAAGTTAAAGAATATTGGAAGTCCTTATTTGAAAATGGCTGACATCATACAGCCAATAATTTGTGGCTTCTTTCCCCTCCTTTCAACTGTTACTTAAAAGGAAGTAGTTATCACTAGTACTATTAATAGGACACAATTAACCATGTGTAGTGGGTATGTATTCTCATCCTAATAGGAGAAGGAAACACACATCTCTGCAAGTATGGCCAAACCATTGCTACAGAAAAAAATATTTTTGAAAGAATATTTTTAAATGTTTCACCGTTTATTCATTCTCATATTCATTTGTTCATTAATCTGATCTGGTTGTGAAAAAAATCTGCATGTATGCAGCCCATAAAGTGCATTGTTTTAGAGATTTTATTTAATAGACATTCTCTCTCCTCTGCCCCGCAGTATTGTTTCTGAAAGTCTTTCTGGCTTCATGTGTAACATTTTCCATTCTTCAAGCCTTTCAGTAATCTAGACTGGGGTTTTCTGATGAACCCAAGTAATTATGATGCTTAATCTATTGCTGACCTCTTCCAGGATTATCTTGTTTAATAAATGAATTGTTCATCAAGGCAGAAAAGAATTCTGGGACAGGAGACTACCAAGGACCTTCTAAATAACAGTACCATATGGCTAGTATTTCACAGCATTCAACTGAATTACAAAGCTCTGCTCTGTACAAGAAAAATAAACATCTAAATTAGATTAAATTGAAGAATTCTTTCACATCTTCTTTATTTGCTTTACCATAGTGGGGACCACCAGAATCACTATGGTTTTGAGTCAGGCTCAAGGATATTTCAAGGGTCTCAACTTTGCGCTACATATCCGCTTCACTGAGACGTGTGACAAGATCATAGCCTTGGATTTAGGAGAGATTTTGCAAGTTGGTAATTGGCTCAGATATATCTCAATGTAGCGAAAAAGGAAGAAGTCACATGATAGGTGCATAGTTCTCTCATATCTAAAAGTAGTCTATTGCTGACATCTAATGCTAATGAAAAGTAGACATTCATGTTTTTCAATAATATTCTCTCACAAAGAAAGAGTCCTCTAACTGGACAGTGAGTTAACGGAACAACATGGCTACAGGAGGTAACTGAAATTCTCAGTTTTAGTGTTTAACTATTCCCCCTCTTAAAGCCCTTGCTACTTCTATGACATATTAAACAGCTTTTCATAGCAGATCTGCTCTGAGTCAGAATGTATGCTCTGTTGACTGATGGGATTTTGTCAAGTCCTTCCTCCCCCCCCTCCCCTTTCTAATAGCAGGTCATACACACACTCTGGTCTGCAGGGTCAGTAGTGCAGCCAAACCCTGTTCCCCAAACACAAAAACAGTCACACCATGGACAGCAGAAAACTGCTCTCCATCAGAGGTTATGGATGATTAGGAAAAACCTGAAAGAGTCCTAAGCATATTGCATCTGTATGTAACCTATAACCCAAACTTGGAACTTCAATGACATTTTGAGTCACTTAAGATGTCATTTTTAACATGCAATATTTTGCAGTAACCCAAACTGTATTTCATCTATGTTCAGGTTCTCTAAGTAACTAATTTTGCTAACTCTTTCTGAAGCTCGCCATAGCTTCCTCTGGCTGGCTAGTCTAAACAACTTTGTATCTCATTGATCACATCTTCTAGATCATTAACACCACTAAACACACTGATCAGCACTAATCAGTGTCAATATCAAAAGAACCCAATTTCTAGGGCTGGTTTATGCTACACAGATCAACTTAAGGCACTAAAACACTTCCGCTGATATAAGTGCCTTATTACACCGATATAACTCCACCTCTATTATAGGCAGGAGCCATGAAATTGACAAGAAAGCTGGGCAGCTACAGCCCAGCTGTCCCTCTGCTCCCTTGGAGAACTGGGCAGTTTCTGACCTCCTCATCCCAATCCCAGCTGGTGAGCCCACCTCAGTGAGCTGTGAAATTGACAAGGCTGCCCTACACCCAGTGGAGAGTGGGCAGGGTGGCAGAGAAGTCAGCGGAGCTGGACTCTGCTCCCTGGGAGCAAGAAACCCAGGGGCTACTTCCCCTGGCTCCAGCAGGAAGGAGGCCAGGAGTCTGCAGGACAGCCGAGCTTCCAATAGGGAGCTGCCACCAGAGCAGAGAGACAAAGCTCTCTCTCCTCTTAGGTCAGTGGAATCCAAAACTAACCCTAGGAGTGTGTTGTAGACATGAAGCACAGCAGTAATTACCATGGTGGCGGGAAGCCTATCTTCTTTACGTTAACTTATGTTTCTAATGCAGACTTACCCGTAGCCTGTTCCAACACCGAGATGGGCCAATTATTCCACTCTGTTTTGCATCTCTGAGCTACTTTTATTCTACAGGATGTGAATTAACTCTATGTACTATTCTAAAAGTTAAATGTTTCCCAATAATTTCTATGTTTCTGTATTTAAACAATAAGTTTGAGCATTTCCATGCTACAAAATGATACAGCAGGTTACAAGTTATGTAAAAAATATCTAAGGGCTCCAGTAATACAACAGGATACTAAACTAATATGTATTTTGAAAATTCTAAACGTCTACCTATATGACAGAATAGTACACAATTAGCACACAAATATTAATGCTTGAATGCTCATTAACAACAGACCATGAGACAATCTACAGACCAATACTCACACATTATCCTTACTCAAACAAGAAGTTCAATTGACCTCAATGGACTACTCACATGAGTAAAGGGTTTGTGAGGTCATGCAAAAGAAATTCTTAGACCCGGTTATTCAAAAGCTTACTCACATGTGTATGTGCCCAAAAGTTTACAGGATTAGACTTTTTCAGCTGTTTCCATGGGAGGGATTTGTATTTTGGATCTTCCAAGAATTTCTACCTTTTTCTTTTAAATGTAAGAAAAGTCCATTTTAACATAATATAGCATTATCTGCCAACCCTGCAAACATCCTGGAACTGAGACTCAAAGTGATCTCTCTCCTATTTCTGCATCACCACCAGCAGGTGAATGAAGGCTCTGCAAGTCAAACTTTACCCTCAGGCAAGCTTTTGCAATTCTACTGCCTTCTGAATATAACCTCGCCAAAACCTGTGCATTCACTCAGTCTACAGAGGGCTAACTGTCTAGAATTTAATAAACAATTCTGTTGATGATACACAAGGACTATATTCATGCCACTTTGGCCTGCCTTGTCTACACAAGAAGGTTATTTCTTGTTGATTCATTAACCCAGACCACCTGAGTGATGTTACACTACAAGAGGTATTAGTTGTTCTATTAACTTTTTGCCAGATCTGGCTTCTGATGCACATTTGTAGGATTAGAATTTGATATTGCTCTTCTGCAAAAAGACTTTTGCACATGCTCAATTACATATGCAAATAAACCCAATGGAACTACTCACCTGTGTAAAATTATTCACATACATATGCAGGGCCATCCTGGGGGGTGTGAGCAGGGCAACCACACCAGGCCCCACGGTTGGGTGGGCCCCATGCTGCCCCTCACTGCCTTCACCGGGGGGGGGGGGGGGGGGAGAAGAAAAAGGGTGGGGAAGCATGCCATGCTTCGGCAGCATTTCCAGCTCCACTACTGGGGCATGGACCAGCCAGTTCAGAGGCAGGGTGAAAGCATGGAGCCAGGCTTCTGGCCCTGGGCCCCACCAATGCCCCCACGGATGGCCCTGTCAATATGACTGGCCAACACTGGGCTACTGAGAATGACTGAACTGCCAGACCTTGCCTTCATGCAGCAAACCCAGGCAGCATTCTTATGAATCTATGCCATGATGCATTTTAATTATTTACATATACAACTGTGCTCCATAACAGGGACATGGCCCAGGCCCCCGCACCCCCAACTCCAAGCCCATGCACAGCACAGAGTGCAGCTCCACTACACACACACACTCCCTCTGTGTTGGGCAAGGAGCACACCACCACGGGGGTCAGGCAGGACCCCCCCCCCCCACTCCCTCTGACTCAAGAAAGAAGCCAATGACCCTGGCCCAGAGGGCCCAGGTGGCTCCCCCACCAATGCTAAGTTGATGGAGCCAGCAGCAGCAGGGCTGGGCAACCCTCATACAGAGCCCAGTAGGGCTGCCCATATCTGGAGCCAACAGCCTGGCCCAACTCCCTCCCAGCCCAGTGACAGAGCCAGCAAAGGGTCCAGGCAGCAGGCACAGCTCTCCCTACGGTAAACCTAGCATAGAGCCAAGAGAGGGCCAGCAAACCTCTTCCCCCATGCTGTGCCATGTACCTACCATCTCAATTTAATGGGCAGAGGCACATATCACAGAAGGTACCTGAATTCCCTCCCCGTAAGATTATACTCTGCATCCATGGTAGAGCAGGGAATAAAATCCAGGAGTCCTAACTCCCAGCCCCTTGCTCTAACCACTAGACCCCACTTTTTACCAAGAGCAGCAAATAGAACCCAGGAGTCCTAATTAAACCCAGCTCCATACTCTTACTTCTTTTTCCTGGGTTTGCTGACAAGACAAGGAGCATGGCTTGCCCTTCTTACTAGCATCTAAAAGCCACTGCCCCTGAGCAGCAGCGGCCCCCAGGCTGATTTGCAGATCAAGGAGGCATTTCTGTTAAATGGCTTATTAAACTGAGTAATCAGTGAGGGAAAGCTGAGCGAAGGGCACTTTGCAACCTGCTCAGAAAGAAAGCAAGAATTCAATTCTGTTTAATTTGGCACCCCTTAAAGCCTGGAACCCTAGGCGACCACCTAGTTCACCCACATGGTCGGGCAGACCCTGTACATAAGCTTATTCCTGAGCAGAATCAGGACCATAAAACATTAAATGGGTTTTTGGAATATTTAAGGTCCAGGATTATGTCTTTGTTTGGGTTTTTACATTTACTACAATTCTGATTAGAGCTTCTGCTCACTAAAACAAATAACATTGGATTGAACATCTAGTGCATACCATCCAGCCCTCCACCACAAAACACTAACACAAACCTAAATGAAAAGCTATCCCTTATATGACATTACTACTAGATCACAACACTTATGTTGCTCACAAATGAAGCATACAACCTCCTCTGAAACAGAATAAAGCCCAGGACATCAGACCAAACTTTAAAACACTAATAAGTGAGTTACTGGGAAGAACAAATACAAATGTGTGTGGGAGGGAGGGGGGGGGGGAAACAAAAACAAGCCCTATAAATCCATGCACAAGAATCATCACAGTAAAATACACAAAGCTAAAGCAGACTTACTAAATACAGAAGTAGCATTCACAAACCAGAGATGGAGACAGAGAGAGAAACATCCAGTGCATAGCAACACTGCAACAGCGTCCCAACCAATTCCAAACTCCAACCCCAGACACCAGACTGAGCGGTATTTTCTCCTGCAGGCTGCAAAATCCCAGCATGTGTGAGAGAGATTCTCTTAGGGCATCAGCTACAATCTGACTCTCAATTAAACCGAGGTGAAGGAAGGCTGCAAAACCCTGGGCACAGGGGGGCTGGCAGAAGCAGTCTGGCACGAGAAGCCACACCCGCCCGTAGACCCTGACGGGGAAGGAAAACCAAGCACCCACATTTGGAAACCAAGACCGAAGTGGGGGCCCGGGGTCTCCCCAGCGCAGATGTCCTGCGGGGCGGGGGCTAAGCCTAGAATCGCCCGCTAACCGGGAAAGGTTGCTGTGGCCCGCCCAGCCCAACGCAGCGCTCCCGCGCCGTCCCGCGTGTCCCGCCCACAGCTGTACTAGCGCTGTATCGACCCCCGCTGGGCGGCAGCATCGGGGCGCGCTTCACCCCCCTCCCTTCGCAGCTCCGGGCATGGCGGGAAAGTGGGAGCGTCTCCTCCTCCAGCCCCTCCCGCAGCGGGGGACCCCACCCAGCTGTGCTCGGCAGGGAGCACGATCCGCCTGGGCAAGGGGGAGTGTCTGTCCCGCAGGCGGGGCCGATCGCTCCGCCTCTCTCCTTCGGGCGTCACCGGATCGTCGTCCCCCCCGCGACCCCTCCCGGGAAGGCCGCTCGGCTCGCCTGTGGCAGGGCTAAGGGGCAGGACGGAGGGAGTCCGGTCCGGCTCCACACGAGCGCGGGGTGGCGCTTGGTGACGTCATGCTGCCGGAGATGCCCATGACGTATAGCCGCCCTTCCCCTCCCACCTCAACTGCGCACGTGCGCGACAGACTATCACTCGCTTGCTTCCCATTGGCCTTTGCGTCCTATGTGCCGGAGGTAGGGCCCAGGCGGAAGTGACGCGCCGGAAGCAGCGCAGCGGAGCGACGCGGCCTAGAAGCGCACGGCGGCTGGACGTCGCAAGGGCTGGGGTGTCGGGGCGTTGCTGTGCAGCGCCGCCTGGCGCGCGCAGGGGAAACGGGTGAGTAACGGGCGCGAGCACTCTCCCAGGTAGGGGCTGCCCTGCGAGCTTGCAGCGGCCGGGCCCACGTGCGTCTGGTGCCGGGGCGGGGATGTGGTTGGGCTCGTGCCTGTGAGTTCGGCCGGGCTCTGCGCGGCCTGTGCCGAGCCGCCGCGGGCTCCCCGCTCCCCTGAGCTGAGCTGGGTGGGGCGCCTGCCAGCAGCTCAGACTTGCTTTGGTTGCAGGCACGATGGGCGCCTCCGGCCACGCGGAGTGCGGGGCGGGCCGCGCCCGCTGAAAGGGAGCTGCCGGGTCCTCCGGTGTTATCGTGATCAGGTGAGGTGGAGCCACTGTGGTGGGGACGGAGACCGCAGGGAGACGAGCTGCGAGGTTGGGACCTGTCCCAAGTACCGTCCCTGTTAGTGCTGGGGAAAGGGCCCCGTTATGCGGGGTGTCCGAGAGCTGTTTATGGCTGCAGCATAAATCCTAGTAAAAGTGTACATTGATTTCGGCTCGTTACCCGAGCTGCTACCAGACTCACCTGGAGGAGACTAATGCTGAAAAAATCACTCTTCTGTGTATTTTCAAATGCCGACCACATATTTCTTGTCAGCAGCCATGTTACATTCAGAGTCGTGCTTTTACTGTTCAAACTGTGTCAGCTGAAACAATCATGAGGCTACTACAGTTAATCTCTAAAGGATTAGTTATGCTTTGCCAGTTTATAAAATTATGCTTTTCCTCTGGTCATGTCTACGGTGGGCCAAAAGTCAAGTCAGGGTTTTTCTTGACCATAATCATGTGTAAATCAATTTTTAAGGGCTAATCTGCTTCTAAAATCTAGGCCAGCCCCCAAGCTGTGTCACTCAATGTTATGAAAAATCCACTTCCCTGAGAGACATAGTTTAGCTGATTAAGCCACTGTATAGACCAGGGGTCGGTAACCCCTGGCATGCATTATTCCTCCCCGCTGGCCCCGCCCCCCAGTGGGGCTTGAGGCCACAAGAGCAGTGTGCGTGCCACAGCTCCTGACCTCTGCTGGATGTGTTCAGCCAGTAGGCAAAAGGAGCTGTGCCATGTGGGGCTCCTGGACTCAGCTGACTGTCCTCCCCTCCTCCTCCGCTGGGAAGCATGACCAGCTGGGGACAGGAGCCCCAAGTGCAGGGGGTAGGGCTAGCAGGGAGTAGGACTCCCTGGCCCTTGCACCTGCTGGCCCCGCTCCTGACAGCAGTTGAGGGTGCTGTGGCGGGGCTGGCACGGGGGCCAGCAAAGGTTGCTGACTCCTGGTCAGCAGTGCTATGTCGATAAAATTATTCTTTCTTCAACCTAACTACCTTCTCTGGAGAGGCAGAGCACCTGCTGGGGTGGCCGGGTGGGAGCCTGTTGCTGCCTCCTGTTTGGGAATGGACATAGGGGGAGGTCAAGGTCTCACAGCAGTAAGCCAACAGCTCAGACTGTCAGTGCCAGGGCTGGGGGAGGGCTCCAACTGTCAGCCCTGTTAGGGCTGACTGCCAGTGGCTGATGTAAGTAATGTGTCTACACAGTTACTGCATTGCCCTAACTTAGGGGTCGGCAACCTGAAAAATAAGAGCCATTTAAAAAAATTTCTCAGGCAGCCTGGAACCAGGAGTGAATCCCCCTTCAGGGATCCCATGTGGCATGGGGGGAGCCCAGAGTCACAAGGGGGCAGTAAAAGAGCTTCATGCGGCTTCAGAGCCACAGGTTGCAGACCCCTGCCCTTAAGTACATTTATATAAACTCTGTGCCTCTTGTGGAGGTGGAGTTATGATGCCCGTGTAGCTGGCCACTTACTTTGGAGAAACTGCAACATAGTGTAGACTAGGAGTCTCAAACACGCGGCGGCCCGCCAAGTTACCTCCTGCAGCCTGCGACAGGAGCTGGAATTCGGGGGTTTTGAACCCCTGGCTGGCTTTTCAAGTGGCCCTGCTGGCTGGGAGCTGGGCTGCAACTGCCTGTCTTGCCGCTGTCAGCAGTGCCTCCGGGCCGTACCCCCGGCCTGGCTCGGCAGCTACTGCCGGGCAGCCAGGGAAGAGGTGGAGCCTACTGCCACCTGGGAGTTACGCCGCAGGAAGAGCTCAGCAGGGCTGTCCCTTGGGGAGTGTGGGCCCCGCCCCCCCATGCTGGAGGGCGCCCCCCCATGCTGGAGGGAAGCATGGCGGGCTGGCCCACTCCGCTCCCCAGGGACCCCTGTCACCTGCTGGGGGGACTGGGAGCCAATGCCCCAGCTGAGGCTGCAAGCCGTCCGAGGCCACCGGCGCCCCAGCTGGGGACTCGAGGCTGCCGCCGGAAGTCGGTCCCAGCCAAGGCCACACCGCCAGCGGGGGCTGGCCACGGCCGGGGACCAACACCCCGCCCCTGGGCCTTCTTTCTTTCTTTCTTTCTTTCTTTCTTTCTTTCTTTCTTTCTTTCTTTCTTTCTTTCTTTCTTAAAAAAAACTTTAAAAAAATTAATTTCAATTAAAAATCTTTCTAAAAATCAAATTTCAATTAAAAATTCATTCAAATTCAATTAATTAAATCAAATTAATTTTATTTACAATCATTTTGAATTCAATTAATTAATTTAATTTTAATTAAATATACTGGTGCCCTTCAGGGTTTTAAAAACTGTTGTATGAAATGATGTGATGTGGCCCTCAGGCCAATATCCTAGTCCTCATGTAGCCCTTGTGGTGATTTGAGTTTGAGACTCCTGGTGTAGGTACTGACATCATTAGGTTGCTATAAGCTGCCTTACAGTGACATAACTCTAGTGTAAGAGTATTCTGTTTGCAGAATAAACTTCTCTTTCTTCTGAAACAAAGAAACCTGAAGTAATAGTTTTGGAACATTAACTACATTTTTGTCAAACTTTTACTGCAGTTTATAATGTTTGTTACTATTTAGCTGTATTTGACATGTATCGAGGTGTAAACTGAGACTTACAAATTACTATTTTCTTTAAAATATAGTCTTTAAGAGTGGGTTCCTCTCCTTATTGCTTTTGTTTATATTCAGGATCTACCTACATCAGTGTAGGAAGAGCTAGGTGTAGTCTGGTGCTGAGAAGGAAAGAGAAGAGTACTGGGGATTAAAAATGAGGCTCTATGGGTATGTCTACAGTTGTTAAGCCAAATCGACTCTGTCAAGTCAACTTAACAGAGCCTGTAGTGTAAACATAGCCATCCACACTGGCTTTACGTCGACTTAATAAGGTCAACTTAAGCCTTAAATCGACCTAAAGAATGGAAGTTAAGTCGACTTAAGGAAGCACTTAAATCAACTTAATAAGCGCCCAGTGTGGACGCAAAGTCCTGTAGGTTGACTTAAGCATCCTTAAGTCGACCTAAGTTGCAAGTGTAGACCTACCCTATGAGTCTGAAAATAAATTAGTTCTGCCTTTGTGATATTAAGGTTATATTGAGACGAGCACAGAACACAACAGCCAGTATAACAGTTTCTAAGTGGTCTTTTCTACTTAATGTCAGCAGCAGCCAATCTTTATGCAGCACACCAACATCTAATGTAGAATTGCCATACTTTAGGTCCTAGGAGGTCACTCCAACATCACTGAACAGATTTAAATGCCTGGGCAGTTTAGCTGGTGTACTCTACCTTGTTTTGTTTTGCATGCTTTGAAGAAGAAAAAATATTGTGGAGCCCCTCTGTGAGTTCTATCAGCACCACTACAAAAGGATACATGTAGTTAAAATATATTGTATTCACTCTTAAATGGGTCATAAATAACATGGGCACTCTATTCGAAAGAGGTAGCCCTGTTAGCTTTCATGGGTGAAGTCCCACTTCTTAGAATTCATATGCAGATTTGATACCATCAGCTTGGGTTTGAATAGAGACATGAACTGGCTTTCTCATTACAAACATTAGTCTTTGAGGACTCCTTTGTTTTTCATTACAAACAGCGATTCTCACCTCTCTCAATCTTACCACTTTCTGATATGTTGTTCCACACTGTTTGATCTGTATAGTTTGATTTGCTGAAAGTAATCTGACCTGATGCAGTGAAATATATTCACAGGATTTATCTTCCCTCCCATACTGTAAGTTGGTTTTTTTTGTTCTTCCCCCCATTTTCAAGCATCTGATGAAGTGAGATTTCACCTACCAAAGCTCATGAGAAAAAATAAATTTGTTAGTCTTTAACTCCTTGCTTGTTTTTATGTGCACAGTCTACCATTGATGTAAGTGGGTTTTTCTGATCTGCTTGAGTGATGGAAGTTACAAAACAGCATTTCAGTTTGTGGGGGTTTTTTTAAAAAAGGGCAGGAGATTATGTTGAATGTGGAGATACACAGGAAGCTTTTGAATATTGTCTTAGTTAAGTACCTGGAGTTTCCTTTTGAGAAAAGTGGAACAGTATAGACATCAATGTTCATTAAGCCAAGAGGTAAATATTACCTATTCTGGTTTTGTTTCCATCAATATTACATATTTTAAATGTATTCATCAGAAATATTTAGATGTCTGTCTAATCAAGAATTTCTTAAGAGTTATAGGGTTTGGAGGCATTTTTTAAGATAAAGTTTTAGAAAGATGATAGTGTTAGAGGTTGGGGAGTGTGACTAAACAATTACCTATTTGTGCCAGTCAGGAAGCTTTTATTGGTGTACCTGCTCTGGTTAACATTTTTTCAGGCTCTCATATTGATCTCTTAGGAGGCAAATAGTTGAAAGTTATTGACTTGTCATCTGATTTAATCTAAACCATTTTTTTTTCTTTGTGTAACAATGATAAATCAAATACAGCCTGTATCTTGGTAATACTATGCCACTGGATAGAGAGTTAAGGAGCTTGGTTTGTTTCATAGTCTATCAGAACTGCTCTCTTGTTAATTCTTTGAAATATCATCTTGAGTGAATCCAGCAATGTGTTATTTCTTGAACTCTTCTAGTTGTAGTTTATTTTTGAGCCCAACATTCTCCACAATATGCATATGCTTTAATTACATATTAACTGGCTGTGTTCTTCAGAACTGCTTATGCCCTAGATAGAGGAACAGGATGATTATGTTCTTCAGCACTGCAGTTGTGGAGTTGAAATAGAGAATAAATGCTTTTATGGCCTGTAGCTGTACCTGTATAAGCAGTGGTCCTGCCAGTTATCACCTCATAAGCTAAATGGGCTTGGACTGGATTGGTGTGTGGCTGAAACTCCAAAGAACATTCAGGTGCTGCAGGAAGAGCAGTGGGTGATTTAGTAGGTGCTGTTCTTCCTCTTAGTCAAAAATAAATCAGTGCCCCAGCATGGTAGCCTTGGCGGTACTGTGCTGCTGAAATGTCCTCTTTCAGATGGGACATTTAAAAAAAGAAAAATAGCCCTGGTATGATGGAGGTTGTTAACCTCAGTGACCTGACCAAGATCCAGTTTAGGAATTGTATTTCATCTACCTGAATTTTCCCTAAAATTTCAAAGGGATACCATATTTTCTTTACATTTACTCCAGTCCCGCACCTGTTGAACTCTGTGGGAATTTTCAGTTGACTTCTGCGGGAGCAGTATTGAGACCTTGCAGTCCTAAATTGCTGTGTTCTGCTTCCTTTCATCATAGATATGGCCGAATTTCTCTGCTGGCTGAAGTGATTTCTGCATAACTATATCAGCCTATGGGCTTGATTGTGCCTTCTGATGTGCGTATGTGGCATATACTGAATTCTGCCCACAGAAATGCCTACATAATCATATCTGTGGGAAATTGCTTACATGCATGCAAAAGGCAAAAAATAGCCCTAAGCTTGTAAAGTTATTTGAGATTAAAGATGCTATCGATAGTAAAACGTTGCTCCCGGTAGTAAAATAGCATTATTGTAGCAGTATGGTGGAATTACTAGTAAAAGTTTAACTTTACATTGTCAGAAAAATCCAGATTTTGGCAATATTCGCTGAGTTGCCTTTTGCAGTTAGGAAGCAAACGTTCTCATTTGGAAGAGCAACTTCTTATAGTTTGTTATGGATCCAAATTAATTAAATTTAGCATTTGGAAAGCACATAGCAGATCTTTCATGCCTCTCACTTCATGAGCGATCACTATGGAATTCTTTACCTCTGCTAATTCTGATCTCAACCTGCCCTTCTAGAAAATAGCCCTTCTTTCCCTTTTAGGGCCTATTCCTGCCAACAGCTCTCTACAGGTAGACTTTTATGTTTGTGCAGAGCACTGCACTTTTGAAGTAAGTAGGGCACTGCATGGGTGCAGGGGTTTGCTGTGTGGAGAAGCTTGCAGGAACTGGTCTTAAAATTATTCATCCATTTTGCAGTGAATATGAAAGTCACATTTGGGTGCTATTTTATTTTCCAGTTCCGATTATAAACCCATACTGTTCATCTTATTCAGGAAAGCACCATGGCTTTTCAAAGAAAATGTAAAATACGCTTTAATATTAATTCAGATTTTAAATAAAAGTTAACACAATTTTAATTTAACTGTTTGTATTCATTTCTTATTTTTCAGAGTTCTTTGAAAAATCCTTAGTGGTCTTGACAATGTTACAAGTGACATAAATTAGCCAGTGGCACAGAATGATGGATTCCCAGAAGACTGGAAATGGTTTGCAAGTGATTGGACAAGGGACTGGTATAGGGATATCTGCACTCCACATGGTGGGGTATTTGGGAAAAGTCAGTTCAAACTTATATTTCATGTGTGCAAAGTCTACTTTTTCTCTTTTTTGAGAGATTTTAAATTGGTCTTAATTTTACAAAAATAAATTTTTATAAATTACTTTTCCACGGAAATCTAATGGCAATGGCGAAAGATTGTTCTGTTTTTAAATACTTACTACTTTGAATTTTTTTACTGGCTTTCTTTTTTAAGAAGCATTTGATCTAGTCCTGTGAAAATCTATGATTTGTCTGTGAGAGTTCAGAGTTTATATTCACCAACAGTGAAAAACTTTTTGTTCAGTGCAAATAAAATTAACACCATTTCAGTGCATAAGCTTTTAAAACAAAATGCCTTGTAAAACTACTCTTATTTAAATTGGTGGCCAGGAAACAAATTATTTAGAACTCTCCATTTTTATGTGTATTTTATTTGCTATGATCAAATCCTAAACTGTGAAGTTTAACTTACAAATGCATAGCTTCAGCATTATGAAACAGATACAGTTGGCTTAATCAATGTAATCATTTACATCTCACTTTAGAAAACATATCATTGTCATTTTGCATCACTTTATTTTTTAGAATTATAATTCTGGTGAAGTAACTTCAGATGGGTGCTGCCCAGTGTGCAAGGAGAAGGGCCAGATACAAGCTTTACGGACTTACCGCATTAGTTTTCAAGAATCTCTTTTCCTTTGTGAAAATCCACAGGTATTTCATCATTTTCATGTGTTGTTGGATTGCATGTGTAGAATTCTCTTTTAGCAGCCCTGTCTTCTGAATCTGAGCATACCATTTTTCAAATGCTCCCAGCCCAACACATCTCAGAACCCTATGAATTCATATGCTAGCTAAACAATTATCCACATGTGATTAGACAGAGCTGGCGTGTGCTAACTATCTAGGCACAGTTCTTGCAACAATAGGAATTACATGAAAAGAACAAAGGGTTGCTTGTGAGGCAAGGCGTTTAGTACTAAAGATGTATGCATGAAACATTACAAAGCTATTTTGTGTTGCACATTTCCAATATTCCAACACAAAGGAGGGAAAAGAGGAGGCTTGTGTCTGCAGGGGGTTGATTATAAATAATTTGGTAACTTGAAAGTACGGATACTTACAGTTAAATATTTTTATTTCTTTTAAGTTTAATCTTAGCTGAATTTCCTGCATTTTTAATAATTGTGTTCAGAGTTACGTGGCATTTTTTTAGTTTTTGTTTATGACCTATAATGGTCTTAAGAGGCCTGTTACCCTTAAGTTAATTGAATGTATACTCAGACATAACTTCACATCAAAATTCTAAGTTCCGGTTTTCTTTTTGAATAGTTGTAACTTGGAACTAAAAGAGCAGGGAGGTTAGAGTGTCATTTTCCACCTTCTGGAGGTCTGCAGGAATAGAGTTGTTCTTATGAATTAGCAGGGGGTATAAGAGAGGAAATCCTTCCTGAGAATATTGAGGTCTGTGGGGCAGCGGCGAAATAGAGAGAGAGAATTGTATTTGTTGTTGCCATTGGTCAAAGTGCCTTCTGTTAGTGCACAATCACTTTATGAAAGAACTATTGGAAAAAAATGCACTTCCAGTCCTTATGTTGGATTGCTATATGATTTTTAATAGCATATCAGTGTATAAATGTTCTGTTCTGTATTCTATTTGAACTGCATAGTTGCTATTAATTTCCAATTTTTCCACCCATAAAAGGTTTATAGACATCATTGTAATCTTTTTTTCTTTCAGTGCATCTACCCTCTGGGCTATAAACCCTTAAATAGCATAATAATTCCTGCTGATTCAGAAAATTATCAAACTTCATGTACAAAGAGGAAAAGGAAGATTTTTGAAGTCAGCCCTACAGCTTCCCCCATTGAATCATGTTCAAAACAAGCTAGGACTAACACCAATTTGAAAGATGCTGAACACACTTTAAACACAGATCTTGTTCTCAAGAACACTGGTTATAATTTATGTATGGACCAGCCATGCCTACCAGATTTATTACAGGGTGATATGCGGAAACTTAATAGCATGGCTGAGTCCTTGAAACAGAATGTGGACTTAGCAATGGCTATCACTGTTGAGGGTGCAAAAGAAAGCCCTTGTGAGACCTCTCATTCCAAAACACAGGTTTTGCCAAATTCTGAACTGTGTTTAGTGAAATCTGAAATCTTGCATGAGGATGGTAAACCTTCATTACTCAAGGGGTGTGTGTGTCTTCAGTGGAGGAACATATATGCTCTATGTTGGTTAAATTGTATTCTGTCAGCACTGGTACACTTAGAAACATTAAAGATTGTTGTGACTGAAGCATGCACTGAAGAATCTGTAATCCAGAGGCTGTTTACAAAATATAACCAAGCGACTGCACTCTTGAATGCCTGCCAAACAAATAAGCTAGAAGGTGAGTAACTTTGTCCCTATTTCCTTTTAGTTTTAAATAATTTGAATAGACAGGAATGTGAGTATGTAGAGGACTTAATAGTGTATGCAAGAGTTTTCATTCTCTTCTATTTCAGGATTGCTAAGGAATAACTGCAATGTGTTATCAGGCCTTGACAAAATTGGCTCCCAGCTAGGCGCCAGCCGTTTTATTTTTGGTCCCCAGAGGGCACTCCTCCATTGCATTTCCACAGGGGAGCTAGAAGCCAGGCTACAAACCCTGGTCACGGTGGTGAGCTGGTGCCCAGGTTTTGTTGAGCCCTGGTTGTCATGGAAAGTAAGATAAAGATGTAATTTTCCCAAATGGTTTTCACTAAATAGTGAAACTGTGTGGTGGCATCTGTACATGTTCTCTAAAGGTGGGCATGCACCCTCTCTAAAAGCAGATTTCTTTTAGGTCTGGGTTCTGTCTAAAAGTTGGGTCATCCTGACTACATCACTCAGGCCTGTGAAAAATTTCATGTCTTATATGTGATGTAGTTACGTTGATCTAATACACACACACACTTTCCCATCAGCGCAAGGGAGTGGATTTACTACAGTGACAGAAAACTTCTTTGGTCACTATAATAAGTTTCTATAATGGCATAGTTACTGCTGTAGTGCTTGTAGTATAGACATAAAGATTTCATTTGTGGATTACTTCATAGTCAGGGAGAAAGCAAACTGTCCATCACTGATGTAAATCTGAGTCTTGTTTTTTTCTGGTTAGTATATTGAGATCTTGTAATAGCTCATCATCTCCAAAAAAAAAAAATATGGGTTCTAACATGCCTTATATTGCAGTATAAATGAGCAGTTGGCTCATCATACAAATACTAGTAGTATGGCCTGAAGTGTTTTATGAGTTTTTGATTCAGATTAAGATGTTGTAAATTAGCAGGGACTTTCTTTCCTGCCGCCGGTGAACAACTAATGAAAAAAATCATCAGCTACTGGGGATCAAAGGCAGTTTGCATCACAAAAAGATACATTTCTGCAAGGAACTAATACAGATCTATAACTAGCCAAAATATGTTGGAAGTGGTGCTTTTTGATAGGTGATCCTGAGAAAGATTGTGAAGATCAGAGCCCCTTCTAATGTGGCCAGAGAGAACCATCCTAAAGAGCCTGTTAACCTTTATGTGAAAAAGGAGCCTGTGTTTAAAAAGAGCAACAGTTAATTGATACACAGTTTATGTCAAAAAGATGACCCAGGAAAAAAATGTAATAGTTTTGAGAAAAATCGCTTGAAAGAATTAAACAAAATTGATTGACTTTCTAAGGTTAAGATTTTACATGGTTATTTTTAGTAAACGTCACAAATAGGTCATGGGCAATAAACACAAATTCATGGCATTTGTGACCTGTCTGAAACTTATGCCTGGAGCAGCGTTTCCCAACCAGTGTGCCATGGCACATGGGTGTGTCCTTAGGCCTGAGCAGGTGTGCCACAGAATTTTTTGAAAAACTACTCAGAGTTCTGGATTGGCTCATGAATATTCTTGAGTTCTTTTGGAGACTATATGGTAGTGTGCCTCAAAATAATTGAAGGTATCAGGGTTGCCACAGCAGAGAAAAGGTTGGGAGCCATTGGCCTGGAGCATAGTGGAGGATTTTAGCTATATTTTGGGTTAGATGTATATACATATTTTAATGAAGAAATTATTGCAAAAATTATTTGAAGTACTTCAATGATGAAGGCTCTGGTCTTGACTCCAAAGCTAAGGTTGAGTTCTGTTTTGCACTTAATATAGCATGCCTCCCTCTGCACTTTTAAGCACAGGATTAACTTTGAGAATTTACAAGAAAACCTGTTTTGAGTTTAAAAAAAAAAATTTGAAAAAACTTCAAGAAATCTAGCATTTAATCTGAGGCCACAAGCATTTACAATGTCTAATAGTTATCACATGGTATTGCATGGCATTACTACAGCACAGAGCTATGCTTATTTGGAGGCTGTAAATGTACATTTCTTACTTTAATGCAGGCCTCGACAGATCAATGTTCCTGGTCGGCATGGTGACCAGTTTTAGTAGCCTGTGGCCTACCTCCACTGCAGAAATGTAATGGAGGCAAGCCCTCTGGCAACCAAAAGTAAAATTGTTGGGGCCTAGCTGTGAGCCAGTTTTGTCCACCCCAGCTTTAATGTTTGGCTTTTTAAGAGTGCTCTTCACTCTGGTTTTTCTGAGATTATAATGCTTGGTTGGGGATATTTACAACATCACTGTAATGTTTATCCTTAAATTACTGATGCATGCTCCCAATCGTCATTAGGCCTGGTCTATACTAGAGAGTTTTGTCAACCCAAGTCAGCTTTAGTTGACAAAACAGGGGGTGTACACACAGCAATCCACCCCGTGACGACAGAACTGCCCAGTTTTTTGTCAAAATAAAACCACCTTGACAAGAATTGTGGGGCTTTTGTCAGCATAGTTAAAATGACGCAGTGTCAGTGTAGACACTACGTCCCCTTACATCCACTGTGGGGCTGTGATTCTTGTCAGTTTTACCACAGTCCAAGGCTAGGCTGCTTGTTCCCACTCCCAGCTGGGAACAGGGCAAGAAGCCCAGGCTGCTGCTTTCAGCTGGGAGCTGAGCCAAAAGTCTGGGTGCTTCACCTGCTCCCTGCTGGGGCAGCCTTGTGCATGGCACTGCTGAGCTGTGATATTGACCTGGCTGCCTGTTCGGGAGGAGAGCAGGGAACTGGGAGGCCCCTTGTGGCTTCCCCAGGCTCCTGGCTGGGACCGAGGAGTGGGGGAGCAGCCTACCAAGATCACAGGACCTTGTGATTCCTGGCAGGGAGCTGAGACTGGGCTTCTGGTGAGGATGCACTCCACTGACCCAAGGAGAGCAGTGTGGACATCAGTGGTGTAATTACAGGGGTGTCTATAAGTCCTTTTTTTTAAAAATGTAGACAAAGCCGTACTCTGAGCATCATTTTTTACCTGACTGTTAATTTGGGTCGTCTGAATGGATTTACATATGCTATAGACAGGATTTGTTTAAATTACTCCACTGAATAGCTCATAGTAGAAATTTGGTTCCTTTAAGTAGTTGCATAGCTTTCACATGCACTAATGTATTCTTTTGCAAATCACCTAAATGAAAGAGCTTTAGCTGTTGAGTGGCATCCGAATATTGTGGGTAAACAAATGTTAATAGAAAATGCATTGCTTTGCAGAGAATTGGTTGTGTATGTAGTATGTAATATGAATTATATTTTTGGCTGGATGTTTTTTCTGTTAGATGTTCTTCCAAAAGCTGAGTCGCATCTAAATGAAATCAGAAATACAATATTTGCTCAACTTCAACCCCAGCTTAAGTGTGAATTGGGTAAGTAATTACTTACCAATTTAGTCAGGTTTCCAGCTCTCTAAATCTGAAGGTTGCTGTTAAAATGTATTATTTAATAAAGTAGAGACAACTTCTGATATAGTTAATTGTTGGTATTTCTCATAGGTATTCACTCAGTGAACAGCTGTTTGATTTCGTGTCTCTGTTCCTTTCTTTCCTAGAGTGCCGACGGGCCCACAAGTTCCAAACGGGTAGCTGTGTTAGTTTAGTTCAACAAAACAAACAAGGAGTTTGGTGGCACTTTTAAAGACTAACAAATTGATTTATCGCATGAGCTTTCATGGCAGAAAATCCCACATTGTCAGTTGCTTTGACAAAGCAATGAATAATAGGCATTATTCCAGTTAGAAATGTATTGGAAGCAATTCTATGAAATAAATTCATCTTTAGCCCTGCAACCATGGGGGGATGAGATCATAGCCTTGTAAATTGAATGGTGTTCTATGGCAGTGGTTTTCAAATTTTTTTTCTCAGGGCCTAGTTTAAAAAATATCATTTACGGCTGCAACCCAACAATTAAATCTTTGAGCAATGCATTCTAGTCTTTCGGCAGCGGCAGCAGGAGGTGCTGCAACCCAGTGCCTGAGGGTCTGCGACCCAGTACTGGGTCCTGACCTAAGTTTGAAAACCACTGTTCTAAGGTGTCTTCACTCTTTTGTGGGGAGGTAGTTCCAAATATTATCTTTTTTTTTTCTTCCTTTAAAGGTAAGGAGGAGAGTCCAGTCTTTGCATTTCCTCTGCTTTTGCAAAACGATCCCCAGGCTGAGATGCTTTTCCTCCATTCTTTTTCATGGATGTTTGAATGTTTGCAGTGTGGCTACAGCCACCAAGACAGGTAAGGTTTTCACCAAAGCCACATTTATTTATATGTATTATTGTACTTTCAGTCTTCACTTGATAAATACTTTTCCTTCAAACCAACATTGTGCACAAAATGTGTACAATTGGTGGGAGGGGAAAAATTGTGATGCTGAAGTTATCTGGTCATTTAAAAAGGCGTCCTTTGCAAACACTTTCCTAAACAGTGGTGTCTGCTAATGGCTAATACCTCACCCTATGTACAAAAAAGAAATAACTGGTAATTTTCTGATTCTTTCGTCTATGCTGACTTTTTGGTGTCAGCGCAGTGTAAGAGCACAAATTGCCATTGTTCTAATGAATAGCATGCCAGACATGAGCAATAAATAGATATGTCTTTCACTGTTCAATAGACTATGATCTTCTGTTTAGTGTTCATCTAAATTGCATGAAGTCTGAAATATAAATTTATTCACGTAATTGAGGAAACTTTCACATTTTCCTATTTCTTGGTGTTTTAAAATGTTAAAAGGCTAGTGTGATGATGTGCCTCCAGATCATCTAAATGGCAGTTGTATTCAGTGTAGCAGATTAAAGTGTCTGGAATGGTTATGCATGCAATTCAAAACCATATTCAGTAATTTCTTTAAAACCATGTTTCATTTAAGTATAAAAAATGGGCATTCAATGCGGTGAATGGATGAATGGCAGAAAATACATTGTTTCATTTATTATAGTCTGTATAAATGATTGCTCATTGATATTTTAGCAGATTGAGGCAAATTCAGTTTATTTATGCCACAGGCAGTACCTCAGTGGAATTATGCCAGGTGTTAATTGGCACTGTGTTTAGCCCATCAATTTGTGACCTCTTTTTCTGGTAAATACTAATACTTTTTTTGAGCATCTCAAAGTAAACAACTGATCAAACTTTATTTTTCTTCTGTCCAGGTGTAGGAAGACACTAACAACCTTCACAAATATAACTCCTGATTGGCATCCACTTAATGCTATTCATATTGCTCCATGTAATAACTGTAAAGATAAATCTCAAAGAAGAAAAATGATTTTGGAAAAGTAAGTTTGAACCACTTGAGATCTTGAATAGAAAAGTGTTGATGTTCAAATCTACACATGGGGAACTTAATGTCAGTGTTCTGTTACTCTGATGACATGTTGAGAGACTCTGCAGTGGAAACTTGCACTTCATGTACTTAACATTCTCACTGATGTAAGAAATCTTTAGGGTATGTGGAATATTTTTATTGAGTTTAACACTCTAGGTGGGTTGTAAAGCCCAACACTGAATATCAGTCTCTCTACAGCATCTGGTACTGAAGGAAGATAAAACTACCATTTATAATGTTCTCCTTTTTTTGTTTTTTTCCCCTTGGTCTGAATTGTGGTTGTCTGCCATTCTAGTTTGGGTTTGGCAGAGCTATCTTCTTATTCTCTTTGTCCCAAAACAAAGTTTTCTTTATAGTTTTTTCCCCATAGCAAATTTAGCTATAAATTGACACCTCTGTTTCACTAAAAGGTTATTTCAAAGTGGAATCATGCATTAAAATTGGGGTGCCCTCTTCCTATGAGCCTCGAGCCATTTGTGTATAATTAATAAAGTAATCTTAGATTAATAAACAGCTAAGGCATGTGCAAGGGGGGGCAAGAAATGGTACAGGACACTGGGTAACTATTGGGGGACAGAACCCATCTCACCCCAGGACTGGGATGGCAGGTGGGGGGATCAAGCTGCTCTTCCTGGGCCAGGGGTTGGGGGGGGGGGGCAGTACAGCAGTAATGCTCTGTGCTAACAACCATCCTCAAAATGCATTGCTTGGGATTTCATTAATAGCTCTAGCCAATATTTTGTTCCAATATAATGCTTTATATCTCGATTATAGAGTGTCCCCAATATTTATGATACATTTCATAGAAGGTTTGCCACATAACGACCTGAAGAATTATTCATTTTGGTTTGAAGGAGATTTCTACCAAATATCAGCTGTTATTCAGTATCAGAAAGATCCAAAACACTTCAAAACCTGGGTTTCGAATCCTGATGGTAACTATTAAAACTTTATTATAATTATCACAGATAAACCTGCCTCTGTTACTCATTTTGGGTTATCAGAATAATCACCATACAATCCTGATAAATAATTAAAACGCTTTTTTTGTGTGTGTAATCTAAATTAGGTACAAAATATTTTCAAATAAGTTTGTTTTTGGTCTTTTTTTTAGAACTCAGATCTGACTAACTCAGTAACTTGCTGTCATAGTGTTAACTTCATTGGGAAAAGACAGTTGGACACAATTTCTCGTCACGCTTTTGTAAAATTACGAGAAATGTAATTTAGACACGCTGTTCATCCTAAAGTGTATTGTTACATGGGTATTGTAAAGTTCCAAAGGGGGAGCTAGGTTAGTCTAGGTCAGCCAAACAAACAAGGAGTCCTGTGGCACTTTTGAAGACTAACAGATTTATTTATCACATGAGCTTTCGTGGGAGAAAATCCCACTTCGTCAGACACTTTGAAGATGGGAAACTTACAGAATGGGAGGAAATTAAATGCAGGAAAATGTACGAGACAGGATCAGGTTAGGCTGTAACAGCAAATCAGAATAGGTGCTGGGATTCAAACACTGGGGAACAGCATATAGAGGCAGGTGAGGTCAAATCAATTGTTGTAGTGAGAATATCTTTAAAGCGTCTGATGAAGTGGGATTTTCTCCCACAAACACTCATGTGATAAATAAATTGGTTAGTCTTTAAAAGTGCCACAGGACTCCTCGTTATGGGTATTGCAGTAGGACTGCCTGCCTCCTGAGCACCCTGTCTTGGTGAAAGGCTGCTGTGCAGGCACCCTTGTCAATTTCTCCTCTTTGTTTCTCAAACTCAAAGCACAACCCAAACCACCCCCCTTCTGGGGGTCAAATTTATTCAGTGGTAATGCTTTCACAGAGGGAAGAGAGAGAAGAGATCATCATTTTAATCAAAAACATCCTGGTCAGCTGAAAAATTGTCTACTGAAATTGCCAGAGTTGCATGAAAAATAGGCAGAATGAGAAACATCCCACTAACAGTCAGTTGATTCGGGGTACGTCTGCACAGCAAAATCAGTCCACAAACCTGTTAGTTTGAATCCAGCTAGTGCAGGTAATAATAGCAATGAAGTCTGTGGGCTGCAGCGCAGGAAGTTCCCATGGACCCTGATCGTGTACTTGGCTCACTAACCCAATCTGAAGCTGCTGCTGTGTTGCCTCCAGTGCTACAGTTTACCCTGCTAGCTGGATTCAAGCTAGCTCAGGTAGACTGCTGTGTGCACTTACCCAAAATGTGTGTGTGGTGTGTATCTTTAGAGTCCTTTCTAAAAACAGTTCCATCCCATCAGTTACAATATGTATACATCTATATGACCAGTTTCTCCCTGAAAACCCCTTTCCCATGTCTTTCTGAAAAATAATTCCCCAAATTAAATCTTAATGAAAGCAGACTGTGTATCAGGTCTGTCCAGGTATTTTCAAATAGGATGGTTTTATCAGTGTCTTGGCCAAGAGCATTAGTGTGGCTAAGGAAAGAGAGTATCTTTCTATCTTGGTCATGCTGTTCAATAGTGAATTCTGCTGCTGCAAGTGATCAAGTTGCAGCATGTAAGAAAAATTCCTCTCACGCGCCCCCCCCCCCCCAACTTTTCTTTGGGGAAAGCGATGAAATAAAAATCTATGTACACTCTAGTGAATGAAGTTGCATTGTCATGTAATAGGGAGAAGAGTTAAACAGGGGAATTGTGACCCAAAATGAATAATAATTTGAGTTTCAATGACTGTTATACCTTTTGAGCCTTTAAACTATTCTTTTCTTTATTTTTAAGGAACTTGGCTTGAATGCGATGACATAAAAGGTCCGTATTGTGATACACATGAGTTATTTGATGTTCCTCCTTCAGAGATTCACATTGTCATCTGGGAAAAGAAAGTATCCAAAGTGCCAGATAAACTGAGTGCACAGGTCCAAAGTAAAGAACCTGAAAATATTACTGTTCATGATGCATCGTCAAATTCTTGTTTAATATTGCATTGTGATGGCAGTAATGCTATAAACAAAATACCTACAGTATGTTATGAAAGGGATATTGTGAGCATTCCCGCTAACGAACAGCAAAGTGTTTCCAGAGATAATGAAAATAACTTGCTTTCCGGCTTAGAACATTTGGCAGACGATGATGTTATAACTCTGACGCTTGTAGAAATTCAAGTTGATTCTGAAGGTAAACCACTGGACAATGGACGGATGGAGGGAACTAACCTAATTGCTCAAACAGGCATGCTGAAAAAGGAGGAGTCAACTTATTCAGATCAACCTCCGTGTACAGAAGATGTTGCTGAAAGTAGTCGGGCTACGAACAAGTGTGCACTGTCTGAAGGGGCCAGTGTTTCCTTGCGTCAAGGACAGTTGAACCTAGCAAATACTATACATGCCTTTCCTACAAACCATGGTAGTGACTTGTCTGCTCCATCACACTCTCAAGAGGCAGAGGCCAAAACTAGACCAGTTGACACCAAGAATATGAGGTTAAATCCAGAACTCTTGCAGAACAAGAAATTACCATTAGTGAATAATATGCAGAAATCATCTAATACTAGAAACACAAGCAAAACTCTAATAGATGCTCAGGTTTCAGCTTTGTCTGCCCCAAATAATTCCTCCCAGTTTTTGCATAAAGATGAAAAGAAAAGTTTTGTAGGAAGTTGGGTAAAGGGTTTACTAAGCAAGCATAATACCTTCGTGCCTTCAGCTGCCTCAGCTCATCATAATGAAAAAAGTTACAAAAATTCTTCTTCACCAAGAGCGACTGACTTGCACCTCCCTACTAAAGGGGCAGCTAATTTTGGTGGCTTTCAAGCCAAAGGTACAAACAAAACAACTGAGAAAGCACCAAAATCAACTGTTTCTCAACGTGGCAATGTTCCTCCTTTATCAAACATCACTGACCCTTCTTTAGCTACTTGTCTACCTGCAGCCGACCCTGTAGTAGGTGGTACAACTTTGAATAAGTCTCAAAGCTCACTGAGCACATGGAGTAAAATAATTCAGCCCAACATGCCCATCTTTAATCCCAAACTCAGCCATGGCGAAACAGGAAATCTCAAATCTGATGCGAAGGATAAAGACTCAGATGCCAGTAAAGCTCACAAACTTCGTCTAAAACTACTTAAAAAGCTGAAGGCTAAAAAGAACAAATTGGCTTCCCTTGATAGGCTGGCAAAGACTCAGATGAGAAACGGAAGCTCTCCACATAGAGAGGTAGAAGAACTGTTACAGTTTGGCTCTCCTAATGAAAGTGAATCAGTACAGAATTTATTAAAGGAACTGCAGTATCATATTGATGTTGCAGATAGTGAATCTGTATGTAGCACAAACTCCAATATGTCACTATGCAGTAGCCAGAGCAATGCAGATTTTTTAAGAGACTTACTGTCTCCTACTTCAACTTTTGCTTCTTCAGTGCTTCCAAAAGATGAAGACGAGTGTAGATATTTGGAAATGGTAGATAGCAATATTGCAGCACCGGTGCATAGTGAGAGAACCAACCTAACGTGTGTCACTGCTGCAAGCAAAGACCATAATTATTCCAGTCCTGTAAAGGAAAACAAGGATGAAAATCACACAGACTCACTAATGAACAAATCCTACTTGAAAAGACTTTCCTTTGAAAGTCCTACTAAGGAAGATATCCTTGAAGATTTATTCTCCACTACAGTGTTAAACTCAGTAGCAGCTGACATAGATTTACCTCATTTTGATGAAACTCTGTTTGAAACTTGTTGAATTAATGTAATATTTGTTTTTATCTTATTGAGAATTTTGTATGTTAATTTTCACACAAAGCACTATTAAATTATATTTTCCTACTAGTTTATTTGCACACTGACTATACTTGAACATTTAAAATGAAGTGTTTACCTCTTACATTTCATTGTGGCTGGTGAATAAGATTTTAATTTTAAAATCAGTTACTTAATTGGAAGAGGTCAGGATCTTTAACATTAATTCAAAGTTGCTGTGCATCTTAATTTCTTTTCCCCTGCTTCAGTGTGCATTTTTATGTGTTTAATTTAGAAAAGTAAAAATCAAAACACATTGTTTTCTGGGCCATAGTGTAACAACTATAAATTTGTGGGTTATTTTTCAGAATATTCAGTTTCCTGATGTCATCTATATTAAATATGAGGCAAAATAAAGACTGACCTTTTTGTGCAGGGACATTTCTGTCTTTCTCTATGCAAAGATGATTATGTATTAATGTAGCATTTCAACGGGATTGTGTTCTACTGAGCTCCTTTAGTGTCTTCACAACTGCTGTTTTACAGGATCTTTCTGTGTAAATGCCACTCAGATTCAACTTGAAAGAGGGATTTGCAAGCAGAAACTTCCCCATTTAAGGTGATAGCACATCTTAGGGCTTACCTTCTGGGTAAACAAAGCATAATTGTGCACACCTTACTTAGGGCAGTTATGATAAATGGGATTTGGCCCTAAATTTGAAGCACTGAGCAAGATTTAACATAAAGTATCATTTTAAATGATTGTATGTAACATTTAAAATATCCTTGTTGGTTAAAATTAAACAAAAAACAACCACTTCTACAAATCTCCTTACCCAGAAATTATGCTTTCTAAGGAATTGCCTTTAAAATGAGGAATTGCTTCTCATCTGCCTGTACAGGAGAGACAGCAGGAAGAGGAGGAGCGGAGGTTAGCTGTGAGTGGAGGGAGATGGAGAGAATCAGTAAGAAGGAAGAAAAGAAAGTTTCATGTTGTTGTGTATTGATTTGATTCCTACTGTCACTAATGGGAGTTGTAAGTTCTCTCACAATGAACATTGTAGACCAGTGGTTCCCAACCTTTGGCCTGAGGGCCAGAAGTGGCCCTTGGGTGCTTTCAAAGTGGCCCGTGGCTCTTCTTCTGCTAGGTGCAGAGCAGAGCCACTGCCTAAGGTCCCAGGTGGAGAGCATTTCTGCAAGGCTAGAAGACCCCAGTGCAAGTTCCTTGCTGCAGCCAAAGAGACAGGAGATCAGTGTTCCCTTCCCCTTGGCTGTGGCAAGGAGCCTGGTAAAGTGCTCCACCTAGGTCCATAGGTGCTAGGGTCCCTGCTGGAGCCAGAGGGAAGAGGGGAGTACTGATCTTCCATCCCTCTGGCTCTGGAAGGGAGCCACTGCCTAGGGACCCAGGTGGAGTGCATTGAGCTACAGGACATGTACAGTTTCCCTGCTGCAATCAGGGAGACAGGAGATTAGCAAAGAGGCTGCCTCCTTGCTGAACTTCCATCTGGCTTCAGGGGTGGAGAGTATGCTGAAAGAGACTGGTGGCCCTTAAGGCTTGTAAAAGTAATGTGACCCTCATGCTG
>ML685874.1:7230200-7365200 GCA_007922175.1 Pelusios castaneus | reverse complement strand
CACTACCTCAGGTCTTAGCATCATGTGGCTACATTGGAACTGTTGTGGCAGTGCTGAACATCATTTTCTAGCACGTTGAGTAGAGTGTAATGAAAAGCTGAAGCAGGTATATTTGGATCTCTGGCTTGTAAATAACCAATTTATGAAGTGGAAAGGATCAAACAAACAGCCTACATGATGTATTGACATGGTCTTTGTGACCCATTCACATTGTGCAGAATCCAAGCTTTCATTTAAAAAAGAAAAGCATTTTTCTGGGCCCCTAGCGCCACAGAGTGACTCCTCCAAGCATCTGACAAGTCCCAAAGGCAAGGGATAGCCATGTTAGTCTAGGTCAGCAAAACAAACAAACAAGTCCTGTGGTACTTTTAAAGACAAATTTGTTAGTTAGTTTTGTTTTCTTCCAAGCATGCAGTGCATAAACTGACATCATGCTGTCTGCTTGAGTGAGTCCACCCAGCACTTGAAACATTGATTCACAGCCTAGTGGTGACCCATCCCAACCAAGGCCATTTTTGGGGGGTGAGGGTGAGTGGGGTGACTGCCCCAAGCCCTATGGTTCACCGGGCCCCATGCTGCCTCCCCATGGGCCCCGCACTGCCTTCAGTGATGCTAGCGGGGGACGGGGCCCGCACAGGACGATTCGCTTTGGGCCCCGCACACCCCTAAGAACGGCCATGACCCCAACCTTGTTAGTCTCAATTTTGAGGACATCTGAAGGGCACTGAGGACACTTCATTACCATCATTCTTCATTATCAGTATCTTTGCTAGTCATTTTGGAGAATGGAACAGGAACAGGGAAGTTGCTGCAGGGAAGCAAATACAGAGGGACGGGCAGAATAACCTCACAAAGGCAGAAAAGAGGGAGAGAAACACAGGAAGGAAGAGAAACAAAGGACAGAAATAGTAGAGGACTAGGTTTACACACTGAGTATTAAGCATGACAATAAGAGACCGAATAAATAATAAATAAAAGAGTAGTCATTCCCAATGGCTGTGGACAAACCTCCCACACACATGACTGGGAAATCTGGTAAGAATTAAGGAGAGTATGAAGTCCTGAATTTATATCTCAGCCCAAAGAACATAAACATGGCCTTTAGTCCTCCCCTCTGAATGAGTTTGATGTAAAATGCATCACAAAAACAATGGTAAGAAATATATCAATTGAAAGGAGGGAAATCTCTAAAAGTCTTTTTAGAATGATTAAGCTTATCTCATTAGTTAGGCCAAGAAAACTTTCTGTGAAAAACCTGCTTGCTAAGAGTAAACACAGGAGAAGTTTTCTTTATAACAATTAGTGGAAAGGGACATAATCAACTTAAAATCGAGTCCAAAAAAGCAATTCATGTAAAGTAATTTCAGGTACCTTCCCATGCACCACCCTCCCAATTGCTGGGGCTTAAAAACCATACATTTTCTATTTTTTTTTAATATGTTTTCTCTCCCTGTTGCTGTATGAAAAGCTACACAAACAACAGGAGAAACTAAGGCCTCAGTATTGCAAACACTTTACAGTTTGGCGGTCATTGGGGCAATTCCAGGAAGTATATAACTGAAGTCAATAGAATTACTCCAGTGTTGCATAAAGCTACATGTGCTTAAATGTTTGCTGGAGCAGGGCCTATCAGAATATAAAGGAAACAATGAAACTGGCTATACACAAAGTTTGGTCAAATACACAACAGAAAAAGAGTGAGGAACTATTTTTTCTCTGATGTACTTTCTTTTAATTACTCTTAGGTGTCATTTATAAATAACAACAGCACATTAAAAATAAAATCCAGTCAGAGAAAGGTGTAATATTTTAGGCTGATAGTGTCTCAGATGACACCAGCACTATCTGCATTTGCTGCTGCTTTATGGATCCAGAGTTTCACAGGAAGTTTCCCCACTGGGAAAACCTGCTATGGGGATGCAGTGAACTAGCTGGTAGACATACTTATCAGATTCCTCCCTCCCAGCACCACTTACTCCTAGCGGAAGAGGGGACGTGGGGGGGCTTTGTCAAAAAACTTCCCCTTAGAGGATTCTCTGCTCAAGGCCACTGAATTAATTAGCCTTGTGATTTTTACTTCTTCTACTACACCTCTTTTTCTATCAAATCTTCTTTCTTTCTTTCTTTCTTTCTTTCTTTTTCTTTCTTTCTTTCTTTCTTTCTTTCTTTCTTTCTTTCTTTCTTTCTTTCAGTGACTTTCCCATGGCTGGCTGCCAAACAGGAGCACAGAATCTGGCCCCAATTCTACTCAATAAGAAGGTATCAGTTTTACACAGTCAATGTTCTGACTATAACCACAATTTCCGTGCATCTAGTTTTGACATTGCTACATTTCAACCACTGCTTTGGTACCTTTTTGGAAGGGAGGTGGGGACATTCCTCATAGCTAGTCCCAAGTATGGCAGATCTCAAGTTAAACCCAGATTTCCTGCTATGCCATATATACCCCTTTTTCAATACTATGTAACGTATTGACATCGAGAATCCTGCGGCTTGATAATTGCAGCCACTAAAGACTTTAAGTTTAAAAGAATATCACCACCTTTTATTTCATGTTATGCTTCAGCTGTTTTTCTCATGTTCCTCCTTCTGGCTGTGTGTCACACAGCATAAAGGTCTAATGTCAGGTTAGGCTGTAAGGAGAGAATGCCTTGTGTTGCAGGTACCTTGTGTTAGGTTCTTGGCCTGCACACGTTGCTTTTTGTTTTCAAAGCACTGTGCAAACATTAACAAATTAGTCAGGAGGTGGGAGGGCCATTGCATTATATTTCAAGATAAGATGAGGCCTGCAAACCATCTGAAATGATAATGGATTCAGTGGTGCATATTTTAATATCACTCACAAATATCTTTCCTAAGTCCTTGAAACTAATTATTGAGTAGAAGCATATGAAAGAAGAGGGGAGGAAAACTACCAGCAGGTATTTTAGGTTTGTGTGGGAGGGTACTCACCTTCACCAAGAGACAGCAAAATATTTAGCCATTCAGCTAAATTCATATTTAGCCATATCAGCCATTCTCCCTAAATGCACAGGAATCTATTCAGGAAGATCTGGAATAGGAACAGTGTTTTCTCTGGATCAGATGTCCTTGAGTGTCAGCATTTTTAGTGTTTCTCTTGACCCCAACTTATTGTCATGGAATGAAGTCAATGAGGACATTTGCTATTGATATCAGTGGAAATGAGATACAAGGCCTTCAGTGTGGATAGGGAACTGCAAGGTCTTCCACATCAGTGGGTCAGGATGTTCCTCTGGCTCTGAAAGAATGGATATGGAGTTCTCTCTAGAGTCTATTAGCTCTGTTCCTGGGTTGGCTGGAATGGCTAACTCAAAAGCAGTACTAGATGCTGCAACCTCTTTCAAGACTTACTAGCAAATTTAGATCCACTTCAAGGGTGCATAGACACCCCCCACACACACGTTTGTTTTTCTTGGTTATAGAGGTCCCTTTTGAACATACAGCATACCCATTTCTGAATCAAACCCAGAGAGTGTCCTTGCTGAGAATCCATTTACAGCATAGCTTTCATTAGGTAGCTGGCTTCTCTGGAGAAGCAGCAGTCCCTATTTCAGCAAGGTTCAGTTCCTGGTTCTAAAATGGAAAATCATATAGCCACAAGCGGGAAATCATTAATGTTGTATTTCCATGGCACGCAGCTGGTTTAGCTTCCTAGGTGAGTATTTCTAGCTTTAATGGTTCAGTCTCTTTCTGTCACACTAGAGAGTGTCAGCCACTGAATGTGTGTAGCCCTGCTTCCTGTCCTGGTGCTGAACAGACAGTTTAGAAAGCCCTGTTTCCTTTGTGTGTACGTGACTAATGATTTCAAATGAAACCTCAATAAGAGGAAGTGTGTGGCCTGGGTTCCAAGCTAGCAGAAAGAGGAAAAGTAACTATATCATAGGACCGCTCCTGGTTAAGGGCCCAATCCTGCCAGGTGCTCACATCTTCCTCTTGTCACACTTTCTGGAAGACCAGGGTGTTCACTAGTTTGCAGGAGGTGCTGAGTGCTGAGCATCTTAAGGATCAGGCCCTTAAAGTAAGCAAAGGGTATAAGAAGGAGAAGAAAGAAAACAGAAAAGAGTGAAAGTGAGGAAAAAAGAAAGTAGTAAGAGAAAACAAAGGAGAAAGTGATGTGAAATGGATGCGAAATGAGCAGACAGGGAACACTGAGAGAAAGAAGGAAATACAATCATAGGCCCTGATCTTACAAAGAGACCTGCACATGTAGATAGTGGGTCAGTTGATGGCCAAGCACCAGGCCTAAACCCAGTTCAGCCTTATGGTCAAGTACAGCAGCCTCAAGCTCAAATGCTCTGCTCTTGACAGCTTAAGAGCAGAGACCTGCATGAATACAACATTTGTCTTCAGAGCTGATCCAAAAACATGGTCCATAGACCGTGCTTTTTTTCATAAAAAGAAAAAAAAAAGGGCCAGTACTTGGCCAGGGACGTGGGGCCACCGCTGGCAGGGCAGAACCGGGGCTCCATCGCTGTGAAAAAAAGATGGTGGTACTCAGTACCCTTGAGTACCATCACCAAAAAAGCCCTGGCCATGCATATCTGCAGCCATGGCAAATATCTGCAGATTTTCAGAACTCTACTGAACAACCCGACTCCAATCAGCTTTAATGTGAATGTCCTGCCGAAAGTTAAGTGTTGTGCAACTTTTGAAAGCACAAGGGAGTGAGAGTTTTTGGTGTATGTGTAAGGCTCAAAGTCCCTACATCAGCCTGATTCTGCTTTCATTTACACCCCAGTAAGTCAGTAGTAACTGCACTGAAATCAGGGGTGTTGACACTCACGTGAGGGAAAGGCTGCCTCAAAGTCATATCAGGGTCACAGTCTCCTCACGACTATGAAAACTATTCTTGCCTCCAGACCAGCTCTCATGGCCTGAAGATAAAGCATCTGCAGGTGAGCAGATTGAGAGGTTGTAACTTGGGGTAGTCTTTTGCCCTGAAGATTTAATTTCCATTCCAGTTCAGGTAGACACACCTGCGCTAGCTCTGAGTGCAGTCATGGCTGTGGGAGGGGCTAGCTGTTGGAGCACTTCTCAGACAGGATCAAACCAGGTGGCTAGCCCCTCCTGCAAGTTGTGTCTCCGTGATGGCACTTCTCTTTTTAGTGCACTACCTCACTTGGAGCTAGCGCAGGTATGTTTATTCCAGCTGGAAATTACACCTCCAGCTCAAAGTGTAGACATACCCCTGGTGGCAACTGCAGTGAAATAATAGGAAGCACAGAAAGGGATATGGGGAGAGTTAGGTGTAGTGAACAAGCAATGCCAATGGTAAGCTCTGTGATCTGATGTAAAGACAAGCTGAGCTGCATTCCAAGCTGCAAGCTAGGCTGCAGTCTGTTACCTGGGCAACCTTCCACCGGATTCTGGTCAACAGGGCCCCTCCCTTTGCCCGACATGGTCCGTGCTCGTGAAAAGTTTTCGTAATAGTTAGAAAGATGCTCGTGCCCTTCAGCACAGATCTTAGGGACTGACAAACTCATAAACAATCCACAAACCAAACACATATTTAATTTCAGAATGGGCTTTGTACTGTTGTAAATGTGGTGCTGAAAAAGGGACTTAAAAAGTCTTTGCAGAGAGCTGCTAACTGGCCCACTCCTCAGTCTCCTGGAAAATGCATTAGGCTTCCTCATTTTAGGTCTCCACCACATGGGAGCCCTCAGCTGAGGGAGCTTCTTGGTTGTGGGGTCAATTGCTTCTATCTCTTCCCACCATGCCCTCATGCATGCAGGCGGTCAGATGGTTTACACCTGCCCCACTCCCCAATATTCTATATCAGGGGTGTCCAACCTTTTTTGGTGAGGGGCCACATTGCAATTTTTCTCACTTGGGGGGCCGGTGAGCAAATTTTGGATACATAAGGCATAGAAATTGATTGTGTTATTAATAAAATTTAAACAGTCAAAAAATAAACACCAGTGTATAAACTCAGTTTGGTCCTGTAAAAGCAGGGGTGGCAAAGAAGAGAAGGGGCGGTAGGGCAAAAGAAGGCAGGGATGGCTCTGTGTGGTGTCGGGAGAGCGTGGGGACAAACAAAGGCAAGGGTGAGGAGAGAGGCGAGGGGTGGGATGGCTGGCAGGGGAGAATCTGGGAGCAGGGCAGGGCAGGGGGTGGCAAGGGAGGGGAGGGGAGGGGCAGGGTGGGATGGCTGGCAGGAGGGAACGTGGGGAAAAGGGAAGGGGTGGCAAGAGAGTGGGGAGGGTGGCTGGCAGGGCAGGAGTGCAGTTCCTCCCTCCCCTCAGCACCTCACCTGCAACTTGTGCTGCCCCTCTCCCCGGTAGCTCACAGCACCACGCATTGGCAGCACCTCCTCCCCAGCACCTCACAGGGCCGGCCCCTCACATCCTGTAGCTTCCCCTCCCACCGGCACCCAGGCTACCCCCTCCAGCCCCAACTATCGCCCACACAGAGTGTCACCCGGTCCCTGCCTCCCTCCAAGCACAGAGGGGCACTTGCCCCCCCAGCATGAAACAGCACCTGGCCCCTCCCCCACACGAAGCAGCACCGGCTCTCTGGCCTCTCCCTCGCCCGCAGTGGAGCAGCACTGACCCCCTTCACCCCAAGCACGGAGGGGCAGCGGGCTGCGCCCTCCCCCCCATGGAGCACCGGCTCTCCGGCCCTTCCCACCCCCCCCGCACAGAGCAGCACCGGCTCTCCGGCCCCTCCCACCCCTGCAATAGAGCAGCTCCCGCCCCCCCCCTCTGCTCCAAGCACAGAGGGGCACCCAGCTTCCCCTCCAGCCCTCTTCCCAGCATGGAGCAGCACCCAGCCCCTCCCGCCTCACAGATCCACCTCGCCGCTGGCACCTTGACTTCAGGTGCTTGCCTCTTCAGCCGATCCCCTCCTCCGTCCCCAGCAGCGACCTGGCCCCATTGCACCTCCGCCTGCAGCTCCTTAGCCGCAGCTCCCCTCTTGCAGCAATCCCCCCACTTGTCCCTGGTCCCCGACACCCCCCCTCCACATTCCCCACAGCTCCCTGATCCCTCCTGTTCCCCAGTCTCAGGTGGCCACTCCACAAACCTCCTGGTCCACTCCACTTACCTGGCCGGAGCTGCAGGAGCATGTGCTGAGTCGCTCCCTGGCCAGCCCTCTCTCGCCCTGAGCCATATGCGTCTGAGCATGCTCAGGCTGGGCGTGGGTGGGAGATTTGAAAAGTTAAAGTCCCCAGCCTGGCCACAGCTCCCAGGCCCCCGCAGGCCGGATTCCAGCCCCTGGCGGGCCAGATTCTGGCCCGCGGGCCGTAGGTTGGACAAGCCTGTCCTATACTGTTCCAGGCAGGTTTTTATGCTGAGCTCATCACTCACATCTGAGCGTCTTCCAGTCCGGCATTAAGTAGTGTGACTACACATCTGCTATGTGTTGGTTGTTCTCTCCTCTTGTTTGGTTGGGTTTTAGGATTTTTTTTAATACACCGGTTGCTATGTGTTTGTTAGAGGAGGCAAGTTCAATTGAATGTTCCTGGTCCTTAGAGCAGAAGGAGGCGAGGTTTGTGACAGTCCTTCATTCCTGGTGGAATTTATTCCATAAATCAACCGCTGAGAAAGTTCTGTCTCCCACACATGAGCTTTATCTTCATTGTTGAGAATTCTCTTGTGCCAATGGCTGGGACAGAGTTGAGCACAGTCTTAATCTTACAGCTTCAGTCCATCTTTTAGAGATCCTGGGCCTAGGCACCTAGAAGATAAGAACCACGACCTTGAACTTGATTCGAAATTCTGTGGGAAGCCAAGTAGAGCAGTGAGACATAGAAACCCCTCTCTCAGGTCCCATAACTGTGACTCCATTAACTCTTTTCTGCGCACTAGGGCATCTCTCGTCTTTGCATCCCATGGCATATCCTGCTGATATCTGCTGATCTTAACAAAGGTCACATATGGTAAAAACATAGGTGAGTTTATTAACAGAATATGTTCCCTGACTGACTATTGTAAAGTATTTGCTTCCTTCTCTAATAAGGATCTTTAGCCACTTCCTAATGCTGCTGCTAGGGTATTTATCAATACTGAGGAATCTCCATATACAGTTCTTGTCATGTGTTCATTGCACTGGCTTCCTCTTAGGCAGTATATTGGTTACAAAAGTATCCTTTTGACTTAATCTCATACCCATTTTAAGCAATGGGTTTGTCTCTTCACTCTAATCTTAAAGAATGTTTAAGAAGCTTGTTCCATCCCTACATACCTTCTGCAGTCTGGGAGTGTATAGGCTACCAACTATAACCCCTGACGCCTAATCTAGCTGAAAATATTTCCTGGGAAGAATAAGAATTTTAGGTTGTCTCCAAAAAAATTAAGCAAGATGTGACCAAAAATAAAAGAAGCCCCATTTACATAGAAATCAGCAGGGTGATGGGAAGGCCACAGGAAGGGAAGAACAACATGAAGTCATTCTGCCTCTTGAAACAAACTCATTGAACTTTTGAAGACATAAGCAAGAGCAGAAGCCACATCCAGCATCATTCACTAGATAGACACAAGGGACCAATGCTTTGGCAAGCTGAGAAAGATGGGTCCTTCATCAGGGGGCTCTGGAAACCGAATATCAGTGAGAAACCTGCTTGGGCAAAGAATTTGCACCTAGGAAGACAAGGAAAGCCAGCACCTTGTATTTTTGTGGTGCGTCCTGGCTAAGAGAAAGTCAACCATGGCTAGAAAGAAGAACAGACTCTATCCTGAACCATGGCTGTAGCTTGTTGAGTTAGGTCTTTGCCATTAAAAAGTATATGTTTATGTTTGTCTGTTAGTAATCCTTTCTCACTTTAGCCCTTTTACTTAGCATCACTTAATCCAGTGGTTCCCAATCTGTAGCTTGGGGGGCCAAAAATGTCTTGCAGGGGATTTCAAAGTGGCCTTTAGCTCCCATCTTGGGGCTGCAGAAGGGAGTCGTCGCCTAAGGATCCAGGCAGAGCATGTTTCTGTGGGACTAAGACCAGTGCAGGCTCCTTGCAGCAGCCAAGAGGTTGGAAGATCAGCACTCCCCTCCCCCAGCTCCAGCAGAGATCCAAGTGCTCTGTCTGGGTCTCTAGGGCTACATCTACACTGGCAATTTAAGTCGACTTAAGGGGGCTTAAGTCGACTTAAATTAAGCCACGTCCACACTAGGCTTTCATTAAGTCAACTTAAGAAATTCCTTAAATCGACTTAATGAAAGCTTAAGTCAACTTTTTAATTATCACTCATTAGGTCGACTTAACCCTTAAGTCGACTCCTTAAGTCAACTTAAGGACAGTGTGGATGTGGAGTAACCCTTAAGTCGACTTCATTAAGTTGACTTAAGGGTGGTTAGGTTGACTTAACAAAGTGGACTACGTTGACTTAAAGCTAAGTCAACTTAGTCCACTTTGTTAAGTTGACTTTAATAAGGTCTACTTTAAGTCGACCTTATTAAATCGACTTAACAAATTTGACCTAACCTTTTCTAGTGTAGACATAGCCTAGGTGCTTGGGTCCTGCTGGAGACAGATGGAGGGAAGCACTGATCTCCTGTCTCCCTGGCTGCAGAAGGGAGCCACTACCTTGGGACCCAAGTGGAGCACACCGAGCTACAGGATGCATGTAGTTTCCCTGCTGCAGCCAGGAAGATGGGAGATCCACAAGGAAGCAGCCTCCTCGCTGAACTCCTTCTGTCTGGCTGCAGGGGCAGGAGGGCCTGCTGGTGGAGATAGTGGCTCTTCAGGGTTGTAAAAATTATTATCTGTGGCCATCAAGTCAAAAACGTTGGGAACCACTGACAACCAATGTCCTGTTGGTAATACATTTGTTTTATTTTTACTACAAACCAATGCAGTGCTGTGATTGAAAGGAAGGGTGTTACCCCAGTTAATTTAATAAGCTGTAATGGGCTTTTGTCTTTTTAAAGGAGTAAACACACCTTATTATTTATCTGAGTGATCAAAAGAGGACTGGCCACTTCAGGGCACGTGGTTTTGGGACAATTCAGGACAGGCAGTGTGTTGGGACACCAACCAAGCCAGGATGGATCTGTTGTGCTGTATGCACGCTATTGGAGTCGGAGCTGCTGACCCCAGGATGTACAGCACACAGACACTCAGGGTGTGACCTGTGTGCTTGTCTGCCTTTGTCCAGGCTGTGAGCCACAGGAGAAGAGCTTTTCAGATTCCCAGGATTATAGGGCAGGTGGTGACAACCTCTCACTGCTCTGGATTGCATATCTGAACGTGACACTTACCCTTGCTGCTGGCGAGAACTCAGTGGATGAATCCATCTTGCTTCCTATCCTAGCCAGTCCCTGACACGAAGAGGAGCCACTGCTGTGGTTTCAGCAGCCAGTGGAGATAAAGGGCCCAGTAGCATGCTGCACACAGAGTAGGAGCCAGCTGGCACCTTGCTCACAGCACTAAGTGCAGCAGAGTGGGGTCAAGCTGGCACGCTGCCAATGGGACAAAGAGGAGTGGAGTAAGACATGGTCAGTACATGGCGTGTGCAGCACAACAGAGGAGGAGCCAAGTGTCACCTGGGCGGCGAAGTGCTCCCTGCCCAGCTGTGTTCAGGACTCAGGCCCTGAAGTTCAACTTTTAAAAAGTTTCAAAACTTTCTTCAAAAAAAGTTTTTCCACCATAGCAAAAAATATAGTCACAACATTAATGCTGCTCCTCTCCCTCGTGCACACTCACCTGTAACAAACACATACCCACCAAGAGAATCCAGCTCCACACTCAAGTCCTTTTCAATGCACAGTGTTGTTTATTGTTCATAAAAAATTGTCACAAACAAAAAACTAAGTTGAAATGAGGGTAACAAACCCCAGAGCCTTTTCCTATCCTAAGGAGAGGAAAAGGATACACCCATCATCTGTGACCCCTTTAACACAGCCTCCTGTTTCTTATAACCCTGCCCTGATAAGCCATATGCCCAGCAGGGGTATAGTCTCCCTTTACAGACCACAGCCCTTTACTATGGCACATATTTATTCCTCACCCCTGGAAGATGGCCCTCTGCACAGTCTTCAATCAGCAAGCCTCCCGCATCCTTGGGAAAAACAGTCTGTCCTCCTATGAGTTGTGCCAAGATCTAGGGCTTCACAGCCAGATATCACCATAGTAGCTGGTGTTGGGCTCCATCATTGGCAGCCATTCCAGAAGTGATCACAGCAAAAGGTGCTCCAGGAAGTTAGTACCTCCAGGCCTTGACCACCTATGTTATTGTATAAGCTTTACCAACTCAGTGTGGCACTCTGACCCCACCTGGGCCACACAGACAGGTCCAGTGATCCTACAGAACTCTTCGCTAACACAGAGAGGTGTTTTAGCTCAGCTAATAGACAATCATGACTTTAGATCCAGGGATCCTAGGTTCTGTCTCTGCTGGTGATGATCTACCCAGGGATATGGTGTTACAAGAGCTAATGTTCCTTCTGTTTGTGGAAAAGAGAGCCCTGCTGAGGTAAACTACAGGGTGCTCCCTATCATCCACATCTTGGGAGAGTGGCCCAGACACCAGTCTAAGCATCCATTGGCAGGATCAGCTCCCACTTAGCACCATCTCCCTGTAAAGAATGTCTAATTTCCCCCAGCACCCACGCAAGCCATGGACCAGTGGACTTTTTTGGATGCTTTACTGTGCAGGGTGGCTAAGGGGCTGTTGTCACGGAAAACTGGAACGCAAACATCAATAGTCCTCATGTTGCATCTCTATAAAGAGATGCAAGAGGCTGTGTGACTACCTCAGGACTGGTACTGTACAACTCTTCCCTCTCGACCACAGCTCTGGCTGCAAAAACCACAACAGAGTTGATCATTTGCATACCTGACCTTTGTGATGCGATCTGTGGTATCTTGTATGAAGGAAATTGTTGAAGGGCAGGATCATACTTTGCATTTGAGCAACTAGTTTGGCTAAAAACACAGCTCTAGACTTTGAGTCCAATAATTCTACTCTCCGAGTAGAGCAAAAGTGTCTGAGCTATGCTTCCACTGGGTGCTGTCTCACAGCTGTGCCAACACCTGAAAGGCATAGCCTTTGGCCATTCTGGGCACTCAGAACTTAGAGTGGGGAGAATCACATAAGAATCTAGTCAGATAAACTTATCCCTGGCATAAGTGAAAGTCACGTCTGCATTAGTGTAAAATCCCTACATGGGTGAACAATTTAAAGACACTGTTTCCCATGAGAATAGGTTTATTAACAGAAAGACATCAGAATCTTTACAGATAGAATATCAGCCTTTCTAGGCTGACACTTCAGTGATGGGCTTCACAGTAATCTGACAGAACCTGTAAGAAACTTTTCAGGGGCTTTCAGTATCCCAGGCTGTGTTTTTTTGGCATTTCATTACTGCAGGTGGCATTCTTTACTGCAGGCGCTTTTCTGGCATTTCTTTACTGTTACAGCAACAGTAAAAGTCAAGTTAACAACCATGCTGAGAACAACTACCCTCAGCCTTAGTGGACTCTGACTAAGAGGTGTAATACAAATCAGGAGTCTGATCTTGTGAGGTTCTGACGGCTTCCGGGGGACTGTTTACATGGCTAATAGTGACGAATCAGGTTCTGACAATAACTGTGTGTTTCTGTGCACAGCCATCATATTTATGTTACGGACCTACATACAACTCCTCTCTTTTTACCCGCTCTTAAATAATTGATTGTCATCCATTATCTGTCACATCAGTTATGAGGTTCACTTCAGGCAAGGAGGCCTCCACGATAGATCAAAATATGATAATTGCCTTCTAAGGTGACACAGAATAACTGACACTATTGAACACTGATTTAAGAAGCATCCATGGTTCAGATTGTTTCATCTATCAGTTTGGTTGCTAGGAGTCTCATTCTTTCTGAGAACAGCTGTAGTTCCTTTCTCACCCATATTTACCACACCTTTTTCCTTTCTGGTTGGACATGTGGACGGAAACAATTCACTTTGCTCTTGCTTTATGGCTCTGAGGTCTATGTTGTTCCCACTATGGTCTCTGCAGCAGTGAGATGGACAACACCACTGCTGGATTTGTATTCAAGGGTGGTGAGGTGGTTACAAGGGAAAATGCAGTAATGATCGGCTCTGATAACTGTTCAATAATACACTTTTTTCCCTCCCTAATAGCTCTTGTGGTACTGGGTCACCTGCAGGCATTGATATGACAGCTTAGCCCTCCATTTGCTTTCTGCTGGATTTCCTAGGGTTATCACAGCTAACCAAACAGATGATCTTTAGGTATTGTGGTGCGTCTGCCCTGCTTTTAAGAAGAGAAGGTGTCTCTCTGAAGTAGTTATTCTTAGGTGTACTGGATAGGTTGCATTAGCTTACTATGGACAACATCTGAAGATAAATTTAAGCCAGAGCTGAAGGAAGAGGCAGCCAGAGAGGTCATGAGCTATGCTCTGCAGCCATTCTGCACTGATACCCTGCTAAATAAAAGGTGCTGTAATGTCTATTTTTGAAGCCCTCGGAAATGTTTCATGATGCAAGATAAGAGAAACTGTCACTTCCTCTTCTTGCGCTCTGTGGGGCTGAGCTGCTGAAGGGGCTGCCTCGTCCACTCTGCCAAGCCTGCTGCCAAAATGGATCACGAAGTGCTGGGAAGCTTTGTCCTCCTGGCGATAGTCAGCCTCCTCAGCGTGCTCCAGAATGGTAAGAAAAGACACCCCTCAAATAAAGGCTTAAGAGGAAGCTGAGAAAAGGGGAGAGAACTCTTAGTATATGTTAGGCATTGAATCTGAAATGCAAATTGACCTAGTTTTAATATGATTTTTCTCCTGGAGTTTGTTTGTGTGTGTGTGCTAGTGCGCATTTAGGAGCAAGCTTGCTTTCAGAACTTCCTTGAGCCCCTTCCTTTTAAGCATATTTTTTTACAAGTGGCTGGATGTATTAACAGTGACATGATACTGATTTTTGGCATGCTATAGTATGCATGCTATGTTTATAAATGCATGTTACCATTCGCAGCTACTATCTGTGTCTCAGTAAGTATGTCCTAGATGAGCACAGCCCTGCTTGGGTGTGGAAGAGGTTAGGGAGCAGAGAGACTGACGTGAAATGTGGCTAAGATCCTCAGATGGTGTAAATAAGTATAATCAATGGCTATGTCTACACTTATTAAACTTAGTTTGAATTGGTTAAATTAACTTAATTCGAACTAGAAAAATTTAGTTCGAATTAAGCAAGTGCCATTCATGGCACTTGCTTAGTTCGAATTAGTGAATTGCATTGAGTTCAATGGGCTGGTTAGTTCGAACTAAGCAATTAGTTTGAACTAACATGGCCACATTGGTTAATTCGAACTAACTAGTTTGAATTAACCCTTAGTTCAAATAGCATATTCGAATTTATTAGTTTGAATTAAGGAAGCCCTTAATTCGAACTAATGAAAGCCTAGTGTAGCCATGGCTTTAGTTAGTTCGAATTAAGCTTTCTTAATTCGAACTAACTTGCCAGTGTAGACGTAGCCAATGGTACTATACTGAATTATACCAACAAAGGTTCTGGCCTCATTATTTTTGTGTTAACAGGTTATCCTGCTTTCCTGAAACTCATTCTCCAGCCTTTCATTTTGCTAGTTTTAATCCATTCATGGCTGAGAATGTTGAAGATATCCTTCATTAGATGAATTTGATATTTGAGAGCTTATCTTATTCAATCTCTTGAGCTCAGTTTGTTTTAAGGTTCCTTAGGCAAATCTAAATGTTTTTCTTCTGCAAACTTATGTCTTAAACATATATGATCCCCTAATCAGAAAACTTGACTCAGTATATACACAGATGGGTGATTTTTAAAAAAATGATTTCATGTACATTGCCCCAAGTTTAAGGGGAATTAAGACGTGGTAACCTGAGACAAGCATATCCGAAATCCTCACTGTGGGACTGATCCAAAGCCCTCTGATGTCAGTAGAAAGATTACCACTGTGTTCTGTGGTATTAGGATCAGGCACCATGTGCAGTTTTAGGAACCGAATTCATGCGACAGCGATGAATCACTCTCGGGCTACTTATCTTGGCAGTAGGGGTGGGTGCAGCACAAGCAGAGGAAAAATGTAGCAAAGCAGTGGTGGTGTTTGAGGTCCTACAGGGAGCTCTTATCTCTCACAAAAGGATGTGTTTGTGGTTTACACCCAAATTCTGCCTTCAGATGAAGGCACTAAGTTTTCACAGGAATAGATTTTTATATGGTAATCCTAGTGTGGGGACTGTCCCTTACTCTATTTTGTTCAGCAGAGGGCACACTGTTACTGCTTGACCAGTAAATGACTACCATTAACAGTGGCTGTGCAGTCACATTTCACGGCAGAAGTTGGCCTGTGGTAATGAGGGCGCATTGTACCATTCATAGATGTGCCCAGGTGCATTTCCAGTTATTTGGCCAGAGATGTTTGGACAGACGTAGTGCAGAGACATACACTTTCAATACAATTCCTTTACTTAACCCACCCAGGAAATTTGTCTACTCCCATTCTATCAGTGGCATGCTGTGGGTCTCCAGCGATTGGGGGCCAATGTTTGCATTTGCACCTCCCTGTCCTTCTTGCTGGGGGGGGTTTCCTTTGCTACTGGGAGGGGAAGAGCAATGGCCCCCCCAGAGACATGGCCAGAGAGGAGCACATTGCTGGTGTGGCAGGAGATAGACAGCTGGGAGGGGCAACACAGTTGGGAAGCGTGATACTTGATGAGGATGAATGGACTGGGGTGCAGTGGTTGAGGGGAGGCATGAACAGCTCGGAGGAGTGTGCTACTTGGGGGGTGGGAACAGGCAGCCAGGGAAGGTGCTGCTGTGGGGAAACAGATGGCTGGGGGGAACACACTGTTGGGGGGCACACAAACAGCCAGGGCAGAACAGCCAGGTCGGGGGGGCAGGCACTGATCGATAGAGGGGAACAGACAGCCAGGTTGGAGATGGGGGGCATGCTGTTTTAGGGGAGACACACAGGGCTCGGCTGGGGGCATTGCTTTGGGGACACGGCCAAGGAGCAGACAGCAGGGGCGTGGTGCAGCTGGGGGCTGGGAGCTAACTGGTTTGGTCTTTCAGGCCTGCCCCGTCCTGTCAGCCCAAGCCCAGATTCGCTCCCGGCACTGGCAGGTCGGGCTCCCAGCCCCCCACAGTTCCAACCCAATGCCTCAAGGACCATGGCGACTGCCCCCCTCCCAGGACTACTCCACCCAACCCCTCTCCCATGCTCCATGTTCAAATTTTGAAGGCCTGGCCAGAGCTCCCCCCCTTCCCCATCATCCAGGCTGGTGCCCCAGGGCCATGGCCCCCATCACTTCCCCCAGCAGTCTGCCACTGTGTTTGTCCCCCAGCAATCTGCCACTGTGTTTCACTGATGCACATTTTATATAAGGCTGAAATCTGAACATAAGAGTATTGGCTTGTCAGGTGCTTGTCTAACCTGCTCTTAAAAACTTCCAATGATGGAAATTCCACAACCTGCCTAGGCAACTTATTCCAGTGGTTAATCACTCTGAAAGTTAGGATTTTTTTGCCTAATGACCAACCTAAATCTCCCTTGCTGTAATTTAAACCTATTATTGGTGGTTAAGGAGAATAATTTTTCTCCCTCCTCGTGACAATCTTTTAGGTACTTGAAAACTGTTATCATGTCCCCTCTCACTCTCCTCTTTTCCAGACTAAACAAATCCAGCTCTTTCAATCTTTGCTCATAATTCAAGTGTTCCAGAACTTTAATCATTCATGTTGCTCTTCTCTGGACTTTCTCCAATTTGTCCACATCTTTCCTGAAATGAGGCACCCAGAACTGGACACAATACTCCAGTTGAGACCTAATCAAAGGAGAGTAGAGCAGAAAAATTACTTTTCGTGTCTTACCTACAATACTCTTGTTAATACAACTCAAAACGGCGTTTACTTTTTTTGCGACAGCGTTACATTGTTGACTCACATTTAGCTTGTGATCTGCAATGACACCCAGATCCCTTTCTGCAGTACTCCTTCCTAGGCAATCATTGCTTATTTTGTATGTGTGCAGTGGATTGTTCTTTCCTAAGTTTAGTACTTTGCATTTGTCTATTTACCTCAGACTATTTCGTCAGTTTGTCCAAATCATTTTGAGTTGTGATTATATCCTCCAAAGCACTTGCAACCCTTCCTAGCTTGGTATCATCCACAAACTTTATAATTGTACTCTCTATGCCATCATCTAAATCATTGATGAAAATATAAAACAGAACCAGACCCAGAACCAAGCCCTGTGATACCCCGCTTGTTATACCCTTCCAGCATGACTGTGAACTATTGATAACTACTCTCTGGGAGCAGTTATCCAACCAGTTTTTCACCCATCTTATAGTAGCTCCATCCAGGCTGTACTTCGCTAATTTGTTAATGAGAAGGTGATATAAAGCCATATGAAAAGCCTTACTAAAGTCTAGATATACCACATCTACCACTTCCCCTCTATCCACAAGTCTTGTTACCCCATCATAGAAAGCTATCAGGTTGGTTTGACATGATTTGTTCTTGACAAATCCATGCTGACTATCACTTAACACCATATTCTCTTGGGCTGCATTTACACTTGTAAATTAAGTTGACTTAAGCTTGCTTAAGTCGACTTAAGCAAAATAAAGCTGACAATGAAAATTAAGTCGACTTTATTAAACCTCAGTTTAATTCAACTTAGGGCTTAAGTTGACTCCCTAGAGTCGACTTAAGCCAGTGTAGACGTGGGGTAGCCCTAAGTCAACTGCCCTGCCCACCCTGCCCCTATGCCCTTCTAGGGTCCGTGTCCCCCTTTGCCCCATTGTACCTATGTACAATGGGGCAAAGGCTGAGCCCCCTGGCACTGGGCAAGGGGTGCCCCCTCTGCCCCCATGGACCTACCCTAGGTCCCCTTAGCCCCTGAAGTCAACCTAGGCGTCCAGTGTGGATGCTCTAGGTCGACTTTGTAAGTTCCCCCCAAAGTCGACTTAAAATTTAAGTGGACTCACTAAGTCGACTTAACTAAGTCGACTTAAAGTCAACTTAGTTAAGTCAACTTAGATAAAGTCGACTTAAATTTCCAAGTGTAGACATAGCCTTGTAGATGTTTGCTGTGAGGTTCTCCATGTAATATTCCCAAATATGTGTCTCACATTGCTTGAGGCAGATCCAGGTAAACACGAAAGGGAGAAAAGTAATTCAAGTCTCAGGGGTTCTCAACCTTTTCAGGGGTAGGACGTGGCTGGGAGGGTTCCCAGCCACATGCGACACACTAAGGCCCCCTGGTGGCACCACTTTTGGTGGTGTGTTCAAGTGTCCCCTTCTGCCAAACGAAAACTGCCTGCAAAACCAGTTTTGGTGGTGGCACCTAGCTCCCCCCACCGTGAAGAAGCACTCCCACCATGCTTTCAGCCAAGCACCACTGAAAGCACTGGGGGGAGGAGGTGCTGCTTTTTTGCTGCAGGCTTTTCAAGGCTGGCAGCTTTAAAGAACGAGCAGAAAAAAATGCCTCCCCTCCCCAGTACTTTCAGCCCCACCCCCACTGCTTCCCTCAGCTCTTGCTGCTTCCCCGACCCCCAACCAATTCTCTGGCCCCCAGCCCCTGCTTCCTCTCTCCACCCCAGCCGCAGCCCGCTGCAGCTTCCTCTGACCCCCACCTGCTGCTGCCACCACTTCCCCCCACCCCTGAAGCTGAGGTTGCAGTGCTCCGGAGATCCTCTGCAGCCTTTGGAGCGCTCCTAGCCCTAGCGCCATTGCCACCCACCCCCTTCCCTGCTCACCCAGGCAGAGCAGGGTGAGGCAAGCCTCAGCAGCCATGGCTCTCAGGCAGGCTGTGCTCCCACCAATTTTTGGTGACACACCTCCCTGCTCTTCTGGACACAGTTTTGTCTAAGATGTGCCAAGAACAACACAGCTCTTCCAGGAACAATGGACTAATCTAAGCATCTGATGAGATGATGATCCTTGACTCCAGAGACAGAGAAAGCAGGCAAGAACACCGTTGGTCCTCTGACCCTGAAGGGGGAGGCATAAAGCCCTCCCCGCCGGGGCGGGGGGACACAGAGACATTTGAAATAGGGGGGATATTTTGCTCCCAGGAAGGAGCTCTCTATTGCAATCCATCTACAACACATCGAGATGGTCTGCAGGCTCTGTGGAGTCAGGTTGAAGCCGGCCAACCAGCTTGTGCTAAGACCTATCTGAAGACTGTAAGCCTACTGAAGTGTTAAGCTTAGTTTATCTTCTTTTTATTAAATCTTATTTATATTCCTGTGGCTTATTTTAATCACTTAAAATCTTTCTGTACTTAGTAAACTTGTTTGTTTTATCTAAAGCAGCGCTTGTGGTTTGGGTGTGTGTAGAGAATTCATTTAGAGATACAGAGCTGGTGCATATCAATTTCTTTGATAAACTGACAGTCATAAGTTTGCAGAGTCCAGTGGACAGCACTGAACTCTCTAAGGGTGCGTCTACACTAGTAAGTTAAGTTGACTTAAGCAGGCTTAAATTGACTTAATTTACTCTGCATCTGCACTACAGTTTCCTTAAATCGACTTAAGCTGCTCCTTAAGTCGACTTAAGGAAAATTTAATTTGACTTAATAAGACCTAGTTTTAAGTCGACTTATTGGCTAAGTCGACTTTATTAAGTTGACTTAAGCCAGTGTAGATGCAGAGTAGACCTAAGTCGACTTAAAGGGCCCCCAGGGCTCCCCCACTAACCTCCCTCCCAGGGTGCCTGGCACAGCCAGAGCCTGACGTGCCTGCCCACAGGGCAGAACACAGCCCTGCCCACCCTGCTCCAGTACCCAGCCCCTGTCCCGCTCAGCCCCCAGGTACCCAGGTACAATGGGGAAGATGCTGAGCTCCCTGGCTCTTTTAAAAGGGTGCCCAGGGACGAGGGTGTCCCCCTTCTCACCATGCACCACTCCCAGGTTCACCTAGCCCCTGCAAGTTGACTTAGGCATCCAGTGTAGATGCTCTAAGTTGATTCAGCAAGGTCGACTTTAAGTCGACCTAAATTTACAGTGTGGACATACTAAGTTGCCTTAACAAGGTCGACTTAAAGTCAACTTTGTTAAGTCGACTTAGCAAAGTCAACTTATTTGAACAAGTGTAGACATAGCCTAAGACAGCAGTTCCTAGCATTGCAACTGGGACTCTGGGAGTTTACTAGGCTTGTTCTATTACATGGTTGACCAGAAGCACTCACTAAGGTAAGAGCCACTTGTTTGCAGGAGGTGGGCGTGAGCTGACCCAGGAGTGGGGTTCACACATGATAGCAAGTGCAAGATGGGCTCTAGGAGTGAGAGGCTGGGCTGATGAAGTGCCCTCAGCCAACATGACATCCTGGGTACTCACAATCGGAGTTCAGACCAGGGCACAGCAGACAAACACTAATGACACTAAAAGAGGACCTCTTCATGGTCACAGACACAGGCAACATCTCCAGTACAGAGGGGAATGCCACAGTAGTAAAAAATAACTTATAGGAATAAGAGATTTAAAAACAAGCAATATTGATGGGAGAAATTGTATTTTCATACCTGGAATCTTCGCTAGTGTTCTGATTCAGGAAAGGTCTTAGGCATGTATAAGTGGTTGCATCTAGCTGAGAAATCAGTTTCACACAGAAATATACATGAAGCCCTATCTCCCTGAACAGCAGTAAGAACATGAATCACACAGGCTGTCCAAGTCAGCTACTCCAACCAGCCTGTGTGTCCAAGCAGAGACTGTCTCTCTGCCTTTGCTTCTTAACAAGGCCATATGGCAACTGCATCTATTTATCCTAGAGTTTTATATAGCCACTCATCACCATCGCATCTGAACGCCTTCCATGTAAAATCGATTGCAATAATGAAGTCCTGAGTGGACTTCATGGAGTCTCTGGCATTTCTGCCTTTACAGGATCAGAACTTGGATTGAGATAGGATGGGGGTGGGGCTTTGGGGATGGGTGTTAATGTGTTGGTCAAGGTGTTTGTATTGTGAGCACCACTTGTGGTGGAAAGGCTTTCTCAAAGAGAGATTTTGCAGTATTTCCTAAAAATGGTCAGTCTATTCATCTGATCTCCTCTGTAAGAGTGTTTCATAGATAAATCCCCTCAATAGAGAGAGCTATATCCTATATGTCCTATGCTTCATCCTTGGCTTTGAGATCTGCACTGTCCCATAAAGATGCATCACCCACAGGAGTTCAAGATTGAAATTCATACTTTCATATGTCTGGGACCTGATCTATTAATTGCTTTGAAAATTGGGACAACAGCCTTAAACTGTCATTGAAAGCTAACTGGGAACCAGTGGACAGATTTGGGCCCAGGTCCAATATGTTCATTGTGGCCTGTGTCATGAAGAGGGGTAGTCACATTCGGTACCAGCTGGAGTCTATACATTGTCTTTAGATTCAACTTCATGTACAGTGAGTTATGATCATCCAGGCTGAAGATGATTACTACACAGATCATTGTGGCCTGATTCATGAGGAAGGAGTGAAGTTTCCATGCAATTTGGAGGTGAAAGAAGGTGTTCTTGGAAACGGATGCTACTTAAGTCTTCCATGCTTAGCAAGGAGTCAGACAGGACCCAGTGACTTCACACCACTTTTAGGACTGGGGAGGCTGCATACCATCGGTGAAGACATTGCCGGGCCAGTTCTTCTAAGTGTTTCACCTTTACAACCAGCATCATTTCATTCTCACCTGGGTTCATCTTCAGCCTGCTGCTCTTCATCCAAGAGCCACCTGAACCTCTGCAGCTGGACTCGGGGTCTGGCCCGAACCAGCGAGGGCAGCCGGTTTGTGTCAGCCCCCTAGTTCAGCCCCGGGGCTTGGGTGGCTCCAATAATAGTCAATATCACTGCTCAGCTAGAGCAGTGAAATTGACATATTTGACAGCTCCAGTGTCTCAGAGTGGCCTGGATTGGCGCTCTGGGATATTTCCGGAGGCTGTCTAATGCGCAAAATCTGTGCACACGAGCACTACCGTGGAACAGCTGTTCCACGGTAAGCCTAACCACTCTCGACTTGAGTGGTTTAACTGTTGCGGGACAAGAGGGTGCTGCCGCGCAACAGGGAAAACACTAGTGTGGACACTCCAAGCTTTATTGCGCGGTAAGGAGCCTTATCATGCAATAAAGTGATCGTGTGTACATGGCCTCACTGTGGCTATGTCTACATTTGCACTTTTAAGTCGACTTTAACTAAGTTGACTTAACTAAGTTGACTTAAAGGCGACTTAGTTAAGTCGACTTAGTGTGTCTACACTTAAAATTAAAGTCGACTTAAAGGGGAACTTACAAAGTCGACCTAGAGCATCCACACTGGATGCTCTAGGTCAACTTTGTGGGGCTAGGGGGACCTTGGGTAGGTGTTTAGGAATGTACCAGGGACTAAACTGATGAGCCATTAAGGACATAAGGAATACACCCATTGTGTCCTTAATGGCTCATCAGTTTAGTCCCTGGGACCGTTATCCCTGGTACATTCCTAAACATTAAGGACACAATTGTTTGACACACCCACCCAGCTCTCTCAGGTATTTCAATAAAATAACATAAGTTAAAGTACAGATAGAATACCCAATTCCTAACTTCTAATCCAAATAGAATTCCTAGACATAAACTATATAATCATTCCCAGCAAATTACTACCTTTCTATTGATACCAAACATGACATAGTTCCTATGGATTATAGAGCATTTATAAGATATCCATTGAAAATATTATCATACATGCTTCCCTAAATCCAGACAGCATCACACACAGGGCTCTGCCCTGCCCTTTGGAGGGCATGCCAGGCTTCCCCTGTGCCCCCCCGGCAAGGAGGGCAGTGGTGTAGTCCTGGGGTAGCCCTAAGTCGACTTAGGGCTACCCCATGTCTACACTGGCTTAATTTGACTTTAGAAAGTCGAATTAAGCCTTAGGTCAAGTAAAAAGCAGGTTTAATAAAGTCGACTTAATTTTCATTAAGTCGACTTTATTTTCCTTAAGTCAACTTAAGCAAAGTGTAGTGTAGACGCAGGGCAAATTAAGTCGACTTAAGCCAAGCTTAAGTCGACTTAATTTGCCAGTGTAGACGCAGCCTGTGTTAGTCTATTTCAGCAAACCAAAAAAGTTGTTTTGATTCAAATAGTGTGGAAGTGGGCCCTGTAACAGCAATAGATGAGAAGATCAGAATCTTCCAATAGGAGAAATGACCTTTTGTAATAAATTAGCCATTCTAGGTCCCTATTTGGACCTAATGTGATGGTGTCAAGTTTGCATAGGAACTGCAGTTCTGAAATTTCACACTGAAGTTTCTTTTTGAAGTTTTTTTTCTGAAGTATGGCAACTTTCATGTCTGTTACAGAATGTCCTGGGAGACTGAAGTGCTCCTCTATTGTTTTTTGAATGTTACCATTCCTGAAGTCTGATTTGTGTCTTTTTATTCTTTTGCACAGAGACAGTCCAGTTTGACCAATGTATATTGTTGGCACATGATGTATATTGTTTGGCCAATATATATTGTTGGCACATGATGGCATATATCACATTGGCAGAGGTGACTTTTGGGATAGGTGAAGCAGCCACACGCCTAGGGCCGCAAGCAGTAAGGGGCCCTGTTGCCTGCTTTGCCTATCCAAAAGCCGTGTCTGCCTCAGCTGGTGCCTGTCCTAGTAAAACCTTCCCAAATCAGCTGTGGTGTTAATCCAGCCTTGGGAGGTACATGGGATGGTGCTCGTAGCAATCTCATACTGAAGCCAAAGAGATAAAAGGCAAAACCCTCCCCCCTAGGTGTACCATTGGGGAAGGGACAGATTTAATCAGATCTCAGTAAAATATGATTTCTCCACGAAAGCAAGGTGACAACTGAGCTTTACAGAATTGGTCAGGAATGTGAAGAGTAACTCAGAGAAGAGTTTGACACATGTTTCCCCAGTTTGGGTATGGAGCTGTGCGATGCGAAAACAAAATAGCAAATAAGCTTTCTCCTCTGTGAGCTCTGGGCTCAGAAGTGAGGCCCCAGAGGCACCATCAGAAGAATGTGTAGAGACTTCAGAAGGGACACGTCACATTTGTGAACTAAAGTGCTTGGTTAAACCTTGATGAGAACATGGTGGCCCAATTACTGCTCCTGTTCACATCAGCGCACCCCTCTGGGATCCCTGGCTGTTGAGTGAAGAACTTGGCCAGCACAGTGAGCTTGTACAATGTGTCCAGTTTAAACCACAAAACAAACTCTGCCTTTCTTTAACAGCCTTTTTTGCAAATAAAGTGGAGCATGAAAGCAAGCATCATAATGGCAAGGGTTTCCAGCGGACTGGATCTTCTGCCTTTGAGCGTGTCTTCACTGCCAAGTGAGTATGCAAATCATGTAAGAGGGGCAGGGAGGAGAACAAAACCTTCACTGTTCTATTTAATCTTTACCTTTGCTTGTGGCCTGATCTGAACTCAATGGGAAGGTTGTCACTGATGTCAGATCAGGCCCTTGTTCTTTACTATCATTATTATTTAAGTTACAATAGTGCCTAAAGGCTCCAACTAAGAACACATATCTATTGTACTGTACACACACAGTAAGAAGGAGTCAGTCCCTGCCATAAAGAGTCTACAATCTAAGCAGGCAAGATCTTGGTACAGAGAGGTGAATGATCAACAGGAAGTCACTGGCAGAGTTGATAGTAGAATTCTGGTCTCTTGAGTCTCTGACCAGTGCTCTGTCCACCACTGAACCATGCTGCTTTGATGCTGTGCTCATGTGTAATTGTCTTTGAAAAGGAGAATTTCACTACCACGTGAGAAAGAAAAGAAAATTAAATAATTATGTATTCTTTGTTAAGCACTAGCAATGTGCTCTGTACTTCGCAATACATAAAAACATCCCCCCTGGGTGGGTGTCTGTTGCAGGTCCTATAATATTTGCCTCTACAGCAACATCACCTTATGGACAAAGTTGTGTAACTAAGTCCTTTTTACTAAAAAACAAACCAGTCAGATTTTACAAGAGCCTTCTCTTAGCTGTGATTCCCATCCTCTCTTTTGTCTTATTGAGTTTTGAGTGTCAGTAACTTCATTAATATGGACCACAACTACACAAATTGACCAAGCTCTTAGAGTATAATAGGCATTTTGTATACAAGACATGATTAACCGTGGCAGTGACGGAGATTGATTTTATACACGCCATCCATTTTGCACTGCTGTCTGTTGCTGATAGGGTGGATGGATGTCATCTCTCAATGCCCAGAGGTACCAGGGAGATAAATCCACAGATGCGTCATATGCAAGTAGAAAAATATTTTTCCTGTTCTTCATGTGTTTTTAACTCCCTCTTTTTAATTCCTTTCTAGCCAAAACTGCAGAGATGCATACCCGACATTCCTTGTTGTGCTTTGGTGTGCTGGCCTGCTTTGTAGCCAAGGTAACATGTATTTCAACTCTCTCTCTATATAAACATAGATAATTTGTGCATCTTCTGAGGGTCAGTTTAATATTTTCTCTTTAAAAGGCTTCTGACCTGACCCCTCCCCTTTCTACCACTTCAGCAAGTGGTTATTCTGCCAGATTGCAGAAAGCTAAATTTTAGACCACACTCCGGTGTCTGCTCTGGTGCAGTGACCTGCTGCCCCATGCTCAGGGCTTCTGGTAAAACGAGAAAATACGTAAGATTCTGCTCTTGGACACATGTCGAGCCCAAGCACTCATTCAAAAGGAGAATTTAGCCCTGTGTGTGATCTCAGCACTGGTCCTCAGTCTGGAACACTCCTATTGACTTTAAGGGACACAATTAAGGGCAGAATTTGGCCCACAGTGTTTTCTGCAAAGGTGGAGAGAAATATTATGCAATTTTGCCACAGAATTTATTTTCTTCAATTTCTGGGTCCAACCGCTTGTCCTGCTTCTCAGAAGACAGGGTTTCCCCAGACCCCATCCAGCATAAACAGCTATTTGGACCCCTGTGGATAATGAGGCCTACACAGGAGACGTGGATGGTAGCTTGTAATATGGATTTCTTGGTCTTTCTTTCAGCTGCCTCTGCCTTTGCTGGATTGCTGTACTTGTTTGTGAGGCAAAAGTACTTTGTTGGCTATTTGGGAGAGAGGACGCAGAGGTAAGAATTTCCTGGAGCTCTTTACAAGTGTTTTGGGTGATAAATGTTTTGATGGGTATGAGGATATCTTGTCACTTTTCTTGTTCAACATGTATATGGGCACGATTTCACTGCAGAGTTAACTTGAGTTATCTACACTTGAGTCACACCACTCGAGTTAGCCCTAGCAGCTCAAGTGATAGCAGCCACACTGTGAAATAAGTACCACTGGAGAGACTGTACAGCAAAAACAACGAGAGTCCTGTGGCACCTTATAGACTAACAGATTTTCTTCGACATAAGCTTTCATGGGCTATAACTCACTTCATCAGATGCAAGAAGATGCATCTGACGAAGTGGGTTATAGCTCACGAAAGCTTATGCTGAAGAAAATCTGTTAGTCTATAAGGGTGCATCTACACTTACAAATTAAGTTGATTTAAGATTGCTTAAATTGACTTAATTTAATCCATGTCTAAACTACACTTTCCTTAAGTCGACTTAAGCAAGCTGCTTAAGTCGACTTAAGGAAAATAAAGTCAACTTAATGAAAATTAAGTTGACTTTATTAAACCTCCTTTTAATTCGACTTTAGGCTTAAGTCGACTTCCTAAAGTCGATTTAAGCCAGTGTAGGCCTGGAGTAGCCCTATGTCGACTTAAAGTCGACTTAGGGCTCTCCAGGACTCCCCCACTGCCCTCCCTGCTGGGGGAGAGCACAGAGGGAGCCTGGCATGCCGCCCCCAAAGGGCAGGGCAGAGCCCTGCTCACCTGGCCCCAATACCCTGCCAGGGTCCCTGTCCCCCTTTGCCCCCTGGCACTGGGCAAGGGGTGCCCCCCTGCCACCATGGACCTGCCCAAGGTCCCCCTAGCCCCTACAAGTCAACCTAGGTATCCAGTGTGGATGCTCTAGGTCAACTTTGTAAGTTCCCCCCTAAGTCGATTTTAAATTTAAGTGTGAACATGCTAAGTTGACTTAACTAAGTCAACTTTAAGTCGACTTAGTTAAGTCAGCTTAGCTAAAGTCGACTTAAATTTACAAGTGTAGACATAGCCTAAGGTGCCCCAGGACTCTCCTTGCGTTTACTGGAGAGACTGTATCCACAGTGGCAATATGCTCACTCATTTGTGGCACTAAGACTTCTGGTGAGCACATCGCATCGTCTTAGCTCTACAGTAAGATGAGATGCTCTATGAATTCTTTCACTGCATATTGTGGGAGAACTTGTTTTTCTTTTCTGGGCACACAGGTAATTGTGGGAAAGCATTGGAAGACTAATAGCATTCAAATGACCTGCATCCACACTGCAGAGTGCTTGTGCACAAGCTAGCAGTGGATAAATTGTGTTAGCTCCAGCTTTACCTCCTGGCAGGTCAGCCGACTCAAGTTAAAAACACCACTGCTCTCAAATTAAGGGTTTGTGTGTGGACTCAAAGTGGAGTAGTTAGAGGCAACACTTAAGCTATAATATGAGTTAGCTTTACAGTGCAGACAAGCTCTATTTCCATCTTTCCTGTCCTAGCTAGTGTGTTTGAATATCTTATCCAGTGTCTGGTTGAGACTGGGCTTGGATGAGAGTAAAATGGCTGAGGCTTACCCCAGACAAGACCAGGGATAAGCCTGTTTTGAATGACTTAAGCGGGAGCAGAATTTGCCTTCTTCTTAAGCAATGTTTCATGCAAGGAGCATGCTAGAGCTCTGTAGTCAGACCTGATTTCCTATTAGTTTCTATATAGAGATTAAGGTGGCATTTTTACCTATGGAACCCTAAATGGGCTGGAACCTGCCGGCCTCATTGAGAATCCACCTCTCTGTCTCCCCATGTTGCACTTGGTAGAGGTACTAGAGCAAATGGGCCCCTGGTCTGAAAGGGCTATGTCGAAACATTTCCATAAAGGTTCTTCACTCTGCAACATAGGATTCAATTTTTCTCTCATTACAACAGGTGATTTGACCTCACCTTCCTCTATGTGCTGTTCCCCAGTGTTTGAATCCTAACACCTGTTTTGATTTGCCTGACCTGATCCTAAATCATACACTCCCCTGCATTTAATTTCCTCCCATTCTGTAAATTTCCCATCTTCAAAGCGTCTGATGAAGTGGGATTTTCTCCCACGAAAGCTCATGCGATAAATAAATCTGTTAGTCTTTAAAAGTGCCAGAGGACGCTGTTGTTTTTTCATTAGTTTTACACACTTGCACTGACAGAGACTTATCCCACTGGTAGTTTAAAGAAGGAAAAAGTTTCTTTATTGAATTTTCTCAAACATATAATAAACAGATGCAGTACATATTGGAGTAGAAAACATACAAAGGACAGCACTTCTGGGCAGGGCCCCAAAATGCTGGAGTGGAGAAAGGGAGCTGATCTTTCTGTCATCTTACTGTTCTTTTCATTATTAAAAGCAAAACTCTGGGAACAGGGGACTTGAGACATTGTGGACTGTGCGGAGCAGTGGGGACAGGCTCCTGTTCACAGTGATATTTTATGTATGTCTGTATGATTAACTCTCTCTGTTTGCAAAGTGAAAGAACAGGGCTCTATTCTCACAGCTCCCAAGAAGATTAATGTGAGTTATCCACATGTGTATAAAATTGACCCCCATACTCTTACACACATTACAACACAAGATTATTGAATTAGGTTTTAAATATGATCTTTAATGGCTAAGACGTGTCTCTTAAATGGAGCATTCTTTAGTAAAATGAAGCATAAATTCAGTACTGTGGGACACATCCTGATGTGATGGACACGTGCATCTCTCCTGAAATTAATGGGGTTGAAAGGGTGCGAGTCAATGAGGCATTTGGTCCATATATCTTAGCATCTGAGATCTATTTGAATTGTTCTGAATGATAGTTATAGAGACTGGGCATTTGACAAGCAAGGTGTTAAATTTTAGTATGTTACTTTTTCTCTCTCTCTCTTTCTCCACAGTACTCCTGGTTACATATTTGGAAAACGCATCATATCATTCCTGTTCCTTATGTCTGTTGCTGGTATCCTCAACTATTACCTTGTCTTCTTTCTTGGAAGCGACTTTGAAGTGCACATAAAAACTGTAACCAACATCATCTCCCCACTGCTACTCATTCCATAATGTTTTGCAGCATTATGGGGTCAATGTGCTTTACAGCTCAATACTCAGAAGCAGCTATAATTCAACTGTTTTAAAAAATTAACCTAGAAGCTTTTAGACTGCTGTAAATCTAAGGCTCTATGGGCTTTGTTGTTTGGTTTAACCTTTTCCTACAGCAAATGGACTGGCAACGTCAGTGTGCCCAGGGAAGGGTAATAACTTCCAATTAATTCTGCAGACTAAAAACCTTAAAGAAAAGAAAAGAAAACAAAATCAGTCTGAACAAACCATTCCATTCTGATTTCAACCCCTTTTAAACTTTTTCAATTTTTTAAAAATAAAATTGAAGGCAATCTCAAAACAAAAAGTCACCATGAATAGAAAAATCAACCGGTTTCATTTCAAAACTGTCAACACAAAACTCTTTTTTTTTTTTAAACACAAAAAACTCTGGTGAAATTGACATAAATTCACAAAACATTTCGGTGTCACCAAATCTTAATTTTTATTTTATTCAGTTTTAGGTTGCCCTGAAAACCCAGAGCTCAATCTTACAGTTCTTACACATATATAATGATCACTGCAGCCAATGGGAAACAAATCTCCAGCAGTGCTTGACTGCAGATTGGGCCTGATTTTCATTTACCCTAAATCCATTGTACACTGCCAGAGCAGGGTTAACTGCCAGAGGAGCATAAAGGTGCATTAGTGTAAATGAGGCTCCATTATGTCTGAGGTTGTTTTGTTTTTGTTTTGAATAAAGCAATCTAAAATGATGAAATTGGTTTGTTGTCTCATCTTCCTTAGTGCTTGATCCTCATGTCCCCATCAAGGGCAAAAGCCCTAGTGAAGTGAATGGCAGGAGCAGGGTTGAGTCATAGAATCATAGAACAATAAGGTTGGAAGGGACCTCATGAGGTCATCTAGTCCAACCCCCTGCTAAAAAGCAGGACCACTCCCACTAAATCACCCCAGCCAGGGTTTTGTCTAACTGGGCCTTAAAAACCTCCAAAGAGGAGATTCTACCACCTCCCTAGGTAGCTCATTCCAATGCTTCACCACCCTCCGGCTATGTCTACACTTGCACTTTTAAGTCAACTTTAACTAAGTCGACTTAGTGTGTCTACACTTAGGCCTTGTATACACGATCACTGTATTGCGCAGGAAAAATCATTACCGCGTGATATCAAGCACGGTGTACATACGTACAACGGTGATGTTGCGCGTCAAGCGCCTTGTTGTAGTGCAATCCAACAACCACTTCGACGAGAGTGGTAACAGCTGTTGCGGATCATCTGTTGCGCGTTTGCGCTCGTGTGTACGCTTACTGCGAAATGATTGGCCTCCGGAAGTGTCCCATCATTCCCAAGTCATCCTCTCTGGACTTCCCCCCACCCGCTCTTTGGCAGTGACGAAACTGTCCCCGCCCAGAGTTGATTACCGGGATTTTCAAATATTTCGTCAGTTTCATTTACTGGTCTCTCTTCCTCGTGGAGTGTATTGGAGTGCAGCAGCGTTCCCAGTAGCAATGGCAACCCGTTGCGGAAGACGCGCACCCCTTTGGTCCACGGCAGAGGTGCTTGACCTGATCAGCATCTGGGGAGAGTCTGCTGTGCAGGCGCAGCTTTGCGGCAGCAGACGATATTATGATACATTTGGCATGATTTCTCGGGCAATGACGGAGAAAGGTTATGATAGAGACACATTGCAGTGTAGATCAAAGGTGAAGGAGCTAAGAATCAGCTATCAGAGAGCGAAGGAGGCAAACCGGCGATCGGGATCAGCGCCTGCTACATGCAGGTACTATCAGGAGATCGGAGCCATCCTCAGTGGTGACCCCACAACAACTCCAAACAGCACAGTGGACACATCTCTAACCACACATGCAGTCAATGCCACAACAGAGCTAGATGAGGACGTTGAGGAGGTGGCGGGGGAGACGGAGGAGGACCCAAGGCAAAGCGCAGCATCGTGTAGCCAGGAGCTGTTCTGCAGCCCCGCTGATACGTCCTCTCAAGAAGACATTAATTGCAGCATGTCCTATGAGTCGGCTGAGGGGGGCTCTGGTAAGTTTCTGATTTGTAAAGCTAAAAGTCTGTCTCACATTAAAATATCATTTTGCGTTGCGGGGGTGCTTGCTGTCTCTCCCCGCTGTGCACGCTCCTTAGTCCCCATCCATGAGAAGGGCATCAACACAAGCAGTGATTGTGAAGTAATCATCTGCATTTAGGTCAGTAAATGATTCCTCAATGTACCTCCAGAGCCTAGTACTCAGGTTGGATGGGATGGCGTTTGTGCCAACGCTCCCAAAGATGGACACTTTGCCCCGCCAGCTGCAAAGCACAGCTCCGGGAACCATGGCAGCAAACAGTGCTGCAGCATACGGTCCCAGCTGGCTGCCAGCGGCATGTAGGAGATGTATTCTAACAGGCAGGGGCACTCTGAGGAGAGCGATATCGGGTTCCATCTCTGTGCCCAACGCTGATTATTAGCCCCCAGTAAAGCTGTCTACTAGGACGTACCTTGTCCACTTCAGCAAGGCATAGGATGTTGACCGCCCTGCACCTTCCAGAGTAATGTGCTACTGGAAGTTTAATTTTCTTATCCTGGCTATGTGTAAACAGCAGCTTTACAATTATTTCTTTCTTTAGAACAGACCTTGAGAAGGCCGTTGTCTACCCCCGCTGCCCGAATGAGAAACATTCGGCAGCGTGCACGAAGGAACAGGGAGGATATGTTTCAGGACGTGTTGAAAGCTACACAGGAGTCCTTGAAAGCTGCACAGGATTCCTCCGCTGAGACTAGAGCATTCAGAGCTGAATACCAGCAGATGTGGAAAACACACACCAAGGAACTGATAAGCGTCATGAAGGAGCAAACAGAACTGTTCAAGAGCATGCTCGCTTTGCAGACCCAGGCGATTGATGTTAGGGCTCCACTACAGACACTTCAGCCGTGTCTGCCTCCCACCGCCCATAGTCCCTATAAGAATTTCTTTGAAGTGCACCCGTCCCACCGTAGCATTCCAACAAGTAGCTCTCCACCCCTGTACTTTCTAGGGCCCCGCAGCTACACACGCCTGTAACCCCAACCTTCTAGGTTTGAATAAAAACAGAATAAAATCATTTGATTATGGCTTTATTTTTACACATGGCTACTTTCATAAGGTGCAGCAGATGCGTCCTAAAAGAAAACTAGGGGAGGGCGTAATTGAAATGCTCCCTGAGTGCCTCCCTTATGCGAGAAGCTTCCCCTTTAGCCCCCCTAATACTCCTAGTGGCTGGCTGTTTGTATGCCTCCTCGAGGCGCTGTGCCTCCGTAGCCCACACTGGGCAAAACTTTTCTCCCCGACTTTCACAAATATTATGGAGGACACAACAAGACGCAATCACAGCAGGGATGTTGTCCTCCGACAAGTGCAGCCGCCCATATAAACAGCGCCAGCGGCCTTTTAAACGGCCAAAGGCACACTCCACAGTCATTCTGCAGTGGCTCAATCTGTAGTTGAACCGCTCCTTGCTTTGATCTAGGTTACCGGTGTACGGTTTCATGAGCCATGGCATCAGTGGGTAGGCTGGGTCTCCAAGGATAACTGTGGGCATCTCCACATCCCCCACTGTAATTTTTTTATCAGGGAAAAAGGTACCCCCTTGCAGCTTCTGGTACAGACCGGAGTTCCTGAAAATGCGGGCATCATGCACCTTTCCCGACCACCCAGCATTGATGTCAGTGAAACACCCCTTGTGATCCACGAGTGCTTGCAGCACCATGGAGAAGTAGCCCTTCCTGTTGATGTACTCGGTAGCGAGATGATCCGGTGCCAAAATAGGGATGTGTGTGCCGTCTATGGCTCCACTGCAGTTCGGGAATCCCATGGCAGCAAAGCCGTCCACAATCTCACTGACATTCCCCAACGTCACCGTGCTCCGTAGCAGAACGCGATTGATGGCTGTGCATACTTGTGACAGGGCTAATTCGACGGTGGACCTCCCGACTCCAAACTGGTTTGCGATGGACCGGTAGCAGTCAGGAGTCGCCATCTTCCAAACAGCTATCGCTACACGCTTCTCCACAGTGAGGGCTGATCTCATGTTGGTGTCTTTACGTTGCAGGGTAGGGGCCAACTCTGAGCACAGTTCCAGAAATGTTGCTGTCTGCATTCTAAAGTTCTGTACCCACTGCTCGTCATCCCACAGCTGCATAACAATGCAATCCCACCGCTCGGTGCTCGTCTCTTGCGACCAGAAACAGCGTTGGACCGTGTGCAGATGGTCGGTGAAGGTGCCGAGCAACGCTGTGCTGTTGCTCTGCATGGCATCGATCAGCCGCTGCTCCTCTGTGTCATCTTCTGGCTGGGAGCTCATAACGTAATGAGCAACCAGCCGAGATGTGTTCAGCATGTGGAGGGCGAGAGTGGAGACCAGAGCAGGATCCATGCTGACGCTGATTTTGTTGCTTTCCAATGGCGCACTCCGTGCAAACACTATTGAAAATAGGCGCGAGTTGCTATTGGCAACGCGGAAGATGCTAGGGAAACACAATGCACCACGGGAAACATCTAGTTTACCCATGGTGCTTTGTGCTCCTTTCCTTCATCCCATGATTCCAAGCGCGGACTCAGGGAAAATGGAACGCTGGGATACGTGCCCAGAATTCAATGCGATAATGCGCATTACAGCGAGGAATTCTGTGACGGAACAAGGAGCGACGTGTGTACACGCTACACCGCGATAAACATCACGTGCTTCTTATAGCGCAGTTCAGAAGTTGCGCTATAATCTGATCGTGTAGACAAGGCCTTAAAATTAAAGTCGACTTAAAGGGGAATTTACAAAGTCGACCTAGAGCATCCACACTGGATGTTCTAGGTTGACTTTGTGGGGCTAGGAGGACCTTGGGCAGGTCCACTGTGGTGGTGGTGGGGCACCCCTTGTGTGCAGTGGGGCAAAGGGGGACAGGGTCCCTGGCAGGGCAGAGCCCTGTGTTGACGCTGTCTGGATTTAGGGAAGCATTTATGATATTATTTTCAATGGATATCTCATAAATGCTCTATAATCCATAGGAACTATATCATGTTTGGTATCAATAGAAAGGTAGTAATTTGCTGGGAATGATTATATAGTTTATGTCTAGGAATTCTATTTGGATTAGAAGTTAGGAATTGGGTATTCTATCTGTACTTTAACTTATATTATTTTATTGAAATACCTGAGAGAGCTGGGTGGGTGTGTCAAACCATTGTGTCCTTAATGTTTAGGAATGTACCAGGGACTAAACTGATGAGCCATTAAGGACATAAGGAATACACCCATTGTGTCCTTAATGGCTCATCAGTTTAGTCCCTGGGACCATTGTTAGGATTCAAAACACCTATTTTGATTTGCTGTTACAGCCTGACCTGATGCTATGTCATACACTCCCCTGCATTTAATTTCCTCCCACTCTGTAACTTTCCTATCTTCAAAGCGTCTGACAAAGTGGTATTTTCTCCCACGAAAGCTCATGCGATAAATAAATCTGTTAGTCTTTAAAAGTGCCACAGGACTCTGTTGTCTTTCTACAATAGACTAACACGGCTACCCCTTTGGAATTTGACTACATAAGAGTCTAGTGTCATCAATGTAGCATAGGTAAAGGAGAGGTACTTGTGGACGAGATGTTCTAGGTCAGCCATAAAAATGTTGGCATACTGTGGGGCAATGTGGGTACCCGCTAACTTGAAGGTACAGATTGTCTCCAAATCTGAAGTAGTTGTGGGCCAAGACAAAGTCACAGAGTTCAGTTACCAGGTGTGCTGTGTCACTATGGGGGAAACTGTTCCTGATGGCTTGTAGTCCATCTTTGTGTGGAATGTTGGGTATAGATAGCCTCTACATCCATAGTGGTTAAGATGGTATTTTCTGGGAGATCACCAATGGATTGTAGTTTCCTCAGGAAGATAGCTAGGCATGCTGGTGGTGAAGGGTCTGAGGAGAGAGTCCACATAGCCTGAAAATCCTCCTGTGCGTGTGCCAATGCCCGAGATGATGGGGTGTCCAGGATTCCCAGGTTTGTGGATCTTGGGAAGTAGATAGAATACCCCAGGTCGGGGCTTTTGGGGTGTGTCGGTGTTGCTTTGTTCCTGTGCATCTTGACGGAGTTTCTTAAGTAGATGTTGAAGTTTCTTTTGGTATTCCTCAGTGGGATCGTAGGGTAGTGGCTGATAGAATGTGGTGTTACAGAGTTGTCTGGCAGCCTCCTGTTCATAATCCGACTTATTCATGACAACTGCAGTGCCTCCTTTGTCAACCTCTTTGACTATAATGTCCAAGTTGTTTTTGAGGTTGTATATATCATTGCGTTCAGCATGGCTGAGGTTGTGGGGGAAGTGATGCTGTTTGTCTACAATCTCAGCTTGTGCACGTTGGCGGAAACACTCTATGTAAAAGTCTAGTCTGCTGTTACGTTCGTCAGGAGGAGTCCATGCAGAATTCTTCTTCTTGTAGTGTTGGTAGGAAGGAATCTGTGAGTTAGTGCATTGTTCTGTGGCATGGTGGAACTATTCCTTGAGTCAGAGACAGCAAAAGTAGGCTTCCAGGTCACCGCAGAACCATATCATGTGTGTGTGTGTGTGGGGGGGGGGGGGCAGAAAGAGAGTCCCTGAGACAAGACAGACTCTTCTGCTAGGTTAAGTATGTAGCTGGAAAGATTTATAATATTTCTGGGTGAGTCGGAGGTATCACAGCTATGGTCCCTTGTGGCCTGTAGGAGCTTAGGCTGCGCCTACACTTGTAAATTAAGTCAACTGAAGCTTGCTTAAGTCGACTTAATTTTCCCTGTGTCTACACTACAGTTTCCTTAAGTCGACTTAAGCAGCTTGCTTAAGTCGACTTAAGGAAAATAAAGTCGACTTAATGAAAATTAAGTCGACTTTATTAAACCTCCTTTAAATTCGACTTAAGGCTTAAGTCGACTCCCTAGAGTTGACTTAAGCCAGTATAGATGTGGGGTAGCCCTAAGTCGACCTAGGGCTACACCAGGACTACACCAATGCCCTCCCTGCTGTACAATGGGGCAAAGGCTGAGCCCCATGGTAGTGGGCAAGGGGTGCTCCCCCTGCCCCCGTGGACCTGCCCTAGGTCCCTCTAGCCCCTAGAAGTCGACCTAGGCGTCCAGTGTGGACGCTCTAGGTTGACTTTGTAAGGTCCCCCCAAAGTTGACTTTAATTTTAAGTGTAGACTCACTAAGTCGACTTAAAATTACAAGTGTAGACATAGCCTTAGGTAGTTTAATGTCCTTTTTCCTCTGTAGAGAAGCAAAGTGTGTGTTGTAGCTGGTCTGTCTTGTTTTAGTGAAAGTCAGCCATGTGGAAGTTTGTGTGGAGGTTTGGCTTTTCATGAGAGTTTCCAATGTTGAGAGCTCTTTCTTGATCTTCTCCTGTTTGCTGTACAGAATGCTGATACGATGGTTTCGTAGGTTTTTTGAGAGTGTGTGGCACAATCTCTCACCATATCTTGAGCTCTCCTTTCCTAAATACATGGGGCTAGGGCTAGGGACAGTCTGGTCTGCAGTGTGTGACTGATTGCTGCCAGTGCCCAGCCTTTTACAGTCTTACCTACACTTTATAGTCTTGCAATAGGCATGGATGCTGAGGAGAGGTATGTTATCTTGGACATTTGAAAAGGTGGCAGCGCCAGTATCTATTTGACTACATTTTTCTATACATTTGTTAAATTGAGATTGACTGGGGGTAACTGAGGTCACAAATTGGCTTCTTCCATTGATCTTATTATTTGCAGTGCTGTAGCCGAGATGCCAGTCAGGGATCAAGGCCCCATGGAAGCTGGCCACTGGATGCACATATATTGAAAAGATGATCTCTGCTCCAAGGCTATGTCTACAATGGCAAATTAGTTGGAATTAAGGAGGCTTAATTCGAACTAACTAAAGCCATGGCCACACTAGGCTTTAGTTAGTTCGAATTAAGGGCTTCCTTAATTCGAACTAATAAGTTCGAATAGGGCTTCAGAAGTAAGGCTTTAATTCGAACCAACTAGTTCGAATTAGCCAATGTGGCCATGTTAATTCAAACTAATTTCTTAGTTCGAACTAACCATCCATTGAAATGAATGGGGATCGCTAATTCGAACTAACTTTTTCAAACTAACAAATTCAAACTAATTTTAGCAAGTGTAGACATAGCCCGAGTGTCTTACAACTTATTCTTTTTTTTTTCTTTTTAGAAGAGAAATATATAACCCACTTTAAACTATCAAAGTCTTCCTATCTTTAGGGCATGTTTAGAACTGCCTCCTTGTGCCATTAAGAAGGGACTTCATCACTCAAGTTCCTTATTGGCTACCAGAAATGTTCAAGTGCCATCTAGTGGATGTCTATGTGTGGTAGACACCAGAGAAAATGGCATGATCACCAGGGATCAACGTGATCAAGCTATGGTCTGTAGAGGGTAGATTATTTTTCTTACATTTAATTACAAAGAGGGAAAGTTTTGTTTTAGTTGATTTCAAGAAAATGTGATCATTGTAGCTTTTCTCTGCATTGTTTCTGGAAAAATCATGGAGCAGGTCCTCAAAGACTCCATCCTGAAACACTTGGAGGAAAATAGAGTGATCAGGAACAGTCAGCATGGATTCACCAAGGGCAAATTGTGCCTGACCAATCTGATTTCCTTCTATGATGAGATGACTGGATTTGCAGATGCAGGAAGAGCCGTCAACATGATATACCTCAACTTTAGCAAGGCTTTTGATATGGTTTCCCACAGCATTCTCGTCGGCAAGTTAAGGAAGTATGGGTTGGATGAGTGGACCGTAAGATGGATAGAAAACTAGCTAAATCATCAGGCTCAGCAGGTAGGAATCAATGGTGCAGTGTCTAGTTGGCAACCAATAATGAGTGGAGTGCCCCAGGGATCAGTCTTGGGGCCAGTTCTGTTCAATATCTCCATTAATGATCTGGATGATGGGATAGATTGCACGCTCAGTAAGGTCGCAGATGACACCAAGCTGGGGGGAATAGTAGACACACTGGAGGACAGAGACAGGATTCAAGGAGACCTAAACAAATTGGAGCATTGGGCCAAAAGAAATCTCATGAGGTTCAACAAGGACAAGTGCAAAGTCCTGCACTTAGGACAGAAAAATCCCATGTACTGCTACAGGCTGGGGACCGATCGGCTAAGTAGCAGCGCTGTAGAAAATGACCTGGGGATTATGATGAACGGGAAGCTGGATATGAGTCAGCAGTGTGCTCTTGTTGCCAAAAAGGCCAATTGGGCCTGCATATTGGGCTGCATCAGTAGGAGCGCTGCGAGCAGATAGAGGGATGTGATTATTCCCCTCTATTCAGCACTAGTGAGACAGCATCTGGAATACTGTGTCCAGTTTCAGGCTCCCCACTACAGAAAGGAGTGGACAAATTAGAAAGAGTCCAGCGAAGGGCAACAAAAATTATTAGGGGTCTGAGACACATGACGTATAAGGAAAGACTGAAGGAAGTAGGCTTATTTAGTTTACAGAAGAGAAGACTGAGGGGGGATTTGATAGCAACCTTCAGTTACTTGAAGGGGTGCTCCAAAGTGGAGAGAGCTAGGCTGTTCTCGGTAGTAACAGAGGACAGAATAGGGAACAATGGTTTCAAGTTGCAGGTGGGGCGTTCGAGGTTGGATATTAGAAAAACTTTCTCACTAGGAGGGTGGTGAAGCATTGGAATGGGTTACCTAGGGAGGTGGTGGAATCTCCATCTTTGGAGATATCTAAGGTCTGGTTAGACAATAACCTGGCTGGGGTGATTTAGTGGGAGTGGTCCTGCTTTTAGTAGGGGGTTGGACTCGATGACCTCATGGGGTACCTTCCACCCCTATGATTCTATGATTTTATGAATTTGCACACGGTAAAAATTATTTGTATACCCAACTTTCGGGGGCCTACAGACTCCTTGGCTTACATTCCACCACACCTATTAACTATTATTATTATGTATTTGAAGTGCTTTTTTTCTAAAAAAACAAAAAATGGTGCCTGTATGCTGGCAAGAGCCGAGTGTCAGGACCCTCCACCACCGCCGGCCCCTAGTGGCCTTCCCAGGCCCTGCCTTCCCCTCCGCGCCGCTCCCCGGGTCCCTTCCCCGCTCCTCAGTGCAGTTATTGTTTAACTTATAGTATGGGTGGGCTAAATATTAGTCAGCTAACTGTCTAGCCTCAATAGCCTCATTTAAACTGGTGCAAGTCTGCAAGCTATACACTTTGAATGATTCAGTCTATGTCAAACTCAGGGTGCTTTGCCCATGCTTGCTCTTTCATGAAATTCAAGAAAAATTAAAGTAAAATCCTAATTCGCTACAAATTGTGCAAGGTGCCACATAATGAATAGAACCGGTTTCTCCTTTACACTAAGACTCCTTGGCACTGCCCTAACAATGCAAAGCAGCCTTAAAGTAATGTAAATGGGGTCCTAATCCTGATCAGGGTTGTTCAGTTCTATCCTATGATAAATATAAAATTATAACTAAATGCCAGGAAAAGACCAAGTGATGGTTGCACATCACATGCTAAAATTTTGCTCAGCTTTGCAGTCCAGGTCATAGTTAATTAGCAAACTATAGCCTGGATATCCTGCAGGATGGTGATATCAGAATCACAGGAAAACTGGAACTGAAAATGCTGTGCAGGGTATCATATGGTACAACATTACAACTGTTGCAGCAATGCCACATTATAAGAATAGACAGAACTTATGCTTGGGGCTATATTGTGGCTGCTGGACCACAGACCACCTTGGAGACCGATGAGAACTTCCATGGTAGCTGGACTCCCCGAGTCATTCTTGCTGACTCAGCCATTATTTCTTCAGGGTAACTGGGGAGAGCTCACCTGAACAATGGCTCAGCTCCACAGGAGAAGGGGATGTGACCAGGGCTTTGGGACAGTTTAGTGTTGTCATCAGTGCTGGATTCTCCTGCTCTTTGTGCTCAAGGATGGGAATGGAGATTGTGGCTGACCTGTACACTTTGTGCTCTTTCCTCTTCAACTTACTCTCCCTGCCCCATGCTCTTCACCTTTAACACTTATTGCACTTCATCTTTGACACTTATTGCACTTCAGTGATATTTAGAACTATCATATAGGGACCACAAGGAGTCATTTTAATGCTAAAAAAACATTCATTTGAAGAGCTTTTCTTACTGCAAAGAGACAGCTCACAAAAAAAAATATGGAAATTCACTGGCGTTTCAGTGACAACATGCTGGTGGAAGGGTATAACTCAGTCACTTTCTCTAGAAATAATTTCTCATGTAATGACAGATAAGGAATTTCCCAAGATATCTCATCAGATGTTTCGAAGATTTATGATCAATAATTGCATAGCTGGATGAATAGTTGTGTACTGAGGTTTTGGTCTTAGAGTTTATACTTGCCATTTCCTTATACAGTAAACAGGTCCTTTGTTCTCAAGGAACTGTTGTCAGTAAAGTAATATGTTTCATATTTGTGATTTGCTTTCTTTCTGCCTGACTATATTAATTTTATCTCTTGTGTATTATTTTATCTCTGTAAATATCAGACTTGTTCTTTGTCAGAAAAAATATAAATTTGCAGAGAATTAGGTGTGTGGGTGGGTGAGGTCGAGGCCTGCATTTTGCAGGAGGTCAGACTAGATGATCGTACTGGTCCCTTCTGACCTTAAAGTCTATGAGTCTATGAGTGTTAGAATGCGGCAGATGCTTCTCAGAAAATGATGAATCCATTCTGAATTGCCCTTGATTATTCCAAATATATGATGGCCCCTTTGTGAGATGGGCCACATAGCAACACCCATTGAAATAGCACTTCATATGACTAATTATGACACCGAATAACAAATACTAACTCTGCAGAGGAACAATTACTTAATTTCTATGCAACCCTTTGGAAAGTCAATCATTGTAAGAATAAGAAGAAAGACAGCCACACAGAGACACTGTATCACTGTTGCAAATGAACTCTGGAAGCAACTAAAATCATCAGCCATTTATCTATGGCTTGGCCTACACTAAAATGTTAGGCCAACATAAGGCATCTTTTGTGGAGCTAATTATGTCAGTGTCCACACTACAGCCATGTTCCCACCAAGAGCCCTGCAACACGGACACAATAAGACGGGGGGGGGGGGGGCATCTCCACTGGCAAGTTAGGTCAACTTAAGGAAGCCTAAGTCGACCTAAACAAAGCCGCATCCACACTGGGCTTTTCTTACGTCGACTTAAGCACTTCCTTAAGTCGACATAAGGAAAGCTTAAGTTGACTTAATAACACCTCGTTTTATGTCAACTTAAGCATGCAGAGTTCTCTAGCATTCCTTTCTTCTCCTCCCTGCACCCCATAGTGTGAATTATAAATCAGCTGGGACTGTGAAGAGAAACACTGAGCCACACAGGTCCTGATTTTCCACAGCCTTGCACCTTGTGGGGTCATGTGCAAAGTGGGTGCAAAAATGGTATAAAATCTTAATTCTCCACTACATTTGACACTGTGCTTCTTCAGGAAGAAATTACCTCACTCACCTTGTCTCTCTGACACTCAGAGATTGACATGGCAACAGCTACACTGCATAAATAAAATGTCAGACAGTGGAGAATGAGCCCCTGACAGACTCTAGGGTGTCTGGGAAAAGGCTCAGGAGGTAACAAAACCAGATGTAGGTGTGTGATAACCAACATTCAACCATTAACAGAGTTGGTGTGTAGGAATCGAGACGTATTCCTTTAAATCATTTGTGAGCCCTTCTGTCACTGTCGTCAGTGTTTCAGAAACTATCACCCCCAGAACCCTGATAGAGCAGCAGCGTATGTACGTAGCTAGGCCTTCCATATTGCATATAGTTAGTAAACATGGTTATTTGCCCCCAATTGTGCCAGTGCGGTACCTTCATATAATGTTTGTTGCATCTAGATTAAAAGGTGCACCACACAGAGAAGTCCTTTTACATAAGGTGTCAGATCCTAGCAACTTTGTTAATATAAACAACCCAATCAGTGTAAATGGAATTACCTGCACAGGTAAGTGTTACTCATGTGACTAGGAGCCCTTTTGTGGTATAGCTATACCAATATACTACGCTTCCAAAGTACTCCTAGTGTAGACACGGCCTCTGTTGGTAAAACTGCACTTTTCTAATTTCCCTTATCTCCTTGAGCGAAATATGCCAAACAAGCAACATTGCGGTTTTGCTAGTGTAACAGCATTTCCATTAGGGACTTTTACCAGCACAGCTCCATCGTTAGGACCACACTTTCTCCCACTTCTCCCCAACATCACTACACCAGCAACAGTTTAGTGAAGACCTGGCCTAAAGCATTGTCTGTACTAGAAAGTTGAATCACTTTAATTATACCAGAATTGTTAATGTGGTACAGTGCTTCTAATGTGGAGACAGTTATATTGTTATAAAGGTGCTTTATACCAAAATAACTTATTCCAATATGGGAATATTTCTGGAAAAGGTAATCTTTATATTAAAATACTATCGACTCCTGGAGCAGGGTTCTTACCAGTATAACTATTTAGGTAAAAAATCATATACACCTGCAACTAAAATAACTAAACTAGTATAAGTTTAAGGGTCTGGTGCTTCATTTGAAATAGCCTCTAGTTCTGATACCCTATCATCTCCAGTCCAATGTATGAGATGCCTATGCTCATCAGATATGGTGAAATCATGCTTTTCTCTGCTGAGTGAGCCTGCCAAGAAAGGTGAAGACGAGAGCTTGTGGGGACATTTCTTGTGATTGTTATTACAAGACAGAGGTGTAAGGCCCATTCCTTCTTACATCTCAAAGGGGTGAGGATTCCTATTAACTTCATTGGGACCAATATTGACTTCATAATAATTAAAGCCAGTAATTCGGTAGACAAAGAATAACTTTTTTAACGTTCTCATAATAACTCCTTTCCATCAGGGCTAACAATGCTTAAAAATGTGTAAGTTTTCAAGGTGGAAATGCTGGAATGTAGGGCAACAGATAGAATGGTAATTAATTAGAGCCTATAATTAAATTCAAAGATAGTGTAAAGTAGACAATTAGCCAAATCAAGATGGGGTTAGAGTTCCTCTACTTAATAGCTCTCTCTGGATTACAGTGACAAAGACTCAGTAGACCCTTTGATTTTTTAATATTTTTGACGGATAGAGTCTCTGATAGTTTGTCATCCAGACAGAACATTTCAGGAGAAGACCTCTAATCCATACCTTGTATCTTTCTCCCCCTCCCACCACTTTCTTTTAATTTAATTGTGAATTAAATCCCTATATTATAGATAACGTCATGCTACATAACTCTTCTGACATGATTCCTGAACGCTTGTTCCTATTTAACTGCAATTAGTTGTCATGGTATTAAAGGAACACTGAAGTCAAATTTGGCTCAGCATTTAGATGTTGTAAAACAAAGATTTTATAAAACTTTTAGACCAATGGAACCATTACAATATTTTTCTAAAAAAAAAAAAATCAATTAAAAACCATTTACAAAATATTCCCTGACAGAAAATCCAAACGTTACAGTGTTGTATCAGTGCATAGAAACCTAAAGGGAAATGGGGCTACTCATAGCAAACAAAAGTCTGCAGAGTCAGATGGAAGGGATTGTTAGTCTTGGTCTGAGGGTCCATAGGTGGCCTTCAGACTGCAACCGTCACCCAGTTGATCACTGGTACCAGCAAAGAGTGTGGACTGATGGACCCTACCTCACCAAGGCACCTCCCACGAAGTTCTTGATTGGAACAGCCATCTGGCCTTTCCTATTGGCTCAGACTTGCAATTAAACCCAGAAGGAGGCACTCAAAATTGTCTGAACAACTCGGTGAATTTCTGGATGGTGACTACAATAGACACTGTCTTCTTGCCTGACTCCTGAGCCCTACCTTACTGGTGCCTGCCCTCCTGCCTTGTTCCAGATCTGTGTGTCAACACTCTACTTCTGACTCTGGCTCTGATCATTGACTTGACTCCTGATTCTTTCTCTCCTCTGAGTCCCGGCTCTGGATCCTAGCTCCCAGCTCCTGCTCTGACCACTAGATATTCCTGCCTATGTCCTAGTCCATGACCCCAGAACTATCTTGGACTTCTTCATAAAGAACAGAAGAAGGAAAAAGTGGTAGGTATGGAAGAGAGAGAAGAGGAGGCTGTGCAGAAGAGAGAGGTAAAAGGAAAGGGAGAGTAAAAAAGAGAAGGAGGGGAAAGAAATAGTGAAGGAGTGGGAGAAGACTAAATAGGGAGGAAAGGAGGATACTCAGCAGAAAAAAGGGTAAAAGAGAGAAGAAAAAGAAGAAAGGCTGGGACTGTCAGGAGAGGAGGAAAGGCTCCCCCCCCCCCGTCCCTTTTTGGCTTTTAAAGTGAATAAAACAACCCTCCATTCTACAGAAATCTCTGAGGAGTGAGATACGTTCAGAACTGTTTGTTTTTCCTCTGCAACTAGCTTCTACCTTTACACTCTGGGACATAGGGATTAATGCATCAGTTATTACTGGCCCCAATCTACTTGTGTTCTCTGTGGTAGCACCACCCTCTCCTCATGCAGAGCTAAGGATATGTCTAAAAACATACTATTTCAGGGTAAACACTACCTATATCGATGGAAGGGGTTCTTCCACCAGCATAGGTAATCCATCTCCCTCAGAGGTGATAGCTAGGTTAACTAAAGAATTCTTCCATTGATTTAGTGATGTCTGCATCAGGGCTTGGTTGGTATGGCTCAGGGAAAGCTGTACCCATGTAGGTTCTTTGTGCAGACCAGTCCTTTGTCTGCAATAAAGAGCCTAAATCAGAAGTGCTAGAACCTCAGTAGAAGTGGGGAACCATGAGACCTCATCCCTATCTGTGACCTCGCCTCCTGCTCCTCCTCTTCCCTCTGAGGGACTGCCCCCTGGCCTGGCCAGAAGCCAGAGCCAGGCAGTGGTAGGGAGTTTTTCCTGCTGTGGGGAGTCCTGGACCTTCCACTTGCCCTGGGCATATGGTTGGAGTGCCCGAGAGCAGCCGCAGGCCTGTGTCCCCATCCCCCGCAAGAAGTAAAATTTGGCCTCCAGGCCTTTCCCATTCTCCTTAGAAATATTAGGGTGATAGTGTGATGTATATTTGATGAAGAAATAGGTTCGTATCTTCTGCAGGGTGGGCTAGGGGTTGCTGTACTGCTTGGCAATGTTTTGTACTCTCCACTATGCTTACCCTTTGTAAGTGAACAGCTTACACTGAATTCCCAAATATTTGCACAATACTGGTTGATCTTTGTTTTTGTTGTCAAATTCCAAAGGGGTAGCCGTGTTAGTCTATTGTAGAAAGACAACAGAGTCTTGTGGCACTTTTAAAGACTAACAGATTTATTAATCGCATGAGCTTTCGTGGGAGAAAATCCCACTTCGTCAGACGCTTTGAAGATAGGAAAGTTACAGAGTGGGAGGAAATTAAATGCAGGGGAGTGTATGACATAGCATCAGGTCAGGCTGTAACAGCAAATCAAAGTAGGTGTTAGGATTCAAAACACTGGGGAACAGCACATGGAGGAGGGGGAGGTCAATTCACTTGATGTAATGCGAGAAAAATCCATAGTCCCTGTTCAACCCCAAGGCAACTGAGTCAAATTTGCATATAAGTTCGAGCTCTGCAGACTCTCTTTGAAGCTGTGATTTGTTATTCATCTGTGTCAACACAGCTATTAACAAGTCGTTAAGGGAGTGAGCAGGGAGGTTGAAGTGTTCCCCTACAGGTTTTTCAGTATTGCAGTTGCCTTGGGGTTGAACAGGGACTATGGATTTTTCTCGCATTACATCAAGTGAATTGACCTCCCCCCTCCTCTATGTGCTGTTCCCCAGTGTTTTGAATCCTAACACCTACTTTGATTTGCTGTTACAGCCTGACCTGATGCTATGTCATACACTCCCCTGCATTTAATTTCCTCCCACTCTGTAACTTTCCTATCTTCAAAGCGTCTGACGAAGTGGGATTTTCTCCCACGAAAGCTCATGCGATTAATAAATCTGTTAGTCTTTAAAAGTGCCGCAAGACTCTGTTGTCTTTGTTTTTGTTGGTTCACAGAAGGTTTGTTTGTCTTTGGCTCTCACATGACTGCATTCCCGAATGGCTGTTGCCTGAAGACCAGTCAGAGCACTGTGGAACTGAATACACTAGAGCAGTGGTTTTCAAATCATGGGTCGTGACCCACTATGAGGTTGCAGACCCTCAGGTACTGAGTCGTGGCGCCCCCTGCTGTTACCCCTGAACGGCTGAAAGGCATCGCTCAAAGATGTAACTGTTGGGTTGCATAAATGATTTTTTTCAACTGGGTCCCGACAAAATTTTTTTGAAAACCACTGCATTAGATGGTGATAGTTGCTGGCATGAGGGCAGCCCAGTTTCAGTAAGAGCATTAGTCACACTTTTTACCAGAAATGCCTTCAGTAGCCACCAAGTATTGAGAGGGTTTTTTTGTTTGTTTGTTTGCTTGTTTTGGGGGTTTTGGTTTTTTTTTTCATTTCCTCTTCATGTTGTTTTTTACTTTAACCATTTTGTATTCTCAGGAGAAGCTCACGTTTAAGGAACTGAAGCTGATCTCTGCTTCACCGATACATACCCAACAAATGTAATGCTGGACATTAAGGCAGGATATAAATGTCAGCAGAGCTGGTCCCAAGTTCATCCAACAACAATGAGATTCTTCTGTTACTTTCCCACTTGTCATCCTTCTTCTTAAAGAGACAGTGTCATGATAAAAAAAAAAAATTCCTTGTGCTTCTAGTGAAATTTCAAATGATTAAAATTGAATACTTTTTAAAAAAATCTTATTTCACTCAGTCTGGATAATGAAATAGACTGGTTGGCTTCACTTATGTTTCGTGAGGTTAACTTTCTGGTTCTCCTGCACTTACAGGGGGTCCTCAAACTGATGCTATGTCATACACTCCCCTGCATTTAATTTCCTCCCACTCTGTAACTTTCCTATCTTCAAAGCGTCTGACGAAGTGGGATTTTCTCCCACGAAAGCTCATGCGATTAATAAATCTGTTAGTCTTTAAAAGTGCCACAAGACTCTTTTGTCTTTCTACAATAGACTAACACGGCTACCCCTTTGGAAAGAGCCTTCACAGGTAGTTAAGAAGTATTTTGATATTCATGCATTGGGGATGAGTGGGAATGGAGCTTATGTCTCTTATGAAGTAGTCAGTAAAATGAAAAGTTTGGAGAACTGGTAGAACAACATTCCTGTGTTTAGAATGGGTGAGTTCTATTGTATAATCCACACACAAACATGCTCATATTACCATTACCTCATTTTCTATCCTTCCCATTCTGACTCTTGTTTCCCCCACCTGTTGCATCAATCAAGACTATAAATGTTTAAGGGCAAGGACAGTCTTTTTGCTATATGTTTGCACAGCACTTGGTGTGACAAAGCCCTATTTCTTACTTGGATCTCCATTCACTATTATAATGCAAATAAATAATAACAACTGGAGAGGAATATTTAACTTTAAAAGATATTTTAAAATAAGGCATTTGAAAACAAAAAATCTCCACTGTTAAAACCAAATCTACATTTTAAGCCGAAACTACTTGATGATTCCCCTTTAAACTTCCTTTTAATTTAATTTCCTATTCCCAATGTGATTTTAATCACCAGATGGCAGCAATCTTTTTGCTAATAGCACCCTATAAGTATGACATCACTCCCTCCTCCATTCAAAACAGCTTTTCCAGCTTTTCTTTGGATGATTCAGAACTCACTAGTGAGTCAATAGTCAAAAAAGGCTGGAGATTTTTATGTCGGGAACCTTGCAGTAACAGACAAAGACTAAGCAACTGTAAAATGGCACCATTTGAACACAATATTTTAGAAATTCCTTTAATACAGCATCAAGATGTGATACTCTAGGTATATGAGATTGTAAATGTCTCATTGAAACATGCTGTAGACCCTTCATTGCAAAAAGAAAATACCATTGCCCGCTGGCTGAGTGGTAGCTGCAATCTGGCCCTTGCAGGGTGGCTATCATTTGATGAAAACCCGGTAACATAGATTCAGGGTAACTCATTTTCATCATTTGTTTATTTAGAAAAATTACACAAATCCTGTTTCCCTGAACAGCAGTAAGATAAGAACAAACTTCATACTGTAAAAACCCCTGATCAGGTATCCTACCTCCATCCCTAGCTGCAACTGTCCTCTATCCTGTCTTTTTTAACTCTACTTCTCTCATGGATTCACCAGACTCATGTAAACTACTGCTTCCTTCCAGGGGCTACACCAAATTCAGCCTCACCACGTAACACAGTCTTCTTCCTCACTCTTCTCTGTTCATGATGCATCTGCACTACACTTTCCAGTGCATGGGTTAGTTATGCATATTTACGAGGTGAAATTTACCCCTGTGCAGAAAACTAGTGCAAGGCAATGCATTACTTAAGTCAAGGCCTTGTGCAAATGCATCAGCCGTTTCTGAGTATGAAGAGAAGGAAAGGGAACTGGTGCATTGGCCTTTTTCTGGTCCTTTGCACACAGAAGAATGTCACACACACAGCACATTCCTTAGCTGCACACTTTATGAAGTTAGTGAGAAAATCCTGCACAAAATATACTGAATAAGTGAAGCCTGCAGTTTTCAGATAGACATACAAGTCAGTAAAACTAAATGCAGTTTTTAACAGAACACTCAAAGGTGCATCTTGCTACTTCCCTGTCAAACTGCAATATCCTCAGCTGTTTTAGCTGGTGAATGGCTCAGAGGAAGGTTGAAGTAAATTTTTGCATAATGGGAAAAGTGTACCATCCTCGTACTCAAAAATGACTGAATAATTTTTACTTAAACTTTCCAAAACAATCTACCTTTGGGCAAAGACTATCTCTGGGAAATTTCAGCTCAAAAGATGAAAGTTTTGGGAAGTTATGATAAATAACTGAAATTGGTCTAGAATGGAAATGGGTAACTACTTAAAACTTTAACTAGAGTGGTTGCTGCCTCTCCACTATAATAATTAATTAATTAATATTATTTTTTAAAAATCAGGTTACAACTTGAAAGAACTATTCTAAATGCTTTTTATGAGACGTGAAGACAGGAGTGACAGAAACAGATGAGTCACTGGAATTTTAGTGTTTTAAAAATGTTTTTTAGTGGTTTGACTTTTCCCAAAAGTAATGATATGACTCAGTCTCCTAGGTGACCACATTTCTGAGAGGCCAAAAGAGCTTACTAAGTTTCACCAAGCCCCAAAACACCAACAAATAAAACAACACTCCACAGCTTTTAATAAAGTAAGTATATGCAGATATCTTGGAAGATACTTAGTCGATGACCTAGTCTGCAGTGCTGCGGACAGACAGACTTTCCTTCACTCTTTTCTTACTATACCTTATTCATTACTGTACTTCGCTGAAACACCCCTGAGCCTGGTCTACACTGCAAGCGACTTGTGGTGGCAGTTGAAGGGAGAGAAACAAGTTACTTAAAAAAACTTGTGTATCTCCCTTCGACTTCCAACTGCCTACTGACCATGGTGTCTTCAGTGCACCAAGTCAACAGGAAATGGCCTCCGGTTGACTCAGACCACTCCACTTACGGCAGTGGTCTTCAGGAATCGATGTCCTGATCGACTGAACTCGTCTTCACAGACCCGCTCAGTCAATCAGGAAGTTTGATCTGATGGTGATGAATTTGGTGCCCTACATGTAGACTTGCCCAGAGATTGCAAGTACACTTCTTATTATTGTTACTTTTTCCTCCTACTTCACCTCCAACTTTGTTTATCCACTTTTGGGGTCTTTACATAATCCTAGATTGTGAGCTGTCTGGGATGGGCTATCGTTGGTTTACTTGTTTGTACAGCACCTAGCACAATAGGGCCTTGATCCCCCACAGAGGCCTCTAGATGCTAACACAATATAAATAGCAGACAAATTGCAGTCTCCAGCTAGCTGACATGATTCCAAGGAGACCATTTTAAAGTGACTTGGCTGGACAGTTCTTGCGTGCGTGTTTACAGGCAGAGTGCAGGGAGCTTTATTCTCTCAACTCCATACACAAGAACTAAGCACAGTCACAATTCAGATGCCAAGGGGAGGGCAAGGGGCTACTTCTTCCTAGTGCCTCAGGTACAAGCTACTTCAAAAAGGGCAGGGAGAAGGTAGGTCATGGACATGGTCCCTACGCAGAAAAGGGAGCACACTGCACAGTCTTGGCATGCTGCATCATCCTTGCTTCCTTCACTAAGCAAATGGAGAAAAAGATCCTTTACAATAAATATTGCCATTTGCAATATAAATAAGTATAATATAAATATATAATATATAATATTTAATATATTTAATATATAAATATAAATAAATATTGCCTCTTTCAGGTTCTTTTTTTAAAAAAAAATTAAGACAACAAAATATAATGAATAATATTCTGTATTGCAGAGGATCAGAGACTCTGGTAACTACCATACTCTCCATTTTAACCTTTTGTACACTAGCCAGATGAAGTCACAGCAACCATGTAAGCAAAAAAATGCTCTGTTTCTTGCCATTGGCTTTGAGTATTTAGGCATGGTGAGAGTTGGCTTCAAAATCATCTGTCATTTGGTGAATACATGGAGCGCAACTAGTTTGCAGCCCTCAAGGTATTTGTAGCCAGCGCTGGGTTCTTCCCATATTTTTATAAAGCAGGCTGATCATTTCAGCTGAGATTTCTATCAAGAGATATTTCAAACCTCTGCTGATTATATTTACAGTGAGGACATTTTAGATATGCAAATAATTGAATATATTGGACATAGACAAAATGTCACCAGGGCTTCTTCAAAATAGCTGGTTTAACCCAACTGCATTTTTAAAATGAGTGTGCATAGGATCAAAACAAAAAGTTAAAAGACTTTTTTTACACTGTCTATCACATTATTTTCTGTTTAATGATGCTTGCTATCTTAATTAGTCTTAGAAAATTCCTATGAGTGTACTGTTTGATTATCCTCATCTCTATTATTTTTCTATGTCTGTTTTGTAGATTGTACGCTCTTTTGGACAAGGACTACTGGCAAGGACTACTGTGACTTGTACAGGACTGAATACATTGCAGATGGCCAACATTATTGCTACTTATTAGTAATAATCATAATATTTTATATGTGGTCTTGAACGCATGTGCCAGAGAAAAATTGAACAAGCTCTACTAGACACACACTTTCACAACCGGCAGCCACTTTAAACAGGAAAGGTAGGTAGCAGAGATAGGGAATGGAGATGATAAGAGAAAGATGTAAAACATTTTGCACACATTTTCATCAAATTTTGTTCCCTTTTTTTGTTGAAATTTTGAGATTATTTGTATTTTCTGCCTTATTTTAGCAGTGGTGCATACAAACAGACCACTAGACGTCACTGCTGCTCTCCATAAACTGAACCAAAAGTGTATCTGTCGGTGAAAACAAGGTGATTACATGCACATAAAGGATAATATTCTTCAAGAATCTGAGCATTTTTACCTTCTGTAACATTCTGAGTTGTCCCAACACAGTGCCTTCCAGGACTGGGCTTCATACTACCCAGATGTTGTGAGGTATTTTATCTGCCTGTGAATATGAGGGGTTTGGAGGTCTCAGGCCTACAATGTTCCACAAAAGGTTGTTTTGTAAGTTGACTCTTTGGGTATGTCTACACTTGCACCTTAAGTCGATTTAACAACACTTAAGTCGACCTACAGAACCCTACGTCCACACTGGGCGCTTCCTTAAGTCGACTTAATAACTCCAACTCTGAAGGTCGACTTAAGCCAGTGTGGACAGGGAGTGCCCTTAAGTCGACCTAATTGGCCTCCAGGCCCAGGTGCAATGTGGGACAGCTACCCACAATGCACCACTACTCAGTTGACCTAGCAACTGCCAGTGTGGACATAGGCAGTCGACTTAAGTTTTTAGTGTGGACTCTCTAAGTCGACTTAAGTTTTTAGTGTGGACTCTCTAAGTCGACTTAACAAAATCGACTTTAAGTCGACTTAAAGTCAACCTTGTTAAGTCAACTTAACAGAGCCTCTAGTGCAGACATAGCCTTTGATGCCACAATATCTAAACACCATCCTGAGCATTGTACGGTGTGTGTGTGTGCTGAACAGGAATCTGAGAGAGCAGGCCAAGGCATTTGAGCAGGGATATGGAGGGAGCATGGGAGGGTAAATGATGATGTGGGAAAGTGGAGGATGTGACTGAAGGTATGCAGGGGAAGGTGAGTGGCCATGTTGGGGGTGAAAGTGAATGCAGCGAAAGAAGGGAAAGGCAGGAGAACATTGGGGCTTTTCTGTCTTCCGCACCAGACAGATCTGCCAAGTCCAGTCAGGGAAAGGAGTCACTCTGCTCTGAGCCACGGGAGTGTTGAAACAGCTGCCCTTCTCTGTAGTCAGAGTTTTCTAGTTCCTCACACCAGCCAGCTGATGGACCCGGCTTTAGCTCCCAGGTAGTGGCTGGTACCATTAATTATACAAAAAGTTTTCTCTTTAGGTAGAAACTAAGGCCTTTCTTATTGGTTTATTCATTTTACAAATGATCTTTACTTCACTCTATCAATAGCTCACATAGCACATTGATGGTGCCATTTAGGAACAGCAGGGAGAGGGGCCAGAGTCACAGGCTCTGTCTAAGAGGGTGCACTGCAATTAGACACCCACAGTTGACAGCTGACTCTGGCCCTGAGCCAGCTGGCAGAGGCCAGCCCTGGGTATGTAACTGCAGCATAGACATACCCAGAGAAACAAGGCTCCCTCACAGACATTCTTGGTGCATGGAGGAATGCAGAAACCGGTACACTTTAAAGGGTGCAGCAGGCTCTTCTACCCCTCCAGATGGCAGGCTAGTCCAGATCCAATAACTAGAGGGTATGGACTCAGAGCCCAATCCTGCCCTTTTCCACCTCAAAAGGAGCAATACATTTCCCTTGGGAGATATCTCATTAGGAGCTCAATGCTAGTGCACTCTAACCTTGCAGGGAGCAAACACTCCTTTCCACACCCTCAGCTGTGCTCCCACACAAGACCCCCCAGAATCTAGCATGGAGGATGTGATTCTGCTGCCCTGACATGCCTTGAGAAGTCCCATGCTCCAAGAGCAGTCCCCCTGACATTAGCATGAGTTGAACCCCAGGCTGGAAGTCTCAGCAAGAGAAGTTAAGGAACAAGTTTGGCAGCTGAATTACCCACTGCTCCATAGAGGGAGTCCTACTGGGTATTGGAACGCATGCAGGAAAAAGCCCTTCTGTGGCTAAAAGCCACTCCCCCAGCCTAAGAGGGGAGCTACTGAGTCCAGGACTCAACTAAATATGGGGCACAACACATGAGAGAAACAGGAAGAGGTATGAAAGTCAATAGGTCAAATGGAGGGAACCTGAGGGGACCACCAAGCAGAGAATCCCAAACAGCACCTGCTGATCCTCAAAGGGGGTTTTGGAACCAGTGGACGTGTCCCAGAGGAACTCTGCCCAGATATGTGATCAGATAGAGGAACGGCAATAGGCCCCCACTGTCAGAGAACCTCCTCAGCCAGCCTCCTTTCCTTGGGATTGTAGGTGGTCACCTTGGTCAACATAAGGAGGAAGTTGACAAGGAGACCCTGCAACTTTGTGGAGCCACGGATAAGGTGTGCATACAGTGCAAGGTGTGGGGGAAGTGCAGCAAGAACCTCAGGAGAAGGTTCTGGAGGAGTCAGAATAGGGCCAGCAACCTGGCATGTTATCTGCACAGTAGGGCATCCCACCTTTACCCCAATCCATAGGGCTCAAATCATAACCCTAATAAGGCACCCCCATCCTTTTCCAATCCGTAGGGTTCTGGGGGGGGGAGGCACCCACCGTTAGCCAATTCACACTCTAGGGCTCAGAGTCACCAGTTCCCAATTTGTAGGGTTCCGGATGGAATTCTCTTATAGTTTGCCAGATCTTTTACCAGTGAAGGAGCCTTACACAGTAATATCCTTATTCTCTATCTATTAACAATTACTAAAAAAGAATACACATGCTAAGCATATAATGCTCACCACTCCCAATAAGACAGACAAACTTCTCCTGGTGGCCAATCAGGATTAGATCATCTGGTGACTCCAGCTTCTGCCTAGTATGGTTGGCAGGGTGTTGAGGTCAGGCAGCTCTGATCTTCTTTGGCTGTGTCCTGGAGTTAGGATCCAAAGAACTTTGTTTTGGGCCTCAGTTTATATAGTTAAAACTTGGGTCCTGCTTAGCTGTACTTTAACCAATCATTTTAAACTGAAGTACCACAAAACACCAATCCTAGCCCATTACAAAACAATCCTCTAGCCCAGGGGTCAGCAACCTTTGCCAGCCCCTGTGCCAGCCCTGCCCACCACACCTTTAGCAGGTGCTGGGGGCATGGCCAAAAGCGGGCGGGGCCAGGCTTCCAGTGCCCTGCCAGCCAGGACGTGGGCCAGCATCCCCCAGTGGGCGGCCTCCAGTTTCTGGCCCCGGGGTTGGCTCCCATCCATAGGGGCGGCCCGCAGCTGAGGGCCCCTGCTGGACTGCAGGAGCGGAGCGGGTCACGTTGCCCCTCCCCGGCCGGCCGAGAGCTGCACTGCTGTGGCAGACCTGGCCCCGGCCATGGCCGGCAGGCGGGCAGGTCGGCTTGGCCCACCCGGAGCCGCCGCTGCTGGCGGGAGCCGGGGCCAGGAAGCAGAGGCTGCCCGCCGGCCGCGGTGGCTCCAGCCAGGCCAGGCCGACCCACCCCCTTGCCAGCCATGGCCGGGGCCGGTTCTGCCCTGCCGACAGTGGCGCGGCTCCAGGCAGGTGGGGCGATGCGCTCTGCTCCCCTCCTGCAGTCCAGCAGGGGGCGGGGCCAGCAAGGGCCCTCAGCCACGGCCCACAGCTGCTAGCCACGCGGTTTGCGGGGCCAGCGGGGGAGCCTCAGAAGTATGTGCAGGGGAGTCCAAAGGCTGGACAGCCATATGCACCAACCCAGCACTTGGGGACCCACCAAGTCCCCCAGGGCATAGTCCAGGAGGTCACATAGCTTGGTGACTCCTGCCAAGACCAATCTTTCGCCCACTCAGTGGGATTCTGCCACCTGCACACCAAGATGGGTATTGCAGGTGGCTCTGCAAGGAGATCTACCACCTTGACAGCTGCCAAAACCAGCCTCCAGGTCAGGAGGAGGTCCTGGTAGAAGGCCCTGTAAAGGGAGTCAGAAGGGAGGCATAGTAGAGTGGGGAAGCATAGAATCATAGAATAATAGGGATGGAAGGGACCTCATGAGGTCATCTAGTCCAACCCCCTGCTAAAAAGCAGGACCACTCCCACTAAATCACCTCAGCCAGGATTTTGTCTAACTGGGCCTTAAATATCTCCAAAGATGGAGACACTACCACCTCCCTAGGTAGCCCATTCCAATGTTTCACCACCCTCCTAGTGAGAAAGTTTTTCCTAATATCCAACCTTGACCTCCCCAGCTGTAATCTGAAACAATTGCTCCTTGATCTGTCCTCTGTTACCATTGAGAACAGCCTAGCTCCCTCCTCTTTGGAGCACCCCTTCAAGTAGTTGAAGGTTGCTATCAAATCTCCCCTCAGTCTTCTCTTCTGTAGACTAAATAAGACTCGTTCCTTCAGTCTCTCCTCATAAGTCATGTACCCCAGCCCCCTAATCATTTTCATTGCCCTCCGCTGGACTCTTTCTAATTTGTCCACATCCTTTCTGTAGTGGGGAGCCCAAAACTGGACACAGTATTTCAGATGCAGCCTGACCAGTGCTGAATAGAGGGGAATTATCACATCCCTCAATCTGCTGGCAATACTCCTACTGATGCAGCCCAATATGCCATTGGCCTTTTTGGCAACAAGGGCACACTGTTGGCTTTTTTCCAGCTTCCCATCCACCATAACCCCCAGGTCCTTTTCTACAACGCTGCTACTTAGCCGATCGGTCCCCAGCCTGTAGCAGTGCATGGCATTTTTCTGTCCTAAGTGCAGGATTTTGCACTTGTCTTTGTTGAACCTCATGAGGTTTCTTTCAGCCCAGTGTTCCAATTTGTCCAAGTCTCTCTGGATCCTGTCCCTGCCCTCCAGAGTGTCTACCATTCCCCCCAGCTTGGTGTCATCTGCAAACTTACTATGCACGCAGTCTATTCCATCATCAAGATCATTAATGAAGATGTTGAACAGAACTGGCCCCAGGACCAACCCCTGGGGCACTCCACTCATTACCAGTTGCCAACTAAACATCGAGCCATTGATTCCTACCCGCTGAGCCCATTGATCTAGCCAGTTTTCTATCCACCTTACGGTCCACTCGTCCAACCCATACTTCCTTAACTTGCCGGAGAGAATGCTGTGGGAAACCATATCAAAAGCCATGCTAAAGTCGAGGTATACCATGTCAACGGCTCTTCCCGTATCCACAGATCCAGTCATCTCATCATAGAAGGAAATCAGGTTGGTTAGGCACGATTTGCCCTTGGTGAATCCATGTTGACTGTTCCTGATCACTCTATTTTCTCCAAGTGTTTCAGGATGGATTCTTTGAAGACCTGCTCCATGATTTTCCCAGGGATTGAGGTGAGGCTGACCAGTCTGTAGTTCCCCGGATCCTCTTTTCCCTTTCTTGAAGATAGGTACTATATTTGCCTTTTTCCAATCATCCAGGACCTTCCCCGTTTGCCACAAGTTCTCAAAGATAATGGCCAGCGGCTCCGCAATCACTTCAGCCAACTCCCTCAGCACCCTCAGAACCAGTTCATCTGGCCCCATAGACTTGTGCACATCCAATTTCTTTAAGTGTTCCCTAACCTGACTTTCCATCACCGAGGGCTGCTCTTCTCTCCATTCTGCATTACCCCGTGTAGTAGCCTGCATGGAAGATGTCAGGAACCAGGCCCTGCAGCAGAAAGGGTATCTGGCTGATAGATAATGAGTGCAGATGTCTTGTAATAGGCTGCCTAACTGGCTACTCATCCTGATTGGTTGGCAAAGTCAGAGAATGGCTTCTAAGCCCAGCAGCAACAGCATTTCTGGGACTACTGAAGTGTAACCCTTCTACCAGTTGCAGTTGGCAGAGACAAAGGCCAGGTTCAGTAGTTAGGCATGCTTTTCAATCATACAACTCAAAATCAGCTCAAGCCCCCACCCAGTAACCTGGGACAATATGCTCCACTCGTTGGGCACCTCTTGCAGCAACACTTCCCCTCTCGCAAGCATAGAGATTGTGTGTAGAAAAGAGACTTTTAAGAAAAAGGGGGAAAATAACTTGGCATTTACTTGGGGAAACATCACAAACAGGAGTCACATGCATAAAACCATAAACAAAAGATCCCAGAATATGTGGGACAGTTTCCTTCTGCTTTGGGTTCTTAAATTCAGCAACAAGAAGTTCTTTTAATGTGTCCCTCCCTTCACAGCATCCCACTCATAGGGTGTTGTCCTTCATCAGAGCAGACCCAGAGTCTAGATGTGCAGCTGCAGAGTTCACCTCCCACCCTGGTTGTGGGAAGGGGGAAAGAAGGCACCCTGCTGACTCCCCCATCCAGGCACTACATTCCAGCCACCCTGGCAGCCACTCGCTGGTCCACAGGCTGCTCTGCTAGTCATTTGCTAGCTGCCCTGCCAGCCACCCTGCTGCACACCATCACTGTCTGTTTCCTACCACCAGCTGTTTCTCCACTCAGAGCTCTGGAGGTTCCACCCAGCTCTCAGTGGCTGTCAGTGAGTGAACCTCAATGCAGGAGCGCTGTCCCACAGCACTGGAATTCAGCTTTCGTGAGCACTTAACAACACAAAACACTCCTGCTAGAATCTTAACAAGTTCTATCTTTGCTCAGCTGGAGGAAGAGGTTGAACTATGCCCAGAGCTCACAGGTAGAGTCAACACTTCCAGACAGAAATACCTATCTGCACCCCTATCCACCTTCACATTCACAGGCCCCTCTCTGGCATTCAAGCCCTGCTTAGCCACTTTGGTTCAAATGATAATGACCCTTCTGTCAGAACAGGCTAAGCACAGCACACATCTGCTGTCCTTTGCTCATACAATAAGGGAAACAACACTTTGTTACCTCTGCATTTAATACCAAAGTGATTTGTAACCCAGCAACACACGCCAAAAGGGACCATTTGGTCAAAGCATTCCCATTGTGCTGAGCACGTAGGAAGGGTGGGTGAACTCTTGCAAATACAAACTCGGCAAAGGACAGTCTGTTCAGGCCCTGCCTACAGAAGCATTGGTTCTTGACTGTGATAGCGGGTGTGCTTGCTTGTACTTAGCTTGGCTCTGTGTTCCCTCATTCCAGATAACCTGGTCCAGACTGGTAGTGCTGTTATCTGGCCTCTGGCTCTGACTGATCACTGACTCCTGCTCTAACCAGTGGAAATAACTGCCCACATCCCAGTCATTGACAGCAACTGCCCAGGCTATGTCAGTCTGAAGAGAGAACTTCGATCTCCTGTGGTGTCAATGTAGCAATTTTCACACTTAAGCCCACTCTTATATACTGTGAGCACACGTAGTTTTGTGTTTCCTTGCCAGTGGCTCAGCCTCACACTCACTTCAGGTGTCTTTAGATTGAAATTAACACATGTAAATTGTGTTATGTCCACAATTATATTGGAATCTATCTTTCAAAGGGTTGCAGCTGCATGACAGTCTGAAAAAGAGAGATATAACTCCAGCTCCATGAAACTCTCTTCAGTGTAAATAGATACAGCCAACTGAAGGCACAAAAACTTCATCTGTAGTTTAACACTGTTTGTGTTTCTTAAAATCCAATGTACAGTATAGTCTGCTTTAGAAATGAAGAAATTCATTGACCTTATATCAGAAAATAAAAGCTCTTAAGAGAATATATTCTAGACTCTTGTAAAAGTTTCATTTTCTGTGTGTGTTGTTTTAAAGAAGTTTTATTGTGAATTCCTCATGATGTTGTTCTGCTTCCATTGCATATTCTCTGCCAATGATAATTGTGAGTCATCCTGAAAACAGGCATCTCTACGGTGACTAATTCCTGGGGGATGAAAATAAATGAGTAAAGCCAACAGTTTTCCCCACTTGCAAACATCTTTCTTCTGTGTTTTTTTACAGACTTGTGTTGAGAATGATAATAAACATATGGGGATGTCCACACAACTTCTCACTCTATTTTTTATTCTTCAGTGTAAACAGAATTCTCCTGATTGTGGAAAGAGACTACCACAGTACTGTACATCTGCAATAAACTGTTCAGCATGTTCTCATTTAATGAAAACACTCCAAAAAGGATATATTGACATAATCTGCAGCAGACACACCCTTACAAAAATTTCTATGAGTGGAAAACATGAATCTCAACTTATATTTCCTTCATGAAGAATCTGCCTAGAATCATCTTTCATATATCCTGTCAAATTGAGTTTGGCAATGTTGTATATGCTTATATAATCTTATTTTCTCTGTAAATCAGCAGACCTGCTCAGTAGACCTGCACAGCACCCAAGTTCAATGGAGTTCAGAAGAGATACGGGTACAAAGTTGGCTTTGTTGCCTTTGTGTGGTGCCTGATCCTGGGGCAGATTGACTGTTGGTCTAGCCCCAGATCAAAGCAACACAGAATCAGCGCTTCTTTATTTCATGTTCTGACCAGGTCTGTGAGGGACTTATGAGAAATAGCAGAGGCTGGGCAGGGAGCTGACACAGAGTAGGCCAGCGAGAGAGAAATCACTAACTGATCTTGTCCTTGAAACCTACAAGCTCCTATTGGCTAGGAATGGAAATGGCATTCCCCCAGCTCCTCCACAGGCACTAAGTCTGAGGAATCCTGACCCTCGATTGCACACACACACACACACACACACACACACACACACACACACACACACAAAAGAACCACTGCTGGTGATCTTAAACTACATCCATTTATGCCTTTTGGGTATGTCTACACTAGCAATTTAGGTCGATTTAAGTAGGCTTAAATTGACCTAAATTACTCCCTGTCCACACCAGACTTTCATTAAGTCAACTCAATAAATTCCTTAAGTCGAATTAATGAAAGCTTAAGTCAACTTAATAAGAACCACCTATTAGGTCAACTTAAGCCTTAAGTCAACTCCTTCAGTCAATTTAAGGATGGTGTGGACGCGGAGTAACCCTTAAATTGACTTTATTAAGTCGACTTAAGGGTGGTAAGGTCAACTTAACAAAGTGGACTAAGTCGACTTAAAGTTAAGTCGACTTAGTCCACTTTGTTAAGTTGACTTAATAAGGTCGACTTTAAGTTGACTTAAAGTTGACCTTATTAAGTCGACTTAACAAAGTGGACCTAACTTTTTCTAGTGTAGACATAGCCTTACACCATGGATACCTGCAGCCTTCCCTTTCTTGCCATTTCTAGTCAAATATCCTTTCACCTTTGCCAAGAGTGTGAAAGTTAAGTGGGTGAGACCAATCAGGCTAGCACTTACAAAGGCCTTCAGCACTGCCTCCAAGTTATAGAATACTGTCATGTTACTGGTACCTTAGGGTATGTCTACACTAGCAATTTAGGTCAACTTAAGGACGCTTAAATCGACCTAAATTACTCCAGGTCCACACCAGCCTTTCATTAAGTCGACTTAAGGGCATCCTTAAGTCAACTTAATAACTACTGGTTGTTAGGTCAACTTAACGCTTAAGTCGGCCTGTTAAGTCAACCTAAAGCCAGTGTGGATGCCCTAGGTTGGCTTAATTTCCTAAGTTGACCTAGGGCTGGGGAGAAGGGAGCCTCCGGGGAGCCCTGGCAGCTCCCTTGTTCAGAGAGCCCCGGTGGCTCCCTTGTGCCAGGGAGCCCCAGTGGCTCCCTTCTCCCTGGGATCCCCGGCTCCCTGCCGAAAAGGGACCCGTGTGGGTCCCGGCAAGAAGGGAAATCCTGCAGGGGTCCTGGCAGAAGGGACTCGCGGCTCCCTTCTCACCGGGACCCACGGCTTCCCAGCAGAAGGGACCCGCAGGTCTCTTCTCAGTGGGGAGCTGCGGGTCCTGGCGAGAAGGGAGCCGCGGCTCTCTGCTATGTCTACACTTGAAAAGTTAAGTCAACTTAACAGAGTCGACTTAACTTTTCAAGTGTAGACACACCCCTAGAGTCCTGGGGTATCACAGAGCTGAAGAGCTCTTATAATTCAGCTACGCAAACTGAGTAATACAGCTTGTCACCCATTCCAGATAATGTTTTTATGATTAAACTGTTTTTTAACTGGATTTTTCTTTTACCTAAGTATAATTATGATAGGACCGGGAAACTAGTTTTCAGAGTTACTGCAACTGAATCTCCATTATCTAACTCCAGTTTTAGGCTAGAATAATTGCATTGATTCACTGGAGTTACTCCTGATTCTTACTGGTTATGAGAGGACCCTATTCTACATGCTACTATTGTCAGTGGTAAGTGCTGGTTACACTAATTCCTCGTTGTCCCTGAATAATGGCACAAGGAATTAGGGTCAAATCCTAGAGGTGCTGCTGAGCACTTCAGCTGCATTGATTTTGTGGAAGTTACAGTGCTCAGCTCCTTTCAGGATCTTGCCAGGCTTTATCCCCTAATGGGGGAAGGGTGCCCACAAAATACCCGGTTCTTTAGATGCGGATGCTGGGGAAGCTCCCGAAACCCCTAGGCAAAGACCACCACTAGCAATGAATTTTTGTTTATTCACTATGTATGTGACATTTATTTATGATTACTGAATACAGGTTACACAGATTACCAGATTAAGGCAGTGATTAGTAGTACAATAAACATCTAATATATCCACAGGCACTCTAAGCTACAGTACCACTTATTGCATACAGATTCAGGATTTTTCATCAATTATGGCTTTAAGCACATGATATAGAGAATATAACAAAGCCCAATACACACAAACCAAAACAATCAAGAACGCAAGCCAATATGGAAGACACAACCACATGGGACCTTTTGTACTATCGTATAGGGATCTCATTCACACTTGTTGGGTTACGGGGTTCACCTGTGCACCCTTGCATGCAGGATAAGTCCCAGACCTGGTCAACAGTTATTCCCCCGTTCACACTTCCCCTCCCCTACAGCAAAGGTATAGCAGTGACAAACACCTAGCACAGGGGCACCAGTTTATACGCTCACACAAGAAGGGGATCCAGTGGGTCACGAGGTTCACCTGCGCATCCTGGCTTTCAAAACCCTTGTGGGCCTTGGGGCAGCTGCATGCAGGCTAACTCCCAGACCTGGTCACCGGTTAACGTTTCCTTGCACACAGCCTCCAACACAACTCTGCGTCTTTTATCCATCTTATCACTTACAAACAGGCAAAAGTATTAACAAAACTATACCCAGTGTAAACCCTACCACCTACCCCAATTCCTACTTCAGCCCCAAATCCAAGATTGGTGCCGCTATTATTCATTACTTGAAAGTCTCAGCATAAAGCCAGGCAAAACCTTAAATTTTGTGTTGCTATGCTTGAGGGTCGGGCGCTCCTCCAAGCCTCTACTTTAGTTCCCTTTCCTTTGTTGAAATTGATGTTGGGTTGCTAATCCGAACCTTCCCTCAGCTGGCCAGGCCTCGGTGCTTTACATCTGGTCCTGTTGTCTGCATCCTACGGAGAGCCGGTGGGGGGTGCCTTTGGGGTGATCAGTCCCTCGGGCCTGCTTCTAGTGCTAACTAGAACGACTCCAACTTGCCCCCCCATAAGGCCTCTTTTTATTGCTCAAAACCGCAGTGGCGTGGTGTCTGCTGATTCATGCGGCTAGCTGTCTGGAGTGTTAGGGTCCTTTTAACCTTCCCCTTTTCCAACGGCCAGCTAGCTGCGTCCGGTTCAAGAGCTTGCATACATGTCAGGTTTTGGTTGCCAAATCAACAGTTGTGGTTTTGCTCGTTTTAGGCCTTGACTTGATCCTGGGGCCTAGTTTGGACAACTAAGCCTTTAGCACCCCAACAGATCCCAACAGATCTGGATCTCCCAGGGTATGTCTACATTTGAAAAAGTTAAGTCGACTTTGTTAAGTCAACTTAATAAGGTCAATTTTAAGTCGACTTAAAGTAGACCATATTAAGTCATCTTAACAAAGTAGCTACTTTTAAGTCGACTTTATTAAGCGTCGTTAAGTCAACCTAAAGGAGTCCCAGTGACATCAAAATGAGAAAAAGATCACATCATTTGGTGTACACCTGTTTTACATCAGTAATTGAAAACAATGAATGTTAAAAAAAATAGTTCTCACTACAGTCAAGAGAACTGTTTTTGGTTTGACTTGGACTGGTTTGCTTCCCTATCATGAACAAAAGCTGTTCTGGGACAGGGGCATGCACAGGAATAAAAATGTGGCTGCTTTTAGAGGGGCACATTCCATGACCCCTGGGGCTGAAGGAACAGGAACTACAGGCATTCACCCTCTGCAGACAGTGGAGCTCACTTTCCCTCCTGTTCCTAGGTCAGAGAAATCTGTCAAGTCCTGCCATGGCCCAGAACTGGAGCCCAGAGCTTGCTATCTCTGCCCCAGCTCCAGAGGAACTTTATGTCCCCCTTGCACATTCCCCTGTTCTGAGGAACCAGAACTTTGATTGTGGTGAGGCAAGTGATATCTTCCCCCATCCCAGAAGCTGCTCTGGTTGATGGCAGATAAGTTTATGAGGCATTATGAGAGGGCACCAGTGATACATGCATACTTCTGTTACCAGAATGTATGTGCCAGTATTGCTGACAGTGAGAATTAGTTAAACTATGTTGGTTTCAGGGTCCTACTGTGACTTATAGATTTTAATTAGCTCTTATCTAGTACTTTTCATCCGAGATCTCCACACACTTTACAAAGGAGGATTTTTATCATTTCCATTCTCCAGCTGCAGAAACTGAGGCACAGAGAAGTGAGATGACCTGCCTAGGTCACACTGCAGGCCAGGGCAAAACTGGCAAGAAAAAAGTGGTCATTTCACTCACAGTACAGTGCCCTATCCACTAAACCATATTACTGCCCATAGAAATTTGTGATCTTTTTGAAATTGCAAGTTAAATGTTCTTGATCTGACTTTAAATTCTAGAGCATTTGTACTAAAATCCTATGTGCTACAAATCAAGATTAATAAAGTGATAAGTTGAAGAAAGAACAGAATTACAGTATTAATTTACTACTTACTTATTAAAAATATTGTTACAATCCTGTACCACTTTTTAGAGCTTCTCACATTCCAATACATTACTCTAAAATGGTTTGGACAGCATTATCTTAAATGGAAACTGTTGCAGTGCTTCCTTGAGCCTCCCGTCCCTCTTTCTTTGCATGTAATTAGATCATAATTTGTAAATGTTTCATCCACAAATGGAGCATAGTCAGAGAAGAAGAAGCCAGTCCTGCTGTAATCCTTAAAGCAGTCATGCTCATTAAAGAAAATCTCAGGAGAAGAGTGCACAGAAATAGCCAATCAAAATACTGTGGAAAATACCAAGAAGTTCAAAGTGGGTCATTACATTATAAATCATATAAAGTATGAAGCAGTATCATCGAGCCACCTCATTCCCAAACTATAACAAGATGTGAACATTGTCCATCTTTACATAACTTACTTGAGACCTAAAGTAAAAGAGCCCTCTCTCCTACACTGTGCACCACAGAGAAATTCCAAATTGTATTGTTTAGTTATTATAGTGTTATTCTAATCTGAAAAGTGACTCTGCAAAAATAGTATTGTGGGGTGGCTCCATGTTTGTTGTTTCCTTGTGATTTTCTTATCAGTTATGCTCAGTGTATTAGTAAAATTATTGTTTTTTCTAACTGCTGGCCCTGCAAATTAAACCTAAGATCTGAGAGTCGTGTTGGGTTCTTTCCTTTTCCCATATCACCACCACTGCAGAATGAAGGTTCTGCATGCCAAAGTACATCTGGTTACACCTGTGCAACCCCCCTGTGACATTCCCTTCCCAGAATCTGGTCTGATGTGCCACTGTGCCTCCCCTATTATCCACTCCTAGATCCCAAATCACCCCACTTCACTAGGTGAACCCCCACTCCTGGGTCAGTTCGCACCAGCCTCCTGTGTGCAATTGGTCCCAGGCAGTGGATGTGTGCTCTCTAGCCCCATAGGAGATAGTTCCCAGCAAGCACCCCTAATCCCCAGATACCACACCAGGAACTTCCATCCCACAGGAAACAGGACCCTTCCTCAACCACTGTAGGCCCATGGACTCCAGTTCATCCATTTATCAAAGAAATGAGAATGCCCCAGCTCTGCTCTTTCACCCTCTCTAAAGTTCACACAGCTTTAGATAAAAGAAATACTAGTTTATTGATTAGAACATGATTTTAAAGTGAGTATATAGCAAATCACTGCACAATCATTTAATAAAGTGGTCAGGAGTTATCACAAGCAAATAAAAGATAGAAAACGCATCCTAACCTATTATCACTATCCAAGATTACTCACAATGTCCAGCTATATGATGGATTAGCAGCCAGTCTGGAGATGTTTCCAAGATGGTGTTTCTCTCTGGCAAAAAGCATCTCCCAATTCAAAGTGTCTATACGTGTTTCCAATCCCCCTTCACTCCTCCTCTTCCAGGTGATCTTCTTTGTTTAAAAAGGGTGAGAGACCTCCTCCTCTCACTCACTGCTGTGTGATTCTCTTTGTCCCACCTGAGCCAGGGAGCTCAGTTTGCATTGTCTTTGTCATGCACCTCTTCTCCATGCTGAGAGGCAGCCCTGATTGTCTGCCTTCCACCTGAATCATGTGAAATACCTGGGAACATGCCTCACATCTACACACATATATGATGCTGCAGGAAACATGATACCATAGCAATAATGCAGACCAAGTTACAAGCCTTCATAAAGTAATCCTGCATGGCATATTTTGCATCAAACCAGACAATTACATGACAGGAGTGAACAGAAAAGTCACACACATCATAGTCCAGTGTGCATCACATGACACTCTTGTCTTTCAGTTATGGTCATAGCAATATCTGCAGAACCTCATTATCTTCAGTAGGGCTGCATAAGTCAAGCTGACTGGAACTTTATAAACCAACTATCTTGACTTCCTAAGTTTTAACAGTGAATAAACAATTACAGCCAATGATTTGAGAATCTTCTGTGTCAGCCACACTTTTATATCTTCTTTTAGCATACTGAACCCAATGGGAAAAAGGAAGAATACATTGATCTTTACTCAGTTTTCCCCTTTTCTTGAGTGGCTGCAGTGTTCATCCATGCTCATGAACTTTATTTTGAGGGTGTACTTTACAATTAAAAGGGAAAAGAAAAGTTGTTACCAACTGATCTGAAAACTAAACAGATCTGATTGATAGGGACCCATAGGTCATAGTCATTTTTTGTCATTACAGTGTATCCATTAAAACTACAAAAGTAGCAGGAACAACAAAGTCCTACTCTGTTGTGAAACACATGCTCAAATCTCATTAAAGTCATTTGGAGAAGAATGTGCAAATATCATGTGCCTGGATCAAAATCACCGAATTTTTTCTGGCTATTTTCTTTTATCTTATATTAATTTGAAGGCCTAATTGCTCTAGGACTCTGCTGAGTCTCTGCCATAGGAAATTTCATTTTTCTCTCTGGTTACACTCAAAGGCTATGTCTACACTTCCACTTTTAAGTCGACTTAGTGGGTCTACACTTAAAATTAAAGTCGACTTAAAGGGGAACTTACAAAGTCAACCTAGAGCATCCACACTGGATGCTCTAGGTCGACTTTGTGGGGCTAGGGGGACCTTGGGCAGGTCCATGGTGGCGGGGGGGGATCACCCCCTGTGTACAATGGGGCAAAGAGGGACAGGGACACTGGCAGGGTAGAGCCCTGTGTGTGACACTGTCTGGATTTAGGGAAGCATTTATGATATTATTTTCTATGGATATCTCATAAATGCTATAATCCATAGGAACTATGTCATGTTTGGTATCAATAGAAAGGTAGTCATTTGCTGGGAATGATTATATAGTTTATGTCTAGGAATTCTATTTGGATTAGAAGTTAAGAATTCGATGTTATATCCATACTTTAACTTGTGTCATTCTGGAGAAATGTCTTAGATGGGAGGGTGTGAACAACCATTGTCTCCTTAATGTTTAGGAATTTGCCAGGTAGAATGGTCCCAGGGAGTATCCTGATGAGCCATTGAGGACATAAAGAATACAACCATTGTCTCCTTAATGGCTCATCAGTTTACTCCCTGGGACCATATCACCTGGCGAATTCCTAAACATTAAGGAGACAATGGTTGTTCACACCCTCCCGTCTAAGACATTTCTCCAGAATGACACAAGTTAAAGTATGGATATAACATCGAATTCTTAACTTCTAATCAAAATAGAATTCCTAGACATAAACTATATAATCATTCCCAGCAAATGACTACCTTTCTATTGATATCAAACATGACATAGTTCCTATGGATTATAGCATTTATGAGAATTCCATAGAAAATAATATCATAAATGCTTCCCTAAATCCAGACAGTGCCACACTGTGCCCACATGCCCTGCCCTTTGGGGGGCATGCCAGGCTCCTCCTGTGCCCCCCCCCCAGCAGGGAGGGCATTGGTGTAGTCCTGGGGTAGCCCTAAGTCGACTTAGGGCTACCCCAGGGCTACACTGGCTTAATTCAACTTTAGAAAGTCGAATTAAGCCTTAGGTCGAGTAGAAAGGTGGTTTAATAAAGTCGACTTAATTTTCATTAAGTCGACTTTATTTTCCTTAAGTCGACTTAAGCAAAGTGTAGTGTAGAAGCAGGGCACATTAAGTCGACTTAAGCCAAGCTTAAGTCGACTTAATTTACCAGTGTAGACGCAGCCAAACAGCTGTCATTTTGCCAAACGCTCTTTTGAAGTTGGTTCACTCTGCTTCATGCCCAACCCACCCAAGTCTAATAGCTCAATTACATTATCAGTCTATAAAAGTTAAAGTAGCTAAGCATGAACAATTTGTAATTCCAATAACTGGAACTATTATAACTGAATAAATGTAATTATAGCATAATCATCTTGGAGCTAAAAATCTGCAGTTGATTTTGTTACATATGAAATCACAGAGAAACATTCTGAGATAAACACGAATCTCTGAAGAGCAGACAATCTCATTCAGATTGTCAAGGCAAGCACGGGGGCTTCCTTGCATGGAAGGACAAAAATCAGAAATACAGGAAATGTACAAAAAGCATAAGTATGGATGTTGTGAAAACAGTGGCTCTGTAGCATGCTCCTTTTCTTCATGAGAGCCAAAGAAGCCCCTCTGACTCAACTTTGCAATGTCAAATGCCACCAAGAGATATGAGCATGAACATTTGTCCTCTGTCCATGACAAGATCATCACTTATATTAGTAGAGCAGTCTGTGTCCCATGTAATCAAACTCAGTTATTAAAATAGGTATGCTTATATAGTCAGTTACAGTGTAAACAATTAGACCGGTCCTATAAAGGCTTACAGGAAGGGGCTCAACACCAAAGACTCAGCAGGAAGGTAACAGGAGCAGTAGAAGGAAGGAAGGGGTGACTGGTCAGCCTAGGAGGGAGAAGCCTTGGTTGGAGAGGAGCTGCCCTGACTTAGGGACTGAGACTGTGTAGCCCCTGAGCCTGGACTGGACTTGTAATTAGCTGGTGGTGGGAAAAGCCTGTGAATAAAGAGCTCAAGTGGCAGCACAAAGTTTCGATCTGCATGTGGTTTGTGGGAGCAGAGGCATGGAGCAGCAGTGGGGCCTATATGTACGTGCTACAGAGTGTAAGCAACAGATACATTTAAACATGTTTTAACCTTGGATTCTGAAGCAGGGGCATAGCCACGGGTAGGATGGCATTCGGCCCTGAGGCCTGCCCACCTTAGCCCCTGGCAGCTCTAGCTTTTAACAAGAGTTGAGTAGGTCAAATAGTGCTTGTAACTCTTAGGCAGAGCCCACACCACCAAGCAAAACACCTGTCACCTCCTCACCCCCCCCCCCCTTCTCTCAACTGAGAATCGATCTGGCATCTGAACCCGCTACTTAGTGAGTTCAGTTCAGTCATTCCAACCAATAATTGGTAACACCGCATGTTGTTAGCTGACAACTGGGGGGTGTTGGGAAAATTTGGGGGGGTGTAGGGCAATCCCTGCTTAGTAATGTAAAATTGACTAGGGGTATCTTGGCCTCTGAGAAGTGCTAAGGAGGTAGTTTGTTTTTAATTGCATGGCAATATGGATCCGTTGTGTGGTTTCTGTGACACAGAGACTACATTTTCAAGTGTGATCTGTATGTTTGTGACACCATGTGTTTCCGTTTGCAGCCCCAGCAAAGCAAATACTGCATGTGCTCAAATTGCAAGTTTTTTCATAAGCAAAATGGTGGATTCAGGTATAAAGATTTGGGGCTTGAATCCCATTGAATTTCAATTACTCCACGTATGTAGCTATGTAACTCCATTATTTTAGTTCCTGTAGAGTTGCATCAACTTGAAACTGGAGTCATACACTGGTGACTGACACCCTTGGACTTTTCAGCTAACTTCATGTGTGCTTCGGATGTGTCCTGCCTCTAATTTTAAAGTTTGGCATTTAAAACCTGAATTACAGGATTTTCATGTTGAGATATATATATGTAACCTTCAGGTGGGCTAAATTCATTTAATTGCCCTTCTCCAGTGCCCCACAGAAATCAATCCCAATCCCTGTGAGGAAACAGCTGGAGACCCAGGATCCAGTCTGTACAGGACTCACAGCGAAGCTTGCTCAGAGCTACACTCCCACATTAAAATACTACTACAATAAACATAACAATGAACTTTATTAACTACTAACTAAATGAACCTTATCCTAAGAAAACAAAATACAATTAACCAAGAACAATCCCTCTAGAAAACCCCGCAGGAAAGATACCCAAAAGTCCCAAAGTCTGTGTGGAGTTCACCCAACTCTCAGCTACAGTCTTTGTTGGAATGTAGAGGCTTGAGTGGCAAGAAATCGCTGTCCTCTTCTTCCTTTGCTGGAATCCTCTGTAGCATTCCATGCAGGCTTTTTCTTCTCCTTTGCAACCAGCCCTCAGTCCCACATGCATGTCTGCAAGGTCTGTTGCAAATGACTCCATTACAAGGAGAAAACATCTTGTTCACTCCTGGCTCAGCTCCTCTCCAGAAAACTGAGCACATGGTCTCCTTTTAAGGCAGCTCTTGCCTGCTGCCCCCACAGACTGCTGCTCCCATGTCATCTCACTGACAACATCACATCACACCAGCAGGGTACACTGTGGAGCATGCTCAAAATGCTACCACTCCCTGCTTCTGGAAGTTTCTAGTTGTGGGTAGCTAATCTGCCCAACAACAGTAACCCACCCTCAGCAGGTCTCCCAGAGATAGCCTTTTCAGGCATATGGGTTACATATAGATATAGATATATAACCTGTGAAGTCTCATAATTGCTCCTGTGCACACCCTCAATTAGATAAAATTTACTGGATCACTGTTAGGTTTTGAATAGATATGGTGCTTTATCTTCTGATGATATCACTCACAAGATCTTGGAGAGTTCCAAAGGGGTAGCCACATTAGGCTTGTTCAGCAAAACAAAAAAGGAGTCTAGTGGCACTTTTAAACATTCTGGAGATTATCTCACTTGAGAGAATTACCAACTTGAGCTCATTTCTGGTGGCTCCTGCACTGTAAAATGTAGCATTATCTCCCTGCCAATGAGCCTTTGTAGAAAGGGGTGTGAACAGAACTTTTGTGTGTGGATACACATTGTATCTGTATGGGGGTGAAGAAAGATATGTTCTGATTTTGCCACTATGAAAAAAGGAAGGAAAATGTTAGATTTCAGAATCATGAAAGGGGGCGGGGGAGACCGATTTTTTTTGCACCGGGTTCCTCCAGGCCTTGTTGCACCCGGCTGGGGAGCCTGTGTGGGGAATTTGAGGGAGGTCAGGTGAGGAGAAAGAACCTGGGGAGCAGAGCAGAGGCCAGTGATCAGTGTAAGGCGGCAGCAGGGCCTAGCTGCGGGCAATGAGGAAGTGTGTAATTTAGGCTACGGGCGCGGCTGAGGAAACCTGTGTGGAGGCTGGGCTGTTTGTCTGTCACGGTGTCCCGGCTCTGGAGCCGGACGGGGGCGCTGCTGCTAAACCCAGCCCGGCCGGAGAGCGACATTTGCTGGCAGCTGGCACCAGGTTGCTGGGGCTGCTACGTTTCCAGCCTGGCCGGCCAGGGGCCGGGCTTGCGGGGATATAAAAAGGGGGCGGTGGGGGTCGGTCCCTTTTCTTTCAGCCTGCCCGTGTCCTCATCTACAGGAGTCCTAGCCCCAGACCCGCCGTCCGCACCCGACCCCGGTAGGGGGCTATTATCTTCCATGGCCCGGCCCAGCCTGAGCTCCATCTCCTCGGGGGAGCTGCGTAGCCTGCGGACCTGCAACTGCGAGCTCGCCCTGCTGCCGCTGCGCCAGCTGCTGCTGCTGCAGCCCGACGCCTTCCAGCTGCGCGGAGACCAGCTGGTCGTGCTCAACCCGCCGCGACAGCGGCCCGGCGGCGGCTTCACCGTGTTCAGCGACGGCGCCCTGCTCCTGGACGGAGAGCGCCGCTGTCGTCTCGCCGGCTACTGCAGGAGGTACCGAGTCCAGCCCGCCGCCCCCCACCCCGGAGCCAGGGGAGCCCGTCAGCCTGGCCTGAGAGCCTTACGGGGGGAGAGGATCCCCGCCCCTGGGTCGCCCCTGAGTCCTTGCCCGCCCCGTGCAATGGTGGGACACGAGGGGCAGAGTGAGGCGGGCGCTGTCTGTACCCTAAGGCCACAAGAATGGCTATACTGGGCCCTCCGGCCCGTGCCCCGTCTGCCCACAGTGGCCAGCGCCAGGTGCTTCAGAGGGAAGGAACAGACAGGCCCTGTGGGAAGAAATGCTCCTTTTCTTCGTTTGAAACCCGCTGCTGATTAATGTCCTTGTGTAACCTCTGGTTCTTGTGGTCTGTGACAGTGTGAATAACGCTTCCTTGTTCACTTTCTCCCCACCCGTCGAGGTTTTAGAGAATTCTATCATGTTGTCTCCTTTCCAAGTCCTTTTAATCTCTTCTTCGCACCCTCTGGTTTGTAGAGTGTGTCAGCAACACAGCTTCAGAGTGCAGAGAGGACAGGAGATAAAGGGCAGAAGCAGAGGTGGTTTGGGGGGTAGGTAAAGCAGGTGCACACCTAGGGCTCTGAGCAGTAAGGGGTCCCATTGCCTGCTTCACCTACCCCAAAAGCTGCATCTGCCTCTGTCAGCAGCAGCAGGTGGAGGAACTGGCTTGGGGACCTGGGGCTGAGGGGGGTAAGGGGAGTGGGGCCATAGAGGGGAGCCCCAATATGCCTATAAGGGGCCCTTGTGGGCCTATGGGGGCCCCACAATGGGCTTTGGCCTAGGGCCCCTAATAGCCAAAGGCTGCCTCTGAAGAAGTGGAGTCTAAATTCTACTCTGGGGAATTCTGCACCCCTGCAGGCACACAGAACTCCTGTTCCCTGCAGATATTATTGCTTTCCTGCTAACAAATGACAGGAAAGCAATAGGAGCAGTTATATGCCCCCTCCCGAGCAGCTCAGGCTTGTAGTTTTGGGTGCCTGGAGCAGCTGACAGAGAGAAATCACTGCAGGGCTGGGGACATCCCCTGTACTTGAACCCCCACCCTCATGAGGCCCAATCCCCTTGCACCTGGACTATCCTGATGAGCCCCCTGCACTTGCACCCTCATTCCACTGAACCTTAATCAGCTGCATCTGAATGCTTAGCCCACCAAGTCCCCTCCTTCACACCTGGCTCCTCCTTGCAAAACCCTATCACTTAGCCCCTGCACCTGGAACCCCCCAGTGAGTCACCTGCACCCAGATTGCCTCATGCAAATCCCTCTCACCCAACACCTGAAATCAAGTTCTACAAAACAAAAAAAGGAAAGAAAGCAAAATAAGCAGAGCCTCTTGTCTTTGAGCACTCAAAGTTAAACAGACAAGGTGGATCAGGTAACATATTTTATTGGACCAACTTCTGTTGGTTAGAGAGACAAGTTTTTGAGCTATACATCGTTCTTCAGTTGTGGGAGAGGTACTCTGAGCATTATAGCTAAATACAAGATGGAACAAATTGTTTATTGTAGGTAGCACATATTGTATGGTATCATGCAAGATGGAATGAATTGTTAATCCCTTTTCAGTTTTAGGACAAAAAAGGGAGGGTTAGTGGGTTACAGATTGTTGTAATAAGCCATAAACTCAGTGTCCCTGGGCAGACCATGGATTTCAGTGTCTAGCACTGCATACAAAGATAAGCAGAAAAACAACAGAGTCCTGTGGCACTTTTAAAGACTTAACAGATTTATTTATCGCATGAGCTTTCGTGGGAGAAAATCCCACTTTGTCAGACGCTTTGAAGATGCTCCTTACGAAGTGGGATTTTCTCCCACGAAAGCTCATGCGATAAATAAATCTGTTGGTCTTTAAAAGTGCCACAGGACTCTGTTGTTTTTCTACAATAGACTAACACGGCTACCTCTTTGGAAAAAGATCAGCAGGGCAGTCATGGATTTCAGGGGACTTTGAATGGTGTTTTGAGTTCCCAAATCCTAGAGTCAGAGTGTAACTCTTCTTTCTTTTCTGTCTCCTGATGGCTTCCCGGTTTAAATCTGCCCCCATACTTTCTCTACCTTTTGAGTAGACATCTATATGATCCAGTTTCTGGGGGAGGAAAATAACAATGCAAAAATTACATTACTCGTTCAAGTACAGAAGAAACACTTGCTCAATGAGGAGTTACATTGGCATGTCTCTTTTTAAAACTTAGGTTATACTTGCCTTTGGAAATTAAATGAGCTTCTCCTACTGACATAGCTACTGCTGGTCATTGCGGGGGTGGTTTATGTCCGTGGGAGATCTTTCCCATCGGCATACAGTGGCTATATAAAAGATTTTACACCACAGTTGCATTGGTCCAACTGTGCCACTGTAAGGTCTCTAATGTAGACACAGATCTGATGCCTAAAGGTAGTCTCTCAAGTCGACATTCAGGCACTTAGATGTGTGTGCTTTAATTTTCAAAGGTATTGAGCAGTTGTTCTGATTTCAGTGGGATTTGTCACTTCTTAGTAAATGTGGAAATCAGGCCACTATCTAAACTTGGATTTAGGCAACTAAGGTTCTTGCCTTAATGTGTTCTGAATTAGACCATTAATAATTTTTATTTGCAGTTGATACTTTTGTTCGTCCTTTAATCTCCTCAAAGTACCTGTAGTGGTGAGTGTAGCTTAAATGTCTAGGTAGGGTCTCTTTATTTGTGACTTGTATGGTGCTATGCACACTAGCACATAACCAATAATAATAGATTACAAACGCATAAGAGAGAAATAACTATCGCAATTCCACTGTAATGGATCCCTCTTCTGGAGAGCAGAGTAAACCAGAACTGTGATTCATTCAAGCATATGGGAAGCCTGTACTGTTGCCTCCCAACTGAGCTCTCCAGTGTCTGTTATGCCTCCTGCAATGCATCCCTTCATTTTCCAAAAAGGGACTACTTTAGTTCTGGTTGGAAAAAGTTAGAAATAAAAGAATACTGCCAGCTCCTAAAACCACAGTAAGACCAGATCTACACTTCATTTGTACTGGCATAATTATTTTGGTTAGGATGGATATTTTTTTTTTTTTTTTTTTTATGACCTGACTATGCTGGCCAAATATCTAGTGTAGATTGCAGATGCACTGTGGTATAACTTATTTTATTCACTGAATGGGAATAAACTTAAACCAGGATTTTTAAAAAATGCTTTTGGTGCATCTGTGTGTCTACTAAGTGATGATAAAGCCTGACTCAATTCTTTGAAAGTACCTTGGTTCACGTTGCTGAATTACTGAGGGTCAGTTAATGTCTCCATTTTAATCTTATATTTTCTGAGATTATTACAGCCATGTTATAAATCTTCCTAAAGGAAATTGATATACAAAGTTTACTTTTGAATATTTCCTGTATATGTAATAAGTCAGATGACTTTATATGCTTGTGAAACTACACTGAGTTTTGAAAAGCAGGTTGTTCATAATGTTGTCAAATTGCCATAGTAAAAATGAGCGTCTGAAAAGTTGTATAGGAGATGTGGTATTTTATTTTCCTTCAGTTGTGTTTTTGTGGTAGCCTTTCTGTATCAAACACGTCGCCAGGACAGTCTGTATTTCCTGGACAAGAATTTTTATTTTTCCTTTTTCACATAAACTGCACCCTCCGTGTAAACATTATTAATTGGATGTAAATTGCATGTTTGTGGCTGAAAAACAGGAGAGAAATACTACAGTGCCTTAAATTACACATGACCCTGTATTAAAAATCACATTCTGCTTTAAGGCTGTTACTTATTTTTTTACAACAGTAAGTAGCAGACTGATAGTAAGAAATTGTTATGAGTTCCTTTCAGAGTGGCTCTGATCAGAGATTTAAATGCAACAGATCTGAATATAATTACATTGTTTTAGCTTTCAAACATTTTCCTTTTCCAGTTATTTCATGTGGCAACAGAAGCATTTACCCACCTTCCAGTCTGTTTTGGAAGAGCGGGAGGAAGGAAAACATGTTCCTGAGCTTTTCATACTTCTTAACTGTTTGCTGTTTCATTTTGTAGTTCTTTTACAAAGAGAGGTGGGATTATGTAGAAGTGCATCCAGGATTTTCTAAAAACTTGAGATGAACATCATGAGTCAGTCCCTTCAGAATCATGTATTTTTAAAAGGAGGAAAAGAAAAAATCCCTACATGAGGCTTTTTTAGATGACCTTTTTTATTAACTTAGGTTTTCTGTTTGTATTCCCTGTGCTTTCCCACCTTTCTCCAGCAGAAGGCGCAACATTCATAGGTTTCATTTGTAACTTTCAATGGCAAGCAGCACCCCTGATGATGCCTCCTGACTTTTTGGTCTTTTTTAAAAAAAAAAAAATTTCCAGACAAGCTTAAGGGAACACACTAAAAGCAGGGGGGGGGGCAGCCAACTACTTCTCATTGGTAGGACTTCTTGTTCAAGGAATTCTAAAAGACTTCAATGCTTTTGTTTGCTAAAGGTTGGATGGCCAGTTTAACTGTGCCCATGCCATTACACTCTTCCAACCTTTTGCAGATAGATGCATTCAAGTGTATTAAAATTCCTCGTATAAGAAGTCCTACCAAGGAGAAGTACTTGGTTCCCCTCCCTCCCCCCAGCCCCCCCCATTTAGTGTGTTCCCTTAAGGTCGTCTCATCTGGAAAACTTGTTCTTTTTTATATAACTTTTTTTTATTATTTACTTTCTGGTTTTTGAGTCCTTGGGGTCTGTGTTTTCCAGTCTTTTCCTCTTCAACTGTGAGGGCTAGAAATTTACTAATTTTAATGAAAGCTGAAAGTCATTCATAGTCACATGATACCAGAAGCTAGGGCGTTAAGAAAAACAGGTAATAAATACACTGAGTATTTCAAGAAAATCCTGAAATTGACAACACTGTTAAAATCTATAGTACTGGCAACGTTTTCAAATGTTGGTGCCTAAAGCTGGGCATCTAAATTAAAATTTTGGTTTTTCAGCAGTTCTCAGCAGATGTTTTACTTAGCTGCCTACCTTTTAACCAGTAGAGTTTGAAAGGGTTGGTGTACATTACATCCGTAGTGCAGTAACTAAGCCCCTGCATTTCTCCATGGTTTTATGGGAAAGCAAACGTAAATAGTAGAAATCAAATTAGATCCTATTTTTCTTTTTTATAAAATTATACTTAATAAAAATATACTGTGCAAAGAGAGTAGCTAATACTGTTGTATTGATTTTTACTAGGGATGTAGAACTCACTAGCCATTGTGATTATAAAGACTACAGAGAAACTATACTAAACAGACCGTTAGTATTCTTCACAAACATCAGAACAAACAATAGTTCCTCAAAAGGTATGTATGTTATATAGTTACTTTTTATTATTTGTGTTTAGGCTCAATTGATTAAAAATAAGGCTGAGACAGATACTCAGCTGGAATAGATTGGCATAGGATCTGACTTGGTGTTGGCCTTTTGGGATACAATGACAGCGTCCATTCTAATACAGTTTTCAATTACTTATACTTTTCAATTGGGTTAAAATGTTTTATACACTTCTTACAGGGCATCTTTCCCCACAAAATTTCTAGTAGTACTTAATGCTGACAGTTTGGGTTTTAATGCTTTTACCCCCTTTGGTACTGGGTTATTTACACCTGAGGAATTTTTGCATTATGATATATGTAGAATTCATGTCCCCTGCAGATTTTTGTCCTGTCTGGTGTCGCTCATCTCACACAAGATTGGCTATGGGGAGCTTCACAAAACTATGCATCTTGTTACTGGGACTTTACAGGCCACTCTGTTGCCATGGCTACTGACACTTAGTAAGACAGTATCACCCCATGTTTGCCATGAGAAGGCCTCTGTCATACCGTTGGCTAAAATCTGCTAGAATAGTAATCTGTCTTTGTAGGCTGAACTCTTCAGCTCACCTGTCTTCCAGACCTCTTTTTGGTCATTTTTGGCATCACAGGACATGGCAGTGGAATCTGCTTGGCGCAATGAGTGGTCAGCGAATCCCTCTCTCATCCCTGATCCAGTCATTTGTCCGCCAGGTTTTGATCTGTCAAGGCACGTGTGATTATCTCCAACTTGGTTTTGCACAGGATAGGGCAACTACGCAGCCAGTCTCTTTAGTTGTGGGGTTTTTCTAATGGCCCACGGTGCAGCTGCAATCAACTTTGCACTGCCACCTATCCTTGAGGAGTGCCCACTGACTTACATTGATGGCATATGCCTAGGGGCAGTGGGGAGCAGACAAGGTATGAAACAGTGGGGAAGGGGTATGGGGTCAGGAAGAGACAGGGATAGGGAAGTGATTTTGGGGGGAGGAAATGTGTGACTGGCTTGTGGTATTCTGTCAGCAGCAGCTGGGGTCTTTTTAACAGGGGAACCCACTTCTCCCCCTCCCACCAGCGCTGACAGACCAGGTCCGTGCAGGTACAGGGAGAAAGCCAGTGAGCTAGGGTAACTTGTGTACCCTGCCATCACCTGTGAAATACAGCAGTCAACCCACACCCAGCCTCTGGTTCCTACCCTGCACTGGGCTAAGCTGATTGTCCTATCTGGGGGGGGGGTGGGGGGGTTGGATCTTTCCTTTTCCTCTGCACGGGGTGGCCAGAGCCAGGTCAAACCCACCGTCAAAAACCTCCCCTGACTGCAGGAAGCTCCACAACCCTCTACCCCTGCTATCTGCCCCCTGTACTCCTCTGCCACAGGGGGAGGGGTCATTGTATTGGGAGCTGCTCCTCGATCTACCCAACCCCCATGTATCTGGACTCCCCATACCTCCATTCCTCCACCACCACCAAGTCTCACGCTCTACATCCAGAGCTCTTCTGCAGTCAGACCCCAGCTGAGCCTCCCCATCCCTGTATTCAGGCCCCCATCCCAGTGAGCCCCCCCAACCAGCTGCCCCCAGACCCCTCCTGCTGAGCCACACTCACCTTCGCAAGGACCCCCTGCAGAGTCCCATTGCCCCCTGCATGCCATCCCCTTGATTGAGCTGCCCACACACACACTACCCCACCTGAACCCCCTCACTCCATACCTGGATTCCCCCCACACTATGCCCCTTCATAGCTGCCCTGGCCCTTGTTCTGTGTCAGAGTTGGGCGCAGCCTCACGGCTGAGTCCATGTCCCAGGGTTGGTGGGGTGATCTCCCTCTCCCCTCCCTCCCCCTGTTGATGGAGTGCCACATTTATCTGTTGACCAACACAATTTGCAGAATTTTCCAGAATTTTAAAATATGGTGCACAGAATTTTAAACATTTTTTGGTGCAGAAATCCCTCCGGAGTAGTTATTGAATAGGTGTAGATCCAGTAGCAGCAGAGTTCCCTGGAATGTATCAAGCAGTGACCCATCAGGGTCATCGCAGGGGATCAAATAAACTTGAAGCTAAAGGAGTTCTCCATTATCTGCTAGGGTTTTATTAGTCGGGGGTGGGGGGAGAGGGGGCTTGCTACTGCAAGATGTGATCGTACTATTTATCTAGTGGCTTTACATTCATGAATAGAAGCTGTATAGAGATACTTGCACAAGGCCAGGCTGATCTTTTTCATTAGAAGAAAATTCAGCCAATATTATTTGGGATCTGGCTAGAGAACGGTCTAAGACTTCAGTGCATGTTAATGAATATTGGTGATGTCAGAGGTAGGAATTAGTAACATTTTAATTATATCACTGTTTCAGAAAAAACGTACGCGTTTCTTGTGAACACACGACATCCTAAGATACGAAGACAGATAGAGCATGGTATGAACAAGATAATATCCTCAGTGTTTGGAGAAAGTTATAAACTGCGGGTGAGTCATGGATACATGCTGTTTGTGCTGAATATTAACTTTTCTTTTGATTTCTTGGGGGAACTACCAAACAAACTCTATTTTACATCACCAGAAATCCTCAAATAAAACAACCCAAACTAAACAGATTTATGATGCACATTTGGGTATAGCCTAATCTTTTTAGATTGAAACTATAAAACATATCAATTTAAAAAAAAACCAAAACAATTATTGTTTCAAAGTTTAGGCACCTGCTTTTCCTTTGCAATGAATTGAGATGTTCTTTAGTTGTCAGGCCCAAAGTTCTGGGATTTTTTTATACTGCTAACAAGTAAGGACCAAAATATGCCTCGTTTTGTATTCAATCTGCTGAAGGTTAAAGCCATCCTATTGAACAAAAGACATAAAATATTATTCTTGTGAGAATTCATTCCTGCAAATGAAACTAATCTATAAAATACTGAGTCAGAACAATATTATACCAGTCTGTTTTAGTGCTCATTCAAGAGGAAATTGTCAGCACCTCTGCAGTCACAGGACAAGAAAAGGGAGAATAGTGAATTGGAAACTATTGTAATAAATCATGAATCCAATGTCTTATGGTTGCTGATTATTCTCTTGGATGTAAAGCTCAGATCCTAAGTTACTTAGGTGCCTAATTCTCATTTATTTAAATGGGAGTTAAGTACCTAAATTCCTTTTGAGGATCTGGGCCTAGGGTTACTGTATATCTAGTTACATGTTTCTTTATATCTGCATGATAAATCAGAGATCCAAAATCATTACTGGGGGTATTATGTGGATTAGGACACTGTCCAGGGGACTTTGAGATCATAAAGTAATGACTGAATTACATTGAAACCTGACTGTAATGTTTTCATCTGACTTTTTACTCCACTATTGTTTAACGTTCTGTAAAGGAAATAAATACTCATTTTATTCAGACCAACCTTCTGAAACTTCAAAAGAAAAAAGCATTTTTAATGATGAATGCAGTGAAAAGTGTATCTCTTTAAAATTTCCTGTGGAATATAAAAATTGACATAGTGTTCTACTAATTGTTTTATACCATCTTGTATGAACAACACTCCACCACAATAACTGTGGTGAGATTGAAATGTTTCGTGACATGCTGGGTCATGCCCATCAGATTAGACACTTAAACCAGATTTCCATTAGAAAAGATTTGTTGCTATGGTCATACTGGCAAACTCCTCTCTTGTAGATGTAGTTTATATTGGCAAAAAAAAGTGCCTTTACCAGTGCAGCACAGACTGGTTTGGGGAACAAAATAACTATACTAGCAAAACACTTTCATGCTGGTATATATAATCTACACTAGGGCTTTTGCCAGAATAGAAATGTCACCAAAAATCTCACATACCTAACCAACATTGCTATATTAGTAAAAGTTTCTAGTGTAGACCTGGCGTTAGACATTGTTCCTAGAATTTCAAAAATATATACCCAAGTGCATGAATAAATTGTGTAAAAATGAGTATTTGTCTAACATCCACTTGTGCATGTGATTACCTCATTTGCATGGGCAATCACTATAATTCCACCTACAAGTTTCTCATGCACCTTTTGGTATATGCAATTTAGAAAATGTAAACTCTGATCATTACGTCTGCATTAAAAGATACTTTGGATGATGTCCCCTGAGAGGAAGTTAATTAATATCCTTTCAGATAAGAGAATTTCTAAGAAGTATGTTTTGTGTTTTGAAGCCTGAATGAGGCAGTAGAAAATAATCTTATCCCCCCAAACAGGATTAGCTGTTTGATTAGTGATGTGTTTCTGGAATGCAGATCTGCAAATCTCTCCGTGGCCATTTGCAATGTGAAGTACATGTTTATGGAAGGGGAGAATCTGGCTGGTAGTCTGCAGACTTCTGTATAACATGAAGATTGCCTAAGTGTTTGGTTTAAGCATGATTTTTTTGAGAAGACTGTAACATAGCCTTAAGCATGGAATTTGAGCTTAAACTTGAATTTGTTTGTTTCCACAAAATTAGACCCTTGTAAGGCCTATGTTGCTCTCACCTTTCAGTGTTATTTTCATTGCACGCAATCTAGGGCAAATGTAGTGTCGGGATAACATTTAAGGATGAAGAAATTGTGACAATACAGATATAATCCATCTCTGAGGAGGCAAAAAGAAACTCTAATCACAGGAGTTGAGTATTATAACATTTCTTCGTGCTGTTTGCACAAATGTCCATTCTCCTAATGGATTGTTTATTTGAAAGCATCTGTGCATCTGCCAGTATCACTAGCCTCAATGGTTTGACACACTCTCCCCTTCTCTTCCTTCAATCAAAAGGAAATGAGGATTATAAGAAAACTGTGGTATAGGGGATCAGGATGGTGCAGGATCTCTATTTTTGTACAACTGCAGATTCAAATACTCTGCGTAAATTTATAAATAGGATGTCACATCTGAAGCACAAGTTATAAGCTTTTTGAGGTAGAGATCATGCTGTGGGCAGGTTAAATATTTAACTGTATTTTTTTTTCTTTTCCAGTTTGATTTCCAAGAAGTTGTCAAGAACTTTTTCCCCTCAGAAAGCCAGTTAGTTAATGGAGAAGACTTGAGCTTTTCCTACAAGTTCAAATCAGATGCCCTGTTTGATTTCTCTTATTGGTTTGGGATCAGCAAAAACACAGTTGCAGTGAATGGGAAAGTTTTGAATTTGTCCAGTACCAATCCAGAAAAGAAGGAAGTAATCACTATGTTTCTAGAAAAAATGAGTGACCCTTATGTCCGGTCAAACAGTTTTTCAGACAGAAAATTCAGCGTTACCTCAAGAGGTATGTTATCACACAAGACAAAATTTACTATAATTGCTTTTTTATATATACTAAAAGTAAACCCCAATTAGCTGGCTTTAATAAGCAAACACCAATTATCTGAACTCTCATTATCTAAAATCAGGATTTTACAAAATTCAGAAATGTCCCCTGAAACAGTTTCTGGATTTTTTAAATTCCATATCAAATTTGAAATGTCTCCTACATCATATAAATAATTAGTGTGTCTTCAGTTAAAACTGAATCTGTGCAATGAGCAATGTACAACTTCACTTAGCATATCTTTATGAAACAGAAAATGATTGTCATATGCAACACAGAGCTTTGAAAAACAAATGCTCAGCATAATATTTACTCTAAAATTTGTCCTGCTTTACTCCATCACAACCAGAATTAAAATGCATGTTCTTTGGCAGAGAGGAGGAAATCATTGTCATTTATTTGGGCTGTAAAGGAATTTGCACATTTTTTGATGCTGCTTAAATAATTATCTAAATCTAATAATGCCCCATAATCAATTGTCAACTAGTTTTGTAAAAATATTTAATCCTCCTAAAGCTAAATTTGTGAAAATGTTGTGCCTGTTCCTTCAGCCCCAGTGATCACAGAATGTGCCCAAACAGAGCCAACAGTAGGTAATTGTCATGTTATCACTGACAATGTCACCTACAACTTTTTCAAAATGTTTTGCTGTGTTACTTGATAGAATGATTTGTGTACATGCTGGATGCATATTATTACAGAAGCTGGAGCAGTCCCATGAACTTCAATAATGCTTTCCTATGGTTTTTTTGTAGAATATTATGTTTTCAAAAGCTTTGTTATGATATTTAAGAATGCTCTTTGGTTTTTAAAAGGAAAAATAGAAACTGATGGAAATTTTTATTCTGAGTTATTTTGTGAGCCTGACTCTCCCTATCTCCTCTCCTTTTGCTTCCTTTCTCCCCTTTCCACCTTCTTTCATGGGTTTTGTTTTTAAATTGTATTCTACCTTCTTTTCCCATCTTACCTTACTACTTTTCCCAATCTCATCTTTCCATCTTAATTTTTCTCCCCTTCCTTATACTCTGGTCCTCCCTTATTTATTTTTTTTAAAAGCTTTTTAATTTTTGGTATGTTATAACCACTGTATGCAAAACCAACAGGAGGCTAGGAAGAGGAGAGGGAAGAAATCAAGAAGCAGCTCCACTTTTTTTTTTTTTTTTTTTTGCCAGTTTGTAACTAATGCTATGACAAACTAATATTCCTGTCCATAAAGCACAAATAAAACTAAGCCCTCATCTTCCTGTATTGTCCAGTGCTTTAGTCTTCGTTAGATCCCATCTAGCTTTATTGTAAATATGTCCTGAGTTTGGTTCTAGTTCTAAAGTAAATTGGGCCTAAAGTCTCTTCTAAACTGTGCCCAACACGCAATTAAAGCATATTCAATTTTTTAGCATACTTGGAATCTAAACAGACCCGTACATTGTTAAAGCAAAGTTTAACAGTTGTGGTTAAATTCATTAGCAGTTTCTTTTCTAACACATATTGGAGGTTGGACTGTGAACATTGGCCTGAACCATGTTCTAATCAGGCTAAAATTATTCTAGAAAACTAAGCCTAATTTCCTAGAAGAGTTTTTGAATCTGGCTAAAAACTAGCCCGGATGTAGCCATGCAGTTCAGCCTGCTCTATTAGAACGTGGACTGAGATGCAACAGAGCTTAACAACCATTGTCTATCTTATGTGTTTTTCAGATTCAATAGATGTTTTTCACTGCAGTCTGACACCACAGCCATCTTTAACAAACACTCCTGTGATAGTATGGTGAACCCCACGAGTTCAAGAATCAGAAGGAAGACCAAAAAAAAGTATAAAAACCATAAGATTTTTTTCAACCGAAAATGCAAAGGCATGTGAATACACTGTAGGAGGGAGGAATGGTGAAAGGGGAGCTCTCCTTTTGCTAGGCTACCAGGAGGGGATTCTGCTCTGTTCTTTACTCTTCCCTCCCCCAACTTCCAGAGTTATAGTGGGTATCATATGGATCTTCCTTTCCTCTTCCCACAATACCAAGTCTGTTTGCTTATCGCTACAGCACAGCCTGAGTACAGAACTGTTCTGTGATCGCAGCTTCACTTGTTTTTCCTAAACTTAGATGGCAAACTGATGAGTCTTCTGAACACTTGGCAGTATGAAAATAGGTCCCAAATTGTTGGTTAGGAAACTGTTAAGTGTTCCAATAAAGACCCAAGTTATACCCTGCTATTACTGGTAATATTTGAGAAAGAGCTGCATATAGCACACCTGGCTCCTAATGTTAAAATCATTCACGTTCTTGATGACTTGGTGGAAGTATTGTGTAGACACCTCCAGATACCAGTGAGTCTACATTGCCATAGACTTTGGAAGCATCTTGGTAATTATTTTACGAATCGAAGACTTATGGTAGCTGTGATAACTTCTCTCTCTGCCCCAAAATTCATCTTTATCTTTCCAGGATACCTGTAAAGCAGGCCTTGGAGTTTATATTAATAGAAATCTTACATCTTAGAAAAATTTAGGCTGCATAATTTTGAAAAATGGGATTTTGAAGATGTGCAATTGAAAACAATTAAAAGCAATTTGACATGAGGGTAACTGGCCATCGTGTACTTTTTAAAAAACTTTTCTGTGTATGGTATCTGAGTACAACTGACTTTAGCATAATAAACCTAACATACCACATCAACTTTGTAAGGAAGTTCTACTGTATTTTACTACTGGCCTTTGTGTAATGGTATTGAACTCGTGTACTATACAGTAGTCCTTTTACTATTATGTTTGAAGCTGTCTAGTGCTATGTGTATTTGCTCGAAGACCTTAATTTTCCTTGTTCAGAAAATAAAATCCTACATGGAGAGGAATAAGACATTGTTAGAATACAGCATTATATTTTGCTGGAATCTTCATATAAAGAAACTACTAGTCAACAAATTTTAAATATCTTTTGAATTTATTTAGAAATCTTTTCCCAATATTTTGTATAGGATCACACAAATATTCTGTAAAGATTTTGTACTGCTGTTTGTTACTTGCCATTCAAAAGATTTGTTTTAATGTATAATTCTACCTGCGTAGGTACGTGCCAAAACATACTTTTTTCTTCCTATCTTTTCCTCTTTAAAAAACCAATAAAGTACCTGATTTTATTCCTTTTGAAATTAATGGGAGTTTTGCCATGGATTTTCAATGTAACTAGGATCATACATTAAAAATACATTACAATATGTTTAGATTTTCTGGATTGTATCTCATTTTTTTTTAATCTGAATATTTACTTGAGAGCAGGGGTCAGCAACCTGTGGCCGTGTGCCAAAGGTGCCATGTGCACCCCATTTGCCCAGCATGGAGGAGCCCTGGCTGGAGCAGCACCACTCCTGCCCATCTCCCACTGCCCATCAGTGTGGCCCCTCCCCTCTCCCATGTGGAAAAATCACCACAGACCCCCACCTCCCACTACCACTGACAACAGGTTCTGGCACTGGGAGAGGGAGTACGGCATGAGACTTACTAAAGGTTGCCAACCCCTTCTTTAGGAAATAACTCTCCCTTCTTGATCATACATAATTAATTCAGTATTTTATATATTTTTATGAGAACATCATTAAAGGAAAGACTATATTTTTAAAATTAGTGTTTGCAATCTTATTTTAATCTGTATTGGATATCTAACACATGGCAGTGATTAACTTGCTGTGTTGGTGCCAGAGTATTACAGACACTAGGGGTAAAGTAATTTTTTTTTTTTTTTTTTTTTAATTTACAACTTCTGTAAACAAAAGAGGCAACCCTTCAGCTATACAGTGCTCTTCAGGCATTGTCAAGGGTGAGGGACAGGAGTGTAGAGCCCTAATAAATAGGGAGTAGGAATATGAATCATTAGTTGGTTGAATTACTATTATTAGTTACTAATTCTGAAAGGAGAAGGTGGGAGGAACCTTCACTAATGCATTTTGAGTGCTTGCTCCTTTAGATTATAAGTAGGAGTGGGGTGGGTGGGGTTGTGTTTGTGTTGCTTAGACAATCACGAGGAAGCTTTTCCCCAGTGCTACCTGAAGAGTTGATGCTGAAACCAGAAACTGCCTCAAACTAGTGAGGAACCTAGTGGTATGCTCCACCTACATCATCCAGCATGTCAGGCTGTCTCGCAGATCATTAAAAACATAGCTAGCTGCAGCTTACCACCTGTCCTGAGGTCGCACAGGGTAGTCTCAATTCCCCCATGTGTGTTAGAAACACTTCATTGCTCAATGTGCAACCTGTCTGTGCAGGAGTCTTGTTCTCTGTACTGCCCCATCCTTGACCTTGGTTATCGCCAGGCTGGGGAGCTCACCTAGAAAGGCTCAGGACCTAAAGCTTTTGGTCCAGGGAAGAGCTATCAAGGCGAGGGCTATATGCCTAGCTTGTCAACATTTTATTACATGGGAGAAAAATGTGTATCAGCAAGAAAAGACAAAACAGCAATGTTCAATAAAAACAGCTAGGATGGAGCACATGCATCTCATGAGTCTTTTAATGATGGTGTGCCTCAAAAAAAAGTGAAGGCATCCAGGTGTGCCACAGCAGAGAGAAGGTTGGAACCACTGCCCGACGGCACAAGGAGCTGCAACCGGGCTCTCCAGCTAGTCCCGGCCCCTTGCTCCCCTCGCCGGAGCCAGGCGCGCTGAGGGGTGACTGGGAACACAATGCCAACTCCTCCCCGACGGGGAACCGGCCCCGGGGAAGCGAGGCCGCCGTGTGGGGCAGCGGGACACGCCGGGGTGGCTCCCCCGGGGCCGACAAGGGGGCAGGTCGCCCCCGCCCCCCACTGCCGGTGACCGCCCCTCCCCCAGTCACAATCACCAGACGGGCGCTAGGGGCAACCGGGCGGCGTCCCGCGCCAGCGACTCCCAGCCCTAGCCCGGGGCGCGGAGCGGCTCCCCCGGCCCCGCCGATTCCAGGCTTCGGCCCCCGCCGCTGGACGGGCTGGAGCCGCCGGGGAGAAACGCCCCCTGCCGCCCCCACACGGCGCCGAGGGGACCCGCCCTTCCCCCCATCAGCGGGGCCGCTGCCGTCCCAAGCCCCCGCGACAGACCCCGCACCAGCCGCGCCACGGCCCCGCCCCCGCCGCCAGGTGAGAGTGTGAGACACCCCCCTCCGCCAGGGGGCGCCCGGCTCGGCCTGGGAGCGCAGCGCAACTGCTCAGGCGCGAATCCGCTGCGCATGCGCCTTGGCAGTGACAAAGCGGCAGCCTTCGGGTATTGCCAGAGCCGCTTGCAGGGGCTGGGGCAGAAAAGAGGCGTGGCCAGGGAAGGGGCGTGGCCAAGCAGTTGCGGGGGTTCTTACATTGCATTACAAAGATGATGCATGATGGAAGGATTAGGTTTAACTTAATAGGAGCAGCAGGGTACCGTGCGGTAGGGTCAAAGAGAAGCAATGTGAGGTAGGTCTAGGGGGAACTATCAGCAGCAAATGTTCCCTGCTGAGTTGCATTGGGCTGTGGATTGCAATCTGTGCTGGTGCAGCTCGGCTCTCTGCAATTCCCCCCTGCACTGACCTGACTCCGGGGAGGAGCTCTGTGTGGCTCAAGCCTGACACCACCACCAGAAGCTGGTCCAATAAAAGCTGTTTGCCTCTCCCAACTCATCTTGCTCCTACTCTGGGGCCAAGATGGTTACAATCACAGGGCAAAAGGCAGATTAGCAGATTCCTGCTAGCTCAACTGGAAAAGCTCAAATGGCCTCAGCAACTAAGATCCATCATGGATCTTATCACCTTCCCTTTCAAGTTCATGCCATCAACTTGCCTTTTTGAATATAAGCACACAGCTACACAATCATAGAACCTCCCATAACAAATAAAACCCTACCAAAACAAACATAAGTGCACTAAGCATAGCGCGTGTTAATGCCCTCCTGGAAGATGCTCAGATACTATGCTGACAAGTATGATAAAAGCCTCCATACAAAATAGGTTTATCAGGTTGCATGTTTTGTGTGGCAAGTGTTAAACTTATCTGAAATGTAATGTGTGGCCTTACCACTTATGAAAGGAATAGCCCTGCCACTTTTAGGAAGTCTCTACCTGCAAATTTAAAATTCTATATTGTCACAGCAAGTTCCACAGATGTCATCAGAGGGGCAGATACAAAAGGTGATTTCAAATTTTATGACAGAAACCAAACATTGTAAGGCTCTGTCACTTCAGAACTAGCTTTATTTAATGTTTTCATCTTAATTTCTGTAGAAGTGAACTTCTGCATTGTTAAAATTATTGTTGTCAGTGCTGTGGTCTTAATTAACACTCCTTTGAGGTATGGAGTACTGAGTTTGGTTAGTGCTTCTCCTTTGCTTCTGCACGGAAATAGTGACTATTATCTCTACCACACAAAGACCCATACAGATGCTTAACTTTATGTATATGTTTCAGAGGGGTAGCTGTGTTAGTCTAGTTCTGCAAAACAAACAAAGAGTCTTTAAAAGTACCACAGGATTCCTTGTTTTTATGTACACAAGTAATCTAAGACCCAGCTCCACAAAGGTACTTAAGCACTGAAATCCCACTTGTAGATTCCACTGTGATCCACAAAGCTTCTGCTAAGCTGCCACCAAACCGAACAGGTGCTTAAATTCAATTTGCAGCAAGATTTTCATGGTAAAAAGTTCCTTAAGCTCCAAAATTTCTGCTTCTGAGTATTTACTCTGCTGTCTCACTCTGTGCACCTGGATGTCCATCTCCCACTTGACCTCCGAGGTAATCCATGTGCCAGAGTGTTTTGTTGGGGGGAGGGGAGGGCTGATCCAACAGGCATGCTCAAAGGCCACCTGCTAGGTGAGCCTCCCTGAAAGTGTGATGGTAGTGTAGTGCTTTTAGCCCAGTTCAGCCCTCACACAAGATGCAAGAGACCCAGTTCAATCCCCCCCTCTAACTGATGGGGAGAAAGGATTTGAGTTGGGGTCTCTCACTATTCAGAGGAGTGTTCAAACCACAGGCGTATTGGATAGTCTGATGTCCTATCCATCAGCCTCAATTGCTGGAGCTGTTCCACTGTGGAACTGGACCTTGGGTCTTTCACTTAGTGGGCGACTGTGCTATTACTCAACTACAGTCTCATTCTTGCTGGCTTTTTTGGCCTAAGGACTCTTTAAGTATTTATATACAGTGAAAGACCCTCAGCAGGAAAACCTGAGGAAAAGCCTGAAATCTGGGCATTATTTTAAAATTCTATTTCCTTCTCTCATCGCATACAGGCCTTTGCAAAGTTCTGTCTTCTTTCTGTACAATATCTAAAATATATCCTTTTCACCCAAGCCCTACTGCTAATGTTCCAACCCATGCTCTTTTAGTTCATCTACATTTAAGTTATTTCTAAAAGAGTTAACTCCTCCTTTTTTTGGTTTCCTTCCATCTCTTCTATCTCCCTCTTCACTGAAACATTGTCAAGATTGCTACCCTCTTAGCATTATACATCCACACTCGAATATATATATATCTATGTTCTCATCTTTTCCTAACACTGTTCTCAATCTTTATGCCTTCCCACCAGGGCCGGCCCAAGGGTTTTTGGCCCCCTGGGTGAACTATGATTTTGGCACCTCATTCCCCACATGTTATAAGAGATAACATAGGCAAAACATTCTTTTCCATCTAATTCGGTGCCCTTTAAAGCCTGGCGCCCTAGGCAACCGGCTAGTTCACATATGGTTGGGCCAACTACCAGGCTGCTTAGAAAGGCAGATGATATATGTATGAAATAGCATACAAATACAAAGGCAAGGAGAACACACCAGTTGCTGTGGGTAACTCCAGTTCATTCAACTGAGAGAGTTTTCTATGGTCACATATGGTCCTAAGTTATTTTATGTGTACAACTTTGTGAAATTGCTTATCCATAGTTTCTTACATTTGAATGATTTATCTAATTAGTCACGAAGATAGGATAGAGAACAATCTGTTTTTATGACGTGTATAACTGGTACAGTATGTTTTTAGGAGACAAAATAATGTGGGATCCGTATGAAACTACAACGAAACATGAATACCCATATAGAGCACCAGTAGAGACTGAAGCAGTACGGTAAGACAGTATTGGCGATTAATGCAAACACTTCTGTTCGTTTTGTTATTGTGATGTATTGAAGCCTCTGTTCATGTCTAGATGGGTAACAGTTGAATTACAGTGAGAACTCAGTAAAAACAAAACCCATACTATCATTTTGCATAGTAGTATGTCACTTTACCCAAGTATTTGCAGTTCTTACAATAGGAAATACATTTACCACAGTATTTGCGGCGTTACAGGTGGTAAATGATAAATGTTGCTTTTTACATCTTGTGTGCCTATTTCTAACTGCCATTTCTCTTGCATTTCTTGCAGTCTCAGAACAGCAAAAGGATACGTGAATCCATACCAACTTAGTGATCCTATTGGCTTTAATACTTACCGAGAAGAGTTCTGTTGGAAACCGTATTCCAAGGCAGAACCTATAATGACTGGCTCTTCATCAGGAACAAGGAGAAACAATCCTCATCCCAGCCAAGTAAGAAATGCTATAGCATTCTCCCTCATTTATGGTTGAATAGGAAAGGTACTGTGGTAGGGCTTACTATTTTGTTTCCTGTACAAACTCTGTGGTGCTGTAGTTTTAGAGCATGCCATTGAATCAAGTGCCAGTGGGGGCACTTAGCAAGAAGACACTGTGAAGAGCTGTGTATTATTCTGACCTGTGGGATTAGGCAGTTGAAGAAAACAACATCATTCACTAATATGTTTCCAGTGTAAAAAAACAATGTCAGGTTGCTGCTATAAATATTGTCATGGTCATGATCAGATATTATTTCGGAGGCTCAGTGGTGATGCACAAACATTCCCATTCTGAAATATGTAGCCTTTGCTGTGCTTTGGGCTGCAGCCACTCAATAGCTGACTGACCTTATTATCTTTTGCCTTCTGTACAGCAAATTCTATTGTGCATCACACCCTTCTGTAAAACAAACAAGAAATCCTGTGGTTCCAGACCAATATGGCTACTCCTCTGGAACCCTCTTCTGTACATGGTCTCCATTTCTTCATGTATGTCCAGAATATTCAGCTCTTAGCACTTCTGTCTTCTTCAACAAACAAACCCTTCCTTCCACAATGGTCTGAAAACAAGTAAAGACTAATATTTATATACTGCCCATCTCCAAGGATCCCGAAGCATTTTACAGATCATAGACACATACAAACTAATCACTTCATCCACCTGTATACACAGCAATGTACAGTGCAGTTGCCCAATGCTAATGACAGGAAGGAACGAACAACCTATCTAGCTGGTGAGTTTTTAATGCGCAGAATGTAAATTATTATCCAGACTGGAATTTGGCCTTAGTTAACATCCCTGCCTTTGTGTTAAGAGCTGTGGGCTCTTTTTCTCCATTTTCAGCTTGTTTGTGCATTTGTTAGCTTTTGGATCAGGCCCTTAGCTTATATTCAATTTCACTTTTTCCTCTTTTATGTTAGTGTCCTCTGCTGTTTGTGTATCTCTCTTACCCAGCAACTGGGGAGAGAAAAACATTCTAAAAAATAGGACTATATTATTGTAATATAACAAAAATTGGTTAGGGGTCTTGGGAGAAGAAGAAGTAGCTGAAACAATTGTAAATTCATTTTTATTTTGTAATTGACTGACTAGTTTTCAAGTTGGTGCCCCTTTTCAAACTGGCAGCATATAACTGGTGTTTACTATGAAAAATACTAGAAAAGGAAGGATGGTCCAGTGGCTAGGGTGTGGGAGATTCAGGTTCAATTTCCTAGTCTGCCATGGACTTCCTGTATGACCTTGGGTTAATAATTTAGCCACAGTTCCCCATGCATAGAATGGGGAAAACCCCTATTAGGGATGTTTGGAGAAGAAATATATTAAACATTGTGAAGGATTTCAAGAACTACTGATGAAAAGTGTTACATAAGAAATATATATTATTATTACTGAGATTCAAATTACATCTTATTCTGTGGGAGTTGGCCAGATACAATTTTATTTACTGCACATGTGATCCTGTAATTGTAGACATGCAGATCTACAAAATCTCCTCTTTGTGTTATTATTAGAGTTTCATGGTTTGGAAGGTGCCTCGAGAAAAAAAACCGCAGCCCACCAACAGCCTTTCACCCTGGACACGGCCCATTTCTAAACAAGAGATCGGGGAAGCAATCAGAGCACAGTTCAACTCTACATATAATGGAGATTATTTAGGATTACCACAGGGTGAGGGCAATGATTTCTCGCTCTTCTTTTAAAATGGCCCATTAAGAGCTAAATTGTTGCTTTAAGATACTCTGAGGCACCAGTGGCATCGCTGCCCCAAAAAAAACATTTGGGGCACAGGCCCCAAACCTGGGTTGCCATGCCCAGGCCCCCGCCACCACCCCCAGGCCTGTTCTCACACTACCCCTCCCACCCCTGTCCAGCTCTCCTTTCCCACCACTTGCCGAGTGGGCCCCATAGCATTTACCCATGCTGTGTGGCCCCATGCTGCTGGGCCGAAGAGGGAGGGATTTAAATTTTCCTCTTCTCCTGCCCTGCACCACATGTCTCAGTGACATGATGCAGGGAAGGACAAACCCTGCTGGCTCCAGCTGAGTGCTCCTTCCAGGCAGGCACTGGAGCTCAGGGCAGGAAGACTGTCTGCGCCTGCCGAGGAGTGAGACTCGGGGCACTGGCTGGCACATTTGCGGTCCGTACCCTGTGTGCCCATCGTTAGTGATGTCCATGTGAAGCACAGAGCAGTGGCTCCAGCAGGGGCTCCTGGAGGCATGGTGGCTCGGGCAGACACAGTCTCTCTGGGAGCATAAAGGGAATGGGGGCCACAGGGTGCACCATGTATGTCCTTCCCATTCCAGTCCAGCTAAGCTGGGGCAGAGGGTTGGCAGAGTGCCCCCCCCCCCGCCTTTAACCCAACTAACCCCTTTCTGCTCATCTTGTGCCTTTTTCCTTGCTTCTGGTGTTTTCCCTTGTAGATCGGGGTCCCTCTAAGCCTCTTTGTACTTCAGTAAGTTATGGCTAAAAGTACAAGACTGTCCCCACTTTATTGAAGACAACTGACTGAAGCTTCATCCCCTGTTCCACTATTCAGTGCTTTCTTGTTGCCTCCTTGACAATCTCTTTCTGTGGGGACCACAGAAATCAATGGAAAGGCTTCCATAGATATTAATGGACTTTGGGCCAGGTCTTAACACATCTTGGAAGTAAAGCACCAGCTGACTCAGGAAGTTAGTGCCTGTCTGTTTGTAATCTTATTTCCCTCACCAACCTTGCAACTTTTTCCATCTCTAGTGAGGTGCCAACTTGGCTGATTAATAGAGCCGGGTGGAAGATGAGGTTTTTTCCTGTAGAAAATTTCAACCAAAAAGAAATGCTGCCTTGGTGCCTCATGGGAGTTGCAGCTTTGGTGCTTTGTGCTCCTCTTCTTCTCTCCACACCAGCCTCCCTGGTTGGACTACAACACTCATGATGCACCATGATCTCCCTTCTTGGAGAGGGTAGGGCATACATCATGGGAGATGTAGTCCAGCTGGGCTGCCTGGTCCAGGAAGAGAATGGGAACATGAGACACCCAAACCACAACTCTATGAGCTATTCTGGTGGCATTTTAGTCTCAAAACATGTAGGTTTTTGATTGGGAACCAATTTCTCTCTCTCTCCCTCTGACACACACACCCACACACATACTTAAGTACAAATCTTTTGTTTCATTGAGAAGATATTTTATTGGACCATAATTTTTAGTGAGATACTATTTTCTAACTTCTCCAGGTTTACAAATTAAAGATACTATTCCTGTGCCTCCTGACTGGAAGACATTAATCCCACATCCTCCAGCAACTGAATTTAGGCGTCATTACCAGGCTCCAGCCTATATCCATGACTTCAAAGACTTTTCCTGGAAATATGGATGTAATGCAAACCGGCATATTCCAGCAAAAGGAGTTGGTAAGAATATATTAGTTTTTTAAACTTTTAAATAAGTAAAATATTGTGAACTGATGAAAATCATGATTTTTGCTCTTTACATTGCATTCCTCTGTGTAATCAGATTCTTCTGAAACCCTGCCAATTATTATATTAGTTCTTTAGTAGTCTGGTCACATCAACTTAGCGGTTGATTAGTGGTGTCTGAGAATTTCCTGTGACAGGAGGAAAAGAGCCTATTTATTTTCGAGAGTCCAAAGGGAGCTTTGCACTATGTAGATTGTACACAGTAGGGTGCAGTTTTCAAATGTGCTCTGTACTTGCTTATATCTGCTGCTGTTGAAGACAAAGGCAGCAGAGTGCTCTTGCAAATCCCACTGCAAGAGCTCTGCTCACCAATATTTGATATGCACAGACATTTCAGGTTGGGAGAACCTGGGCTGCTGACCTCTTGCATTGGAAACCCTGCTAAGAATGGGGCACAATGATGCAATCCCTCCTCCACCAGGGCAGAGGCTTAGAGCAGGGCAGTGATACAGTGATACCCTCAGATTGGTCAAATCCAAGCAATGAACAGTCAAGGCCAGCCTATTTGGAAATACACTTGATTTAGTGCATCTTCCAGGCAACCTTTGCTACCAAAGCTTCTGTGGAACTTCTGTTCATCCAGGTGCTCATTTTTCAATAAGGCATTGAGAAAGCCAGAAGACAGTTTTGTTTAAAGAAGATATAGGTGTCTATCTAGGTACTTATATGACCTTCACCACTGTATCAGTGCACCTTTCACTCATTAATGGGTTTTATCCTCACACACTCCTGTTTGGTTGGGAAGCATCTGCCCCCATTTTACAGACAGGGAATGGAGGCACAGGCTAGATTAAGTTATTTGCCTAAAGTCACAGAAAAAGTTTATAGGTGCCATCTGTGTCCGGCTGACACATCAGCCTGTATTGTCTCATCATCTCTTTCAATGGCTTCATATCAGTGATGAAATAATATGAGGAGAGGCTGAGCCTCAGGGACTGCACAGATTGAGGGCTCTAGAGAGGGAGGGACAGATACCTATAATGAATCTACAGGGTTGGCCTAAAAATATGCACCTAAGCCAGTTTAAGGCATTTTAGTTCCCTTCTGCAGCTCTGAGAGGTGGCACAGGAATATTTGTTGTTCAGTGGTATCAAATGCTGCAGAGAAGTCCAGAAGGATGAGTATGTTTCAATACAATGGCTTGGATGAAGCTTGACTGAGAGGAAGTTCAAAGTACTGGTAGCTAAAACTGGTTGTAGATTGGATTCCAAACAAACACTACCTCAAGCTAACTATACAGAGTATTTTTTTTCTATTTATATACTATCATAGATATTAATGGTGCTTTACAATACAGGTAAGGCATCCCTTTTCTTAAGGGATGTACATATACTCTTAAGGTGCCGATTCTGCAATAAGATATGAGGGGCTGATTCTATTAAAGGAAATGGCCTAAATTAAAATGAGAAGAACAGGAGGAGCCTACAGTACAGGGGTAAGAAGGAGAGGGGAAAGACAAGGGGCAGGATAGAAGGGTCATGGCTGGTTTCACTCAAATGTTCCTATCTGGCTTACCTTCTCAGTTCCGACCGTGACATTTGCTCACATCCAGAACCAAGAAAACACTAAACAGCTGACAACATATCAAAGAGATTTTGGGAAAGAATATTTCAATATCATATCAATTTTAAATTCTCTGGATCCAGAACAAGTTAACAAGTACATTGAAAGAGCTCCAAAGCAAGGTAGGGTACTATGTTGAGATACAATTTAATCCATCCTGTGTAAATTATCATGCATCACAGGGGAAACACAAGCTATGAAACTTTCTGAAAACTGTACTCCTCACATTTTTTGGAAAGGTAGAAAAACAGTTTCTCTTTTACTCCTGCAGGGTGGGTGAACCTTGATCCCCTTGTCCCTACTGAAGGAAATACTAGGAAACAAGCAATTTTCTCTCTGCATATAAATATGTAGGAGAGAATTGTTTGTGCATCTGTAAAAACAGTGCGTTGAAAGCTATGTTCCCTCTAAGCTGCGTGGGTACACAGCCGCCGTCGCACCCCCCGCGCAGGCATGAGGGACCTGTGCACAGCCCGGCAGCCCCAGCCACCTCCCGAACATGGTGGCTGGGCTCCGGGCTGCCTTGTTCCTTCCTTTTCTGTTTCTTTTTTCCTTTCCTTCTTGTTTCCTTCTTTCTTTGTTTCCTTCCTTCCTTCTCTTCCTTTCTCCCTTCCTTTCTTTCTCTACCTTCCTTTTCTCTTTCCTTCCTACCTTTTTTTCTCCTTCTCTTCCTTCTCTCTTTCTCCTCTCTTTCCTTCCTTCTCTTTCTTTCTCTGCCTTCCTTCTCTTTCTTTCTTGTTTCTTTTTTCTTTCTGCGGATGGAAGGGGCTGCGGGTGGGCGAGGATCGCAGAAAGTGAGGGGCCCAGGAGTGGAGGGGCTGGGCACTGTGAGGTGCTAGGGAGGAAGGGGGAACTGCACTGCTGCCCTTTTCCCACGTTCTCTCCTGTCAGCACGCCCCCTCTTCCCTTCCCTTTCTTGCCCCCCCCCGCTATGCTCCTACATTCTCTCCTGCCCTGCCACGCTCCCCTGCCAGCCATCCCACCCCTCCCCTCTCTTGTCACCATGGCCTTTGTCCCCACACTCTCCCCACCCTTGCCCTCTTTTGCCCTATCACCCCTTTTCTTCTTTGCCTCTCTTCTTAGATGAGACATAATGTCACGTAAGCATAAAATACATTTAAATTATTAAAAAAACAATTTTAAATAACTTTTATTAATTTCCGTTCTATATTTTTCAATAATTTCTGTCATGTGAGTGTGCACAAAAATTTTATTCAGAAAAACTTTTGCACACGGGTTGAAAATTTTGCACACAAGCCACCAAACCTTGGGGGGAACATTGGTTGAAAGTGCAGTGGTTCCTACATCCTCACTCAGAATTTGTAAATGAGATTCCTATATAAAATAGCCTATCCCACTGTTCATCATTCATGGAATTCATTTCATATGACAGTTTGAGATCCAAAGTAACTCTTTTGTTTTTTCAATTGTATTGGCAGACAGAGCAATTCTTCAGCACTTTCTTAACACAGTTAATTGGAGCCAGAGTCAGAAATTCCAAAGGACTTCACCCTCAAAGACCCCAGAAGACAAACTATCTGACTGCAAATGATACCCAGTAATCCAAAAGGAAAAAGTGCTCCAGTATCCAGCTGGTGCTGAATGAGTGGTGTAATTGTAACCCATGATCTCTTTGCGCATTGTGCATGTGTGATGAATAATTTGCAAATCCCTGCTTTCAAATAATAAAGGATGTTGTGCTCTCATCAGTCAGCATGCTGCCTTTGAGAGCTATAGAATGTTATAAGGGATTTATGTTTTTGTCATTTCTGTACCATAAATTCCAGCCAAACATTTATTCCTGGCTCAGAAGATCCTGTAAGTATGTTATCAATCAAAGATGTCGTGTACTACAATGATGATTGTTGCTTTGTTTGGGTAAACAAAATAACATCTCCCACCTCCGAATTCAGTACTCACACTGAAGATTCAGCATTAGGGCTGATCTCCTGGTTTTTAGATATTTCTCCCATGGCCAACTGCAGCCTCACCTGGATTGCATGACATCCTACCACTGACAAATCAAAAGGTCAATACTGCAGATTTTCAGTAATCAACCAGCTTGTAAGCTACCCTTCAAATTGTCAGGCTTTATCCCCTAGAGGGGGAAGGGTGCCCAAACAAATACCCGGTCCTTTATATGCGGAGGCTGGGGTAGCTCCCAAAACCCCTAGGCAAAGACCACCACTAGCAAAATCTAAGGGGGGGCAGCCTGTCTGCGGTCACGCTTAATAAACACTTCAAATCAGGCCTCCAAGTGAGTCTACTTCTTTTGCTCACTGTTGTGGCCCCCGCCATCCACGCCTTCAGGGGGGTGGGGCAGCACCCGGAGAGGTGCATACTGCACGCGCTGTGCTGCAGGCCTTACACCGAGCCCAGGAAGATGAGGAGATAGCGGGGCAGAGAGGAGCTCTGCCCTCCCAGCCCTGTGCAAAATGCAATCAGCGCCTACATTGGGCAAGGCTGCGGCTCAGGGAACAAGCCGAGCAGCTGCGAGCACCCCTCACGTGCTAGGTCTGCAAAGCCCCTCCCTTACGGGGCGGGCCGGCCCGGGCTGCTGCTGCGGATCATGGCTCTGAGGAGGGCAGCGCGTTCGCGCTCTGCCTCGGGGAAGCTAGAAACGCGCCCCCTGAGCAGGTGAGGCCGCCCCCTTCTCGCGGGGTCCGGGAACAGCGACTCCGGCCCGGGCCCGCGGGCAGGAAGCAGGGCGGGGTTCGCGCTGTTGTCAGGCGTGTCTGGCCGGGGGCCGTCGGGCTTCCCTCTCAGCCGGGCACGGTCCGGCGCTGCGCTCGCTGGTTCTAGGGTCCCTCCCGGGTGCAGCCCGGGGATTAGTTGCTCGCTGGCGCGCTCGCTGCCACGGGGAAGGGTGTGTTGGAGACTCCCACGGGGGGCAGCGTCCATCCCCCGCGGCTCCGGGTCCAGGCAGGAGACCAAAGGAAGGAGCACGAAGGTTGCAAATAAGCTTTGGGGTCTTTTTAACCGCTTCGTGCTAATGTCCTTGGCTATTGCTAGTACTTAATGCTTTTCCTCTCTTTTTTCTCTTTCTGTATCTGCTCCAAAACCCAATCTGCAAGGTGTCACCGGTCACGGGTTGCTATGGATCCTGTATACAGTGCACAAGGTGTTATGTGTTGCTGTGGATCCCATATACAGCAAACAAGGTGTCCTGGGTTGCTGTGGATCCGATACACAGTGCACAAGGTGTCACGGGTTGCTATGGATCTGATATACAATATACATGGTGTCACAGCTTGCTGTGGATCTGATACACAGTGCACAAGGTGTCATGGGTTGCTATGGATCCAATATACAATATACATGGTGTCACAGCTTGCTGTGGATCCGATACACAGTGCACAAGGTGTCACGGGTTGCTATGGCTCCAGTGCACAAGGCAGTCACAGCTTGCCATGCATCTGTTGCACAGTGCACAAGATTGTGACAGTTTGTCCGATGCACAGAGTTGTCATGGCTTGCCATGGATCTGAGTATGCTTCAGGCTACAGCTTGTGTTCTGGACCCAAGTCTGTTCTGGTAGTTACTGCTAGGGGCTGTCATTGGGCTCACAAATGCTTTAGTTTATTGTGGGGAATGAGGGAGTTATCTTGTATGGGCACCTCCGTTTGCTTGTTTGATAAAATGTCCTGGCTGAGTGTATGGGATTAAACCAAAAGAAGCTTTTAATGGGAGACTAACAGGAAAAGAAGTATTGCTAGAGATAAGGCACCACTAGAGAAGATGCCAAGGGTCTTTACGGAAATAGTTGGGAAACACCTGCCCACTTGGCTGCAGCCAGAGCCGGGCTAGCAAAGTTTATTCTTCCCAGCCTTGAGCCTGGGATCAAAAGTCCACTGAAGACCCCAGCCTAGAGAGGAAGTGGGTTTTTGTGCACACATTGTACGTAGTAGGTTGTAGGGCTGCTACTAGAAGCTCATGCTTCTGTAGCAGACAGAGACGGGCTACAGAACTTCTTCAGATCTGTGAAGATCCTTTAATGCCCTGCCAGGATGATGAAGTTTGTCAAACACAGCCTCACCTACTGGCTGAACGTGCAGTACAGTTTAGCAAGCCATTATGAGGGTAGATGAGCAACAGTTGCTGGAGGATAGTCTGATAGAGACAGTCAAGGGAACATGGTAGGGGCTGTCCATCTCCCCTGGCCAAGAGCAGGAGGTCTGAGATGAGTGGAACTTACTCAAAACTTGGAAGGAAAGAACAGACATTTAGGTAGGACCCGAGCAACATAGGCTTTTTGCTCTGCATGCTGTGTACCTTTGGTTGAATAAATAATATTTTGTTTCAAAGAAGTTGTTTTGGAGTTACGTTAATTGGCCACTGGTCACACGGTCCTCTAGGGAAAGGCCTAATATGCAGACAAAATTGAGCCTGTCATGTTATCCCTGTTGGTAAGCAGGAAAGCTGTAGCCCAGAGATGCAGTCTGAGTGCAGTAAGACCACGTGGTCCTTTCTAAATACAGTGAAGGAAGCAAAACCTGTCGGCAGGGAGGTCAACTCAAGAGGGAGTAAAAGGGGCCAAAAGTGCACTCAGCCCATAACTGACATTTGGCAACACCTTTGTAAGAGGATGCTTCCAGGTGCTTTTAAACCAGTGCTGGTGAGGTCCCTACTTCTTTGACATTGACAGTCTTGACTTAACCTGTGTCAAATTTCCCCTGGTGGAAAGAGCTTTTCCAGAAGGTCGTGCAGGGATAAAGCAACCCTGATAGTTTCGTGAGCCCTTGGATTTCCTTGATCCTGTCAGGTTTGTTTCAAGCCTCGGACAGAAACTGAACTGGTGGTACTGGCAGTGTCTTCCAGCACCGGATGAGGATAATGGGTCCAGGCATGGTGGACTCTGTGGTGGTGACTTTTCTGCCCCAGTCACCCTGCACATGCCTCAGTTCCATTCGATCATTCCTCCTATTCAGTGCTAAAAGGGTTGGAAAGGTGGCATACTGTAGGCCAGTGGTTTGCAACATTTTTTGTGTCACGACATGGTTGGTGGCATGTGCAAATGGGTGTGACTAAGTGCCCCCACTGCCACGGATCCCCTGTTGCTGCCAAAAGGCTTCCACCGAACTCAGCCCACCTTCTTGCGCCACACTTAGCCTCGTGTGCCATGACTCACCAGTTAAGAACTACTGTGTAGGCTGCAGACTTTTCATGATGTGAATGTGCCCAACTCTGTGTCCATCACATCACGCTTTGCCTGTGGATTGGCACTGATTACCCGGTGTGCCTCTCTCACTCGGGATTGGATAAGGGAGAGATGGATATGTTTCAACCCACGCAAGACTGAGAATGTTAATGTGTTTTGGGAATACATCAGAATGATTGGCAAGGATTGTCATGGCATTCCTGAGCGTAGCTTCTATTTGCGACGAAGTCTTGCAGTGTAGGGCACTTGTTAGATCTGAGGCTGCTTTGGAAGTAGCTGCCGCGAAAAACATTGTCCCTAGAGATACAAGCATGATTCTTTCAAGGGAGGGAGGCAGTGCTGACATCTCTACAGTTAAACCTAGCGACAGAGTCCCACAGGCAAAGTGCTCTGGGACCTCTATAGGTTAAACCAGTCACACTCTAGTGGTTGGCGTCTACCCTTGGGTCCCATTCACACCAATGCAGCCAGCTCCTGAATCTGACCTTGAAACATTCAGCACTCTTGCTCTGCCTGAGCTCCCTGCCGTAAGAATCCCTGCATGGGATGCCTGGGGAGTTCTCATGTGCTAACGGGGCCACACACTCCACCTTGCAGTCAAAGTGATTCACAGCCAGCATGGAAGTCAGAAGCGTTTATTAGTTCTCAGGATAACAGCATAGAAAGACTTTGCAGTCAGAAGAATCAGAAAGTTACAGCAGTGACCAACCAGGGAGTCCTAGGGCCCCATCCTTGGGCTTTGCTCGCATGCAAACTCCTCCGGGGCACTGGTCTTTCCATCACAGCAAGCAGCCCCCAGACATACCCCCTTGCCTCTCCCCAGTCCTTTGTCTCTTTCCAAAGCAAGATATCCACCCCTCCTTGTTTCCACTTACCTCAGAGCTGGTTGACCCAAGGCCAAGGGGTCCTGGCCATAGTCTGCATACTGCGTAGCTGGGGAAAGGCCCAGCTGCCCTCTGATGGTCTCTGCAATGATCACACACCCTGGTCCAGTCACTAAAGTATAAAAGTAATACATAGGGGAAACTGAGCCATGGACACAGCCATCAGAGAATACCCCAAGAATCTCTCTACTTAGTCATAACCCCGCTTGTCATCTTGAGACTAAACTACTACAGTGTGAACTATGTGGGACATGGGAGATCGCTGTAGTGTGGCAGAAACTGCTAAGGAGAATCAACAGTCTCACCAGTGTCTAATGTCCAAACTGGGGTGGGGACGGAGATAGTATAAAACTGGCTTGCCTCGCCAGCACCTCCTGAAACTGATGGTGTGCTCTAGCTTTCTCTGCTGTCATTCATTGCCTTTGTCCATTGGTCAGCAATGAGAAGTAGGAGTATGGAATAGCTAGTGAAACCTCCCTTAGTTCAGGGAGGTAACATGGTCAAGTAGGTAGGTTCATAGGGGTCAAGCGACCTGCTTTCTGTTCCTGGCTCAGCTATCAGCTTCATGTATGAAGTGAGCAAGCCATTTCACCTTTCAGGATCACCATTTCTCCATCTTTAAGAGGAACAGTAAAGCTTACTCCTCTCTGTAAAGTGACTTGAGATGTACAGATGAAAAACACTGTATAAGAGCCATAAGAGTTTCAGCACTCTGACATTGCCCTTTACGTGACTCTCTTCTGGTGTTTGCTCTGACAGCATTCTGAGTGAACTAAGGGAGTCGACCCCTGCACAGCCTTCGTTTCGACGTGCCCAGACTTCGCTAGGTCGCTCCAGGTTGCAAGCTGCCTCTCCAGTTTCCATAGGCAACTTTTCGGAAGAAGCAGAAGAAGAGAGCCCTTGGCTTCCAGAATGGCTGGTGAAAGAGTTACTGAAAGGGCCACAGAGGAGTCACTCAATAGGACTCATGGAGAATATATTGGAACGTGAAAGTTTTCAGCACCACACTGACTCTGCCAAGAGTCTGAGGAAAGGAAAGGTATCAACAATGCTCCCCAGTTGTGTCTCCTGCAGTATGCCCCTTCAGGAAAAGTTTGCCACAGCACAGAAGCTGGAAAGCTAGAACCCCCTTTTTTTCAGTGCAGGTGTAACTATCTTCAGGAGAACTTTGCTATGTAATGTGTGTTTAAAAAAATCAAACAAACCTGTTTGGGAATATGCTTGCTTTTTAATGTGTTGAGTTATATGGGAAACTCCCTGAATGGTGGCAGGGTTGCATACTCAGATGCAATCCAGCTGAAAATTTATCTGGTTCTCTGAGCAATTAGAGTATCTAAAAGCCCTGGATGCTGGCTCTGCAATAGGCTGATCTGATGCAGAAACCAAATTTAAAAGAAAAAAACACATACAAAAAATAACCCTCTAGTTTTATGGTGCCCAATCTGAGATTCGCTGCTCAGGTGAATGAAATCCCTGAATGCACTCCTGTAATAAAAATCATCAGCCTGAAGGCCTCAAGAGTGCTATGGCTAGGATGACTCCCTTGAATGAGTGTAGGTTTAAGAGGATGACACCTCTAATGCTTAGCTATACCAAATTCCAGTTAGCTGGTCTATAAAAGAATGCGGTGAGTTGGGGTGGAAATTCTGTCGATCACTGGAACTTTGGTTTGGCTAAGGGCTTGTCTACCCTTGAAACATTAGAGCGGTGCCTGTGATGAGAGGAGAGGTTCTCCCATCAACATAAATAAACTGTCTCCCTGAGAGGAGATTACTAGTCTGATGGGAGAATTCTTCCATTGATCTAGTGCTGTGTACACAGGGACTTAGATTGACTTAACTATGGCACTTGGGTATGGATTTTTCACAGAACAGGGCAAAGGTCTGCAGGACTTAGTTCAAGAAAAGAAAAACTAGTAGGGTAAGTGTCAGATTCCAGGTGTAGTCCAAACTGGTGACGACTTGTCACCTCTCATCCTGTAACCCTTAAGTGCCTTCAAACTCTGCTATTGTATCTCTCTGCCTGGGATGCCCACAATCAGCAGCAAGCATGCACTCTATGTCTGTGCACTGGGCAGCCCAGGTACATGCTTTGGATCCAGGAGCTCGCAGCAATACTACAGATTTCTACTGGTCTCTGTCAGCTTTGGTTAACAATTGTTAAGGTAACTCCATGCTCTCCCCACCCCCAAATTTCCCAGATACAGGTGTTCTGAAATGTCCAGCCCTATCCTGGGACAATCAAAAGAGTGTTACAGTTCATTGCTCCTTTAAAGAGTCATTATCTAACAGTTTGTTATTTTAACTGGAATTACTGAACAGTTCAATTCAAGCATAGCACTCGATTGGTTTAGATTAAAAATAAAGCAAGTTTATTTAATTCCAAGGAGAGAGGTTTTAAGTGAATATATGTATAAGGAAAAACAGTCAGAAATGGTTACAAGAGAAATAAAGATCGAACACTTTCTAGTAACTAAAACTTAACAGTCTAGACTTGGCACAAGGTAAAATCCTCACCACGTTTCCATCAAGATGGCTGACCAAACTCCTAAGTCAAGATCTACCCCCCAATTGCACTGACTCCCTAGAGTACACATTTAAAAGACATATTGTTTATTCAGTAATTATTGATGAAATGCAGCTCAGTGACTATTTGAAACAATTGACTACGATTCTACTGAATAAATAACACCTAAAACATCTACAGTAAACACTGCATCCCAGACTGACAGAAATTCAGGGAGAAGGATAGATGGATGCTCTTGTACTTTGTTGTCAGAGAGTGTATTAAAACACATTTCATATTTGAGGGTCTGATAGAGTGATGTTTTGAGAATCCTCAGCAAGTGTTTGGCTTCAGTAGAAATTGAAAACAGTCCATTGAAGTTGAGTGCCCCCAACATTTTATAGCATCAGGCACTTAGTCTGTCATGAGGTGTAGTTCTAAAGCTAATTGTAGTAAAACAAAAAAAAAAACCCAACCTGATCCCGTTCCAATTAAAATCAAATTACAACCCCCCTGTGTCTTCAGTGACTATAGGATTGAATCTTTATTTAGAGAATGTACAGTGGGGTTTTTTTTTTTTGTTTTATTACATTTTTTTGCACTGATGCAACAATCTGAGGGTTAAGAAGTTGGTTTAACCTACTCATTAGTCAAGATCCTCTTCTTTCCCTGTCCTCTCTATTCTCTTTTAGGTGTGAGCACTCTCAGCCTTCTTATCAGTTGTGAATCCCCTTGCATGCCGATGAGTAACTTGTGTGTCTGAATAATCCACTGCAAAACTTCAGTGCAGGTCTGGCTCTAGTACCATATATAATATTTTAACTCTTGCTTTCTCTTTTTATTTGGGCAAGATTGAACAGCAAGTGACCCTTGAACAGCTTCAGAAACTAAATACAGCTTTTCAGGTATGATTTTATAGTGAAATCATTATATCAATACATAGCCTTGATCACAAAAGGAAACACTCCATTTATGCAAAACAATGTGTTGATTAGAAATAAACCTGTTGCAGGGAGTGGCCTGAAGACAGGCTGGGGCTAGCAACAGTGGTGGATTCGTTGCCCGGAGTGCACAGCACCAATAAACACACCAGGGCGGAGAAGCACCCTAAGATTTATTTGAGATCTCAAGCAGGCACACGGAGACAGACAAGTCTCAAATCATGTGCAACCCCCCTTTGGTTACAGTTGCTTTTATATAGTTGAATACTAGCTGGACCTGGGCTGTCAGCATTTCCCAGTCTGTGTGTGTAAAGGATTCTACCCCCCTTCTCTTCTCCTTGGACAAAAACCAAACTTTCAAGGCTGTATTATTATTGCAAGCAGAGACTGGCTGAGACTAGTACTGTTATTCCTTTATGGGGAACAGGTTATCAGTTCCTGCAACTGGGAAACATCAAGGCTATGTTATTTGGATTGTTGGGCGTCAGTTATGTCCTAGCTGTGTCTGAGTCTGGAGCAAAGGGGCTTCATCGACACTGTGGCCTTCCACCCCCTCGAGTTACCCAGTGCGCAACCCCAAACACAGCCAGGGGCATCAACAAACCCTTTGAGGCAGGAACTGTATTTCTGTCTGTATAGTGATGAGCATGTTTGGGATACTGCTGTAATACAGTAATCATTTTTACAATGATGGTTGGTGCTTCAGATGTTTCTTGTCACTTTGTGTGCTTTTATATATTGCTGGTAACAGGTACATTATATATTGAGGTTTGTTTCCATATGCAGTTGTCAATCACACCCATGTTTATTCCTCAGAACTGTGGTCTTTCCTAGTTTCCTTTTTGGTAAAGAATATTTCAGGCTGAACTGGTGAATTTAATTATTAACTTGACGAACTCTTATTCTCTAAATTATATGTGGGTTTTTGTTAATGCATGTGACCAGCAGATGCCAAGAAGATTTGAACATTCTTTGTGGAACATGTCTTTCTACAAAATAATGCAATTCACTTTGTGCAAATATTACAACAGTCCATCTAACCCAGTATCATATCTTCCAGTACTGGCCAATGCCAAGTGCTTCCGAGGGAATGAACAGAGCAGGTAATCAAGTGATCCACCCCCTGCTGCCCATTCCCAGCTTCTGTCAAACAGAGGCTAGGGACACTCCAGAGCATGGTTATGCATATATGCCCATTCTGGCTAATAGCCATTGATGGACCTATCTTCCATGAACTTATCTAGTTCTTATTTGAACCCTGTTATAATTTTGGCCTTCACAACATTCTCTGAAAGACAGTTCCACATGTTGCTTGTATGTTGTGTGAATACTTCCTTTTGTTTGTTTAAAACCTGCTGCCTATTAATTTCACTGGGTGACCCTGAGTTCTTTTGTTATGAGGAGTAAATGACACTTCCTTGTTTACTTTTCCATACCAGTCATGATTTTCTAGACCTCTGTCATATCCCCCCTTAATTGTCTCTTTTCCAAGCTGAAAAGCCTCAATCTTACTAATCTCTCCTCGTAAGGAAGCTGTTCCATATCCCTAATCATTTCTGTTGCCCCTTTCTGTACCTTTTCTAATCTATTTCAGGACCAGTGTTTTAAAATCAATAAAGAACACTTATTTTGCTTCCCAAAAGAGGACAGCGATCAGTCCTGAATCTGTGTCCCCTGGGGCCAGGAAGGGGGTACTTCTGGATATCCAGAGTAGCACACTAAATTAGTAAATTTAATTTATGGAGCATGCACTTGAGACTATTTCCTAATAATTACAATTTTCTCTGCCAGTATTTCCAAAATTTAGCAAATTAAGCTTTTCTCAATAAAGGCATTTATTTGAAACTACCGTAATTCTTTATGTATCTTAGTGCAAAAACAATCTGAATAGCTTTTTGGCAAGGTTTTTTTTTTTTAAATGATTGGAATAAACAACATCATCATTACATCCAGGAAACTAAAAAATAACTAAACAGATTTTCTTGAGATTATTAAAAAAAATTCTGGGGCAAGAAAGAAGAAAGCCTGAGAAATCACCCAAACATTATAATTTATTGCAGTCGTCTGATATAGCCATATCTAAGCATCTATCTATGGTAATACAATCTAGAAACCATGATACCATGTTTTCTAGGCTTGTGTTCTGTAAAAATTCAGGTGGGATCCCACCACACAGTCTGAGATTATGATCAAGTCTTAAAGAGGAAATGGTCCTGAAGATGAGGTTCATGTTAACGTACGCATACAACAATGCTCTTTTGCAGTAAGAGTAAAGGTAATCCTTTTAAGTGGCTGCTTTTGCTTTCAGGAGTTAGAAGAGAATGGATATAAATCACTGGATGTGGAGAAATTCAAGCAGATAATGAAGAAGTGTATGGCACCATGTAGAACAGTAAGTGAACAACTCGCTTTAAAAAGTTGTAAAATGGAAAAGCTTTTATAATAAAGCCTCGCTCAACTCTGTGGGCAGAACCCTGAAATCTTGAATATATTTTATTTATGACCTATTAGCTTATTGCTTCAACACCCAGAATGTTGTACATCTGTTTAAAAAAAAAAAAAAAAGTTCAGAATATATGAATGTTAAATTTCCCATGTCAGGGAATTCTACTGGGAATTCTACTGAGTAAACACTGCAGGATTGGACTCTTTAGAATAACTCTCATTACAGATCTGAACAACGTCTGGAACTTTTCTCCTTTATTCAGTCTTCGGATCTGAGGATTTGAAAAATGTAGGTAAAACAGAACAAAATTGGAATATTCCAATATGATTCACATTTGGACACAAGCTAGGTTTCCAAATTTTTCTGTTCAACAGAAAATTTTAAATAATTTAAGTAATATAGTATTTACAAAATCTATGGTCCCTAACTAGGGAAAGATGCGCTAAGAATACTTAAAATCTTTGAAATTCTTCATATATTATAGTTGTAATATATGATAAAACTTCTAATACAACTTTTTCCCATAGAGTAATGAACAAATAGAAAAACTTTTCATGAAAATAGACTGTGCTGCAACTGGAAGAATTCAGTGGGTAAGTGTGTATTCTGGGGGGTTTTTGCAGTTGGTGAAACAAAACTTTGAGTCAGTAAGGAACAAATTACAGATCCGCAACTTCCAGAAACATAACTCTACTGGGATTAATAGTTTATTTTATTCAACCTTTTTTAGTCAGTGATGAAAATTTAAGTCAAAGGGGAGGGAGAAAGTATATAATTACAGTTTACAAAATTTTTTGAAAAGGGAGAGAGTATTGAAATGAGATTTATTGTTTCAAATTTAAAATATTCTATAGCATGCATGATTTTGTTCTACTTTAGAACTTGAGCTAGGAAAGGGCTCAAGTCTCCAGGTTGAATTTTGACTCAAGTGGGCAAGAAGTTAGGAGAATTATTCTGGAATCATTTTGCAATCAAATTTGCATAAATGCATAGCTCCAGCATCATTTGTCAATGCTCTTTGTTCTGTACAGCACTAAGCATGTGATTGGTGCTTGAAAAATAACTGACTGCATCTCATGATATTAATACAGAATGTGATACTCTCTTTTCCAAATAGAAATAATGACGCAGTAGATGGCCAGGAAGAATTGCTGATATATTGGTTATCTTATAATAATCATTTTATTATTGTTATTATGTATTATAAATAAAAAGCTTGTAACATTCAAGTTGTGATCATAAGACATGATTCAGCAATGCATTTAAGCAGAGGGGGGCCCTTGCTGGTTTGTGTAGCAGCATATTCCTTTTGCATTTACCTTCGTCCTTCCTCTCACATTTTTTCTATTTACTGCACCAACTCGTTGCATCTGGTCATCTTAGTTCAGTGATATTCGGACCTCAGTAGTTCAGGAGCCATATTAGCGATCAGCATTACTCAGAACAGCCACAATAGTGTGAATTCATAGTTTCATTTACTATAGTACTATATATTCTTATTTAAAAGGTATGAAGGGAAATATTTAGTTTATATATATTTTCTCACAGCAAAATGACTGACCAAATATTATTATATTGTCAACTGCAATTGGTTAAGAACATAGTAAAAACATCCTGATTGGTTAATAATTAAATCACACAGTGTTTTAATATCATGTGCTGCAAAGAGCCGTGGGAGACACATTCAAGTGCAACTAGTGGCTTTTAGGCTTCAGGCTGAGTATTGCTGTCTGTGATTATAATTTCATTGTGGCAGATACCTTGTTTTCCTATAGGTTTGTAAAATGCCTATCACAAAAGGGATCCAACTCAGAGTGGGCCCTCTTAGCACTACCACTATATGAACATATTAGCTGTCTTTCTATTGTAATGATGAATGACCAGCTCTTTCCTATACTAGGATGGGTTCTGCACATACATGCAGTTAGAATATACAGAACAAGACATGTCATCTACCCGATTAAAAGAGCTGACCTTCTCACTTCCTGCTTTGAGAGAAGAGTGCCCTCATGGAGAGCCCATTCTACGCATTTGTTCTCTGTGTGACAATACCTTAGTAATGACCCAAGAAGATGGAGTTGTTTCCTTCTGGTCTCCAAAGCTAAAGCTGAAACGAAGCAAGATGGTTTTCGTATGTGTGTTTTATTTTCTTATTAACTGGTCAGGTTTCATGGCACTGCTAGACCTCTTGATTTCACTGACAATGTACATTGTTTTTTTTTTTTTAAATATCACATTGTAAATCAGGATAGTCATGATTGATTCTGCTATATTACCTGCAAGATACCTAGCTGCGCTTAAAATATGTTTTTATTATGCTCCCTCATTCTATGGTGATTTAAAGCAGAAATTGGTTTTTTACATGCCGTGCTTGGAATAAAAGCAGGTAATGGCTGAATTTTCAGAGGTGCTGAGCACTCACAATTCCTCCTGGCTTTTCCTGAGGTGACTTGGAACAAGTGCATGTTAAATGCAATTGAATTTAACTGAAACGACACAAGCAAGGTGGAGGAAGAATCATACATACCTTGACCTCTCTTTTCTGGTTGCCCTGGAGTATTCCAGAACCCTGTCCATAGGTTAATAAGCTGTAACAAGCGTAACATCACCAGAACAAACTTGCATTTGCCAAGGATGTGATAAGTTACTTCCTTCTCAGAGATATTAGTCTTTCTTGAGTGCTGTAGGCCTGATCCAGTGACAGTGGCTGTCAACTCTACCAGGGTTCAGTGAGTGCTCAGTGCTCTGCAGGATTGGACTGATGTATAATATTTTGACACCATATAATGTTTTGTGTTTTGCTTGTGGGTATATTCAGTAGGCAGCAGGTTTGAATGTAAGAAATGATTCCCCTCAGAGGGACATGGGCAATGAAACAAACTAGATCTGTGAATGCTTAGAGAGGGATTTTCAAAAACACCTAGCGTTGGCCTAACTCTGCTCCCATTAAGGTCATGGCTAACGCTCCCATCAATTTCAGTGGAACCAGAGTTAGGTCAATGCTGAGCCTTTTTGGAAATCTCTGTCTTAGGCTATGTCTACACTGGGGAATTTAGGTTGACTTTGCTGAGTTGACTTTAAAAAGTCGACTTTATGTTGGCCTTATTAAGTCGACTTAGTCCACACAGGACTCCTAAGTCGACTTACAGTGGGCCATACTAAGTGGACTTAGAGAGTCTATACTAGACTCTCTAAGTCGACTAGTTCGGTTGAGGGGGAGGAAAGAAGTGTCGGCTCCCCAGGCTAGGAGGGCTTGTCCTGGGGAAAAGGGAGCGTGGAGCTCCCTTCTGCCCCAGACCACTCGGCTCCCTTCTGCTCAGAACTTCTCAGGTCCTGGGCAGAAGGGAACCCTTCTAGCCGGGGCCGCTTGGATCTCGGCTGCTGGCAGCTGGAGTGTGGGTCTCGGAGGGGTCCCAGCTAGGAGGGACCGCGGTGCTCCCTTCTGGCCGGGACTTGAATGGTCCCGGCCAGAAGGAAGCGGCGGCTCCCTTTTTGCTGGGACCGCGGCGGCAAGGTTCCCTTTTTGTTGGGACCCGAGTGGTCCTGGCCAGAAGGGAGCCCTGCAGCACCCATCTGGCTGGAACATCGCTCCAGCTTTTTGGGAGGACCAGGTCCCCCCCCCCCAGCTGGAGCACCGTGCCGGCAATTGCTGGCGCTTCATCTGTTTGCCTGCCGCTAGTGGCTTCCTGGGGAGAAGGGAGCAGAGGCTAAGTGACTAAGTCGACTTAGGACATCCACACTGCTGTAGTCGATTTAAGAAGTCGACTTAAGCAGTAAAGTCGATGTAAAACTAGGTTTTACAAAGTCGACTTTTCCTTAAGTCGACTTAAGCAACAGCTTAAGTCAACTTAAGGAAACTCCAGTGTGGACACAGAGTAAATTAAGTTGACTTAAGCAGGCTTAAGTCGACTTAATTTACAAATGTAGACGAACCCTTAGTGTCTAATAATAATTTAATCACAACTAACATCATAACATTTTTCCCCCCGAGATCTGATACTTTTGCTTTACAACAGACACAAAACTATAACAGCACCTCTTACTTAGGGGATGTCTGCATAGCAATTCAAGACCTGTCGTTGGCCTAGATCAGCTGACTTGGGCTCAGACTGCGAGGTTGTAATGATGCAGTGTAGATGGGAAATAGAGGGTTTCAGAGCCCTGACACCATCTCAGTCCCACCTATTGCCTGTGGCTATGTCTACACTTGTGAATTTAAGTCGACTTAGCTAAGTTGACTTAACAAAGTCAACTTTAAGTCGACTTAGCATGTCCACACTCAAATTTTAAGTCGACTTAGAGGAGACCCTACAAAATCGACCTGGAGCGTCCACACTGGACGCCTAGGTCGACTTGTAGGGGCTAGGTGGACATGGGACGGGGGGGCACCCCTTGCCAAGTGCTAGAGGGCTCAGGGGGGACAGGGACCCTGACAGGGCATAAGGGCAGGGTGGGCAGGGCTCTGTCCTGCCCTGTGGGGGGGCACGCCAGGCTGTGGCTGTGCCAGCCACCCTGGCAGGGAGGGCAGTGGGGAAGCCCTGGATCCCGCTAAGTCAACTTAAAGTCGACTTAGCCAGTGTAGACGTGGAGTAGCCCTAAGTCGACTTTCTAAAGTCGACTTAGCCAGCAAAGTTGACTTAAAACTAGATTTTATAAAGTCGACTTAAATTTTCCTTAAGGCGACTTAAGCAGCTGCTTAAGTCCACTTAAGGAAAGTGTAGTGTAGACGCAGAGTAAATTAAGTCAACTTAAGCAGGCTTAAGTCGACTTAATTCACAAGTGTAGACGCACCCTATGTGAGCAGCATAGTGTGTAAAGAGAATTGTTGTTCTTTTTCTTATTCTAACTTATTAAACAGATTTGTAATTTTTGTGACTTATATTTCAATTTGAATAGCAAATAGATGCAAATAGTACAGTTGCCTGTGTGAAAATGTGGCTACATTTGAAAATCAAAATCTGTTTTTAATTCCAGGTTGCAATGATAAAAATGGTAATTTATCTATGCTTGCTTGAAATGAGCTAAAGTCACCTGTCATGTTTTTGTTTTGCACCACATCTGTCCCTGTAATTTCTTCATGTACATTGTAACTTTAATATTGTTCCTGCAGATATATGATCCAGTCTTAAACAGAGTTCCCTATATCAAATAGATTCATTTTCTGTCCAGACCATTCCATGTATGCAATGTCTCTGTAGTCAGCACACTCAGTTCCTTAAGGAATGTAAAAATGTGAGTTGCAGGACTCCACAGTAACTGCTCATATAATAGGAAAACGACCTTTATTGGTTATCACACGAATAGCACTCAGTCCTCATCCAGCAAGATGGGGCTATGATGTCATAGGTTTAAACTCAGGGAGCATGTGAGACTCTTTAGATGTTAAACAGCAGTTGAAGGCCCCTTGGAAATAACTATACAAGAAATGGAGTATAATAATAATGTACTTAGACTGTTGGCATGCCAAACAGAGCGTGCCAAGTTCTACCCTTCTACATGCACACATAGCTTTTCTTGACCTCTGTTGATATTACACCAACCAGCATGAACCAGGTTAGAATTCGTTCCATCTTTATTCTTAACCACAACAGAGTTGATCAATTTTATAGGTGATAACTAAGGGTCTACTGAGAGATGCTGAGTGCCTCTTAATTCCAGTTCTGTTCAGTGGGAAGTGCCTGGTGCTTTGCAGGATCTGTCTATGAAGGACATATACTCTTCCTAGTTAATCCATGAAACCATTTCAGTGGGTTTGCAACAGAGTCACCAAAACCAAACTCTGGCTCCAGTTGTGGCGTCTTATCTTTTCATGTGATGTAGGGATGACAACAGGCTCTCTCACTTTTTAGGAAAAACCTGCCAACAAAAAATCTAAGTGGGCAACAGATTTCACAGTCATGACACATTACAACAAAATAATCCTAGGAACTGGGTAAGTGCTATTTTTACAAGAATCAGAGCTAAAAATGAATGTAGTGTTATCACCATTCTCACTAACTATCTTGGGGGGGCTGGGAACTTTCAGAAGGAGGCTGCATCATTGAAACAATTGGTGATGTGAGTTCATGTTCCAAAAAGCTGTCACAGTTGGCACTCTTATCTACAGCCTCACAGGGGCTGAGGTACCCTCTCAGACCCACATAGGGTCCTTCCAGGTCAGTGTAGAGTGAGATTCAGAATACAGAATAGGGAAGTTTTGTGGTGACCATATTGTCATTAATTAATTCATTTATTGGGTTAACAACAATTATAATATAAAGCTATGCCTGCTCCTTTATAGAAATAAAACCTGTTCCTTACCACGAAGTCCCTGAATCTAAATTATATATCAACCCCCATCCCTAAACACTTAAATAGAAGGTTCATGATTCAAATTCAGCCCAAACTGGTAATGAAATGACAAAAAGTTTTTCCTATCTGATGGCTGCTCAATGGCTATAATAAACAAAAACCTTAAATTAACTGCAATACAAACCAATTTAAAAATGTATCTTAAAAAACAAAATGTTAAAAAAAAAAATTATTTCCTGTGCCTCACAGTGATGATAGAAACCTGCTGCTTATTTTAAATCTCATTTTCTGGCAGGGATCGTGAAATTCAGTTGTACGAGATGTCCAACTTCGAACCGTACTGCCAGATCAGTGGCTTAGAAGCTATCCCTTTAAAACTGGACTATTGGTAAGCAATGCTATGTTCACGTTGTCAATCCCAGGTCAATAATAGACATATGATATTTTATTGACGATATCTGGCTGATATTGGCAACATCTCAGTGTTCCGTTTTTCTGTTCGTGTAATGTCTCATGCTATTATTTCTTCACAGCATTCTGTCAGACATAGCATTTCATTGTCAGCTCATCATTTTATTCTGATAGATACCAATGATCTTTTAGTTGTAGTTTTCTACTTCAGTTTGTACATTTAGGCTCGTATTCAGCTAGGTACTGGGATTCTTGTACGCTTAAAGTTAGACAAGTGTGAAAGTACTATGGTGCATCAGGGCTATAACAGGGAGTGAATGTAGAACTTGGTAAATTTCATGATGAGGCTCATGTTGAGAAACTGCCACCAAAATATTGTGTACTGATAAATGAGTGATGAGGGTGGGAGCTAGGCGATTACTCTGACTGGAACTGCAATAGAAACTTTGTGCATTGAGTAGTGTAGATGAATTGACCCCAATGTTGCCTCATGAAGTTCCATAGTAGTTACCCAGTGGTGGTGATCATTAAGCAACTGGAAATCCTCATTTTATTTCCTGTGAAAAGGTGCTTTGTTTCTCTTTGTTTCAAAATGTTACCAAAACACTCATCTGTCATATGTTCATGTACACAGACTTCCTATCTAACCTTGGGCAAGTAACTTGAGATAGAATTTCAAAAGTCCTGAAGTGATTTAGGAGCATATTTGAAAAAGTGACGTGGGCATGGTGTTCCTAAAGAGTTTCCCTAGATGACTGTAGGTCTAATCTTGCTTCTTCTCGAAGTTTGTGGGAGTTCTGCCTGCAAGCGCAGTAGAAGCATATAATCTACTGTGCATGGTACAAATGTATTGCTGCAATAAAAACATTTTTGACGAGCACGTTGGTGAAGTGAAATGTGAATTTTAGGAGTGTGTTTATAATTAGCAAGCACCACTGAAATAATTTCACACAGTATCCCACAACTGATTGCCAGGCGCCATGGATATCAGAGGCCATTCTAGATATAGGCAATCTATGTATATAGTTATAGTAATCTAGCTAGTTAGCTAGCAAGCAAGCAAAGCAAGCAAGCAGAAGTGCCAGTTTTGATGGCAGGAAACAGCCCTGGGGTGGAACCTCTTGTCTCGCGGTGCGTGGTCTTTGTTCTGGTTATGACATTTAACTCTCTAAAATCTGCATTAAACTCCTGGTGCGAGATGCGACATGGAGTAAAAGGGTGCATCTTCTCTGGAAGTGTCTAGGCTAAATTTATCAGGGACATGAATGGAGGACAAATTCCAAAGGGATAGTCGTGTTAGTCTACTGTAGAAAGACAACAGAGTCCTGTGGCACTTTTAAAGACTAACAGATTTATTTATCGCATGAGCTTTCGTGGGAGAAAATCCCACTTCGTCAGATGCTTTGAAGATGGGAAAGTTACAGAATGGGAGGAAATTAAATGCAGGGGAGTGTATGACATAGGATCAGGTCAGGCTGTAACAGCAAATCAAAATAGGTGTTAGGATTCAAACACTGGGGAACAGCACATAGAGGAGGGTGAGGTCAAATCACTTGTTGTAATGAGAGAAATAATTTTCATCAATTAGTCATTTTGTGGCTGTGCAAAAACAGGGTAACATACACACCGAGTAACTAGAGAATATTTTACTTGTGTTCTCCCTCATTACTACTAAGCCTCCCTCATCACTGTACTATCTGAATGCCTTCCAGTAATGCATAAACAACATAATTAGTGACTCGCACATGTGGTATTGTTCTCTCTCTCTCTCTTTCTCTCTCTCTACCATAAACACAGAGAAAACAAGCCATAGATCTTTCACTTGGAGCAGAAGTAGTGAGATTTGTGATGGCTCTTAGTTCCTGTAAGAATTCATTCTGTAGTCTCAGACCAGCCTCTAGTAACTTCTTGTTGCCCACACAGACAAGCTTCACCTTTGTGTTGGAAAGTCCCATTATGTCCGAGGAGCAGAATTGTTGACCATCGACTTCATCCCAAAGCTTTATGTAATTTTAGGTATCTTAGGCCATTAGATTATATCAGGAGTTCTTCTCACGCACGTTTTGCTGACCACTTTGATGATGATAGCTATCATTTCCCACTTATCAGGATGGACTCCGTGAAGGTCGTCATCTTCCACCCCATTATCAGCAATATGTAAAATAAAGCAGTCCTCTCTCTTCATTAGCTTTTATTTGCACAATCCCTAGCACTGCTGGGGACCAGGTTCATCCTTGATATAAGTAGATATACTGCACCTCCTACTGACTTAAGCAGAACAGTTATCCTTATTCCAGCCCCAAAAGCCATGTCTGTGAACATGGCATTTGTTTTGTCTAATGTATATTGCACTCAGTACTACTTTTTGTTTCTTTTAAACTGAAGTGTTTTGACTAGGTCACATTTACCTTTTTTCCATCTTTTTTAGTTACACTGGTCCTGATGAGTGCATGATTCTGTATGGGGATGACCAGGTAGGTGAGTTTTTTGCTTTTGTTTTTTCCAACAACTACAACAAAGCAGTGTTTGATATAAGCCATGAACTCTGACTATCCAAAGGTTTAGTGCCATGCCCAATGGCCAAGTCTGCATTTGGGAGCTCTCCTGAGGCCTCACCCTCTCTCCCCAACCCATGCAGGGCAGGAAGGTTCCCCAGCTCCAACAAGATGGCGTTGCCCCCCAAAGAAGAGAAGGGGGGGTCTGTACCTGGAGGGGGGAACACACCCCTCCCCTTCACACTGCAGATTGAGAAGAGGTGGCCCAGTGCCTTCCCACCGGGGTCTGGCCCTCCCTTTCCGCCTTTGCACATCCCCCCGTCCTTGGTATGTCACTGCAAAGGTTACAGCACACCTCTTTGGATAATCAAGGGAGCTGTCCAAGCAGTGTCTCCTGACCAGCTTGCCAGTCTCCCTGATTATCCAGGGGATGAAACCTGTCACGTACACTTGTTATACAAGTAGGTTGTAGGACTGCTACTAGGAGGTCAGACTTTTGTACTAGATATGGACTGTCTATGGAGCTTCCTTCCCAGAGAGATACACCAGATGTGTTCACTATAAGGTCCTTTAAAGCACTTCCTGGCTCTAGCTGTGACCAGCTGAGATAAAGCAGTGGCTCTCTGCCTCTTCAGTCTCCTGGCCCCCTTTCAGGAGACTTATACGACTTGCATGCTCCCAAGTTTCATCTCCCTTAAAAATTACTTGCTTACAGAATCAGACATAAAAATACAAAAGTGTCACAGCACACCATTACTGGAAAATAGTGTACTTTCTCATTTTTACCATCTAATTATAAAATAAATCAATTGTACAATATTTATATTACTTACATTTCAGTGTATAGTGTAGAGAGCAGTATAAACAAGTCATTATCTATATGAAATTTTAGTTCTTACTGACTTTGCTAGTGCTTTTTATGTAGCTTGTTGTAAAACTAGGCAAATATCTAGATAAGTTGATGTACTCCCTGGAAGATCTATTGTTCTTGTAGGGGGTCCATGTAGCCAGGTTGAAAACCACTGAGAATAAAGTATGTTATACATGGCACACCCTTGTGGCTAGAGAGTATAATACAGTTTAAAATTCTGTTAGAGTGAGAGAGACAAGGTGGGTGAGGTAATATTGTAATATTTCTTACCCTCCTGGAATGTGTGTGTATACCTCCTATCTGTAGTTTCACACTTCATGCATCTGATGAAGTAGGTTGTTGCCCATGAAAGCTTATGCCCCAAAAACTTTTAGTCTTTAAGGTGCTGCAAGACTTCCGTTGCTTTTGCTATATGCAGACTAACACAGTTATCCCTCTGCAACTTGTCCTAAGCTAAGGTCCGTGTTCCAGTCTATGTTCAGCTTACCTTACAGGCTGTCTGCTGACACATCTTGCAGCCAAATTTTTTCCTCGTGTGGGTAGGTGCCTCGTGTGGGTAGTCCTTGGTGTTCCTTGGGAGCAGGATTCCAGGGGAGAACCCCAGACAAAGGTGTCTCTTTTTTTTAATCAGTTTACTTGACACCCCTTGAGGCCAGATGATCATCCATGTCTAGCAATAGGTGTGATCTTTCCTTCTTGGGCCATGGTGCTTAGGGTCCATTGTTCATGTATGCATGCCTCTGTGGGGCATGAAACCATAGCTCTGTGTTTCAGTTGGGGTCATGACATAGCAGAGCTTCATATCTATACATGCGTATGATGTGGCAGGAAACATGCTACATAACAGTAATGTCCAGTATGTCATGAGCATTTCCAAAACTCCTTACTTGACAAATTTTACATTAGACCATACCCAAGTACAATGTAAGGATAAACCTGAATGATACACAGATCACGCCACAAGAGTGTACATAGGGTGCAGCATGTCACAATGATGCTAGAGAGATTTGTCAACAAAAGCCCATGAAAGCTTATGCCCAAATACGTTTGTTAGTCTTTAGGTGCCACAGGACTCCTGGTTTGTTTTGCTGAAACAGACTAACACGCTGCTCTGGAAAATGTAGACATTGTATCCCTTACATGAGCTGAGGAGCTGTCATTCTAGAAATTGACAAGAAAGCCGAATGGAGAGCTGAGTAGCTGTTCCCACTCCTGGCTGAAAGTGGGATGAGAAGCCTAGGCGGCTGGTCTCTGCTCTCAGCTGGGTGTCGGGTGAGAAACCACTCACAGCTCTATGAAGCTCAGTAGCTTGTCTCTCTCAGCAACAAAAGTTGGTGCAATAAAAGATTTTACCTCACCCGCCTTTTTTATGCAACATTAATTATCCATCTGCTGAATATTACCCAGAAAACATTAATTGAGCAAATATCTCTCTAACTTTAGGGACTGAATAAGAACTACAGAATTTGGATTAGATTAGACGATTAGATTTCTTTAACAATTTTTTCCCCCTTGTTTTCAGGGGTGTGTGAATATCTTGCTTTTGTCTTCTGTGGGGGAACTTTTGCGGCAAGTACTTTTAAATTTTCAATGTAATTTAAAAATAGACAAACATGCAGTTGCTTAACCTGTTTAACAGAACACTTTAAAAACTTTGTAAGCTTTATCACTGAGGTTAACTTTGTTGGTTTTCTTCTGTTAGACTGATCTATGCTTGTAACTGACATCCAAAAACATTCTGGCTCTTGTGTCTGCAGGGGTATCCAGTTGGGATACCGGGCTAAGACACTATTGTAGGACCTTCCAACTGTTCAGAGGATGCTAAATTTGTGTGTAAAGAAAATGAAGAGATGTGCAGCAGGTTTGAAATTACATGATACATGATTAAGCCAACAGTTAGCATTTGTTGCTTTTTTCATTGTCTAAGAAATCCCATTTCAGTGTCCGTGGCCAAATCACTTGCTCATCTACTAGTAGATTCATAGAAATGTAGGACTAGAAGGGATCTCCACAAGTCATCTCGTCCCACCACCTGTGCTGAGGCAGGACCAAGTAAACATAGACCATACCTGACTTGGTTTATTCAACCTGTTCTTCAGAACCTCTAAGGATGGGGATTCCACAGCCTCCCTTGGAAACCTGCTCCAGAGCTTAACTACCCGTCTAGTTAGAAAGTTTTCCTTAATATCTACCTTAAAGCTCCCTTTCTGCAGATATAACCCATTGCTTCTTAGCTTTCCTTCAGTGGACATAATTCATTTATTTACAGTATGTACCAGGGACAGCTGTGAGGACTCTGACTACCAATTATTTTTCAAAGAGTTAAAGGGCTGGACTATGAAACAGTTTGTACCTCTGCTCAGCTGACTTGAAATCCTAAGCCTTGAACTCCAATGGTCAGAAATCCAAACTGTTGTGTTTTGGGCAGATTTCATGAACTATTTTCCCAGTGTGGTGCTCCTACCAACTACAACACTTGAAACATTTCTTGACAGTTCTTGGCATTAAAATCCCAGTGTAGGGATTAACCATTTAAATTCACTTGTTACTTGTTTTGTTTCAATAAGCAAACCTGTTGGGCCGGCCAGTAGGGGTCGGCTTTTGTTTGCAATGCTTGAACAGGCCCAAGACAGCACAAATAGAGGAGGGCTATTCTAGATACATACTGGAGAGTGGAGGAATGAGTTTGAGGCCACTTTGACCAAGAAGAAAATGGTGATGGATACTCCAGAAAAGAATATTCTGGTGCTGTTTTCACTGACTAAAAAGGAGCTGTACATATCCTCATGGCTGAGGGGAGAAAGTTGCTATATTCCCCAGTATTGGGAGGGGGAGGAGAGAATGGACCCACCAGCAGGACAGCAAATTAAGACAATACGCAGCAGTTCAGTGCACTGACCCCTCTTTAGCTGTCTAGTTCTCAATAATCTGTTTTGATTTTGTGGGGTTATTTTTTTTAAGTCTCTAGCTGTTACAGTTGCAAAGATAACTGAAAAAAATAGGAACCAAGTGTAACTGGTGTAGGGAGTTTGAAACAGTAGCTCCCAAAGGTGTGACTTGCCCCATTCACCTTGGCACTGGGGGCCAGGATAGATGGCTGTGATACTTCTGGGGAGTGGGACCTGTCCCCTCTCCCTGGCTGGGCTGGCGATGCAGCCCTCATTGTAGGCTTGGATTCCCCATCTTAGGACAAAGCCCTAGTAAGCCTGCATCTGGTAGCTCACTTTCCCCCAGTCAGAAGTTCCTGTGCCCCCTGGTGGGCAAGGGCAGGATGGCCTTCCCTGACTCTGGCTCTGGGTAAGGAGCAGGGTGCTCTGGATGCCATCCAGCCAGTCTCCCAAACATGCAATGTTAACAATGTTGACGTCTAACTCAGATGCCCAGGGATGATGATTAACTATTTCATTCCTTATTGAAGAGGGGAGAGGAAGGGCTGAAGATTGCTCAGTTTATTGTGAGTGAGGTTTGACACTGCTGCCACAGGGGGTAGCATTCAGGAGATGGAGCTCTGAAAGCTGTGCAGTGCAGTCTAAGCAGTGTCTCATTTGGCAAATTGCCTGGTCTCTCCCAGTATGACCCTGGCCTAGTAATGACTCCCTGTGAGTGGTCTGCTTTCCCTCGTTCTCCAGGCCTCCCTGGATCCTTGCTAGTATAGATGCAGACAACTCCCTTGCTGGCTTGTCCAACAACTATTCTTCTCTCTTCATCAGGTGTCTGCTGGGGCAGCTGGCAATAAAAAATTGCGGGGGCAGCTGTCAGTATCCCCAAATGCAAGATAAAATGCTATAACCTTTTGAAATTATAACCTCAGATTGGGAGTTTCATGCCAGTAATCAACAAGATTTTAGGAGCGGTGCATGGAGGGTGAGGAAATATTTGCCTCCTAGCATTTCTCTCTTCTCAGCTTTGTACCTTGATTTTTCAGAACATGGAAGAAACTGCCGAAGGCTGAAAACTTGCCTAGTATTGGCATTGAGAATGCTGTCCTCTCTCCAGATGTGACTTACATCCGTTGGAAAGTGCATGGAGACTGGGTTACACAGGTAAAGATCAAAACCCTTGCTGACTCCAAAAGCAATGAGATAGAAAGTTTTTTTTTACAAATGAAATCTCCGTGAGAATAGATAAATAAGGCTTCGGCCACTGCATCTAGTCAGTCTACAGAAAAAACCCTCTGACTTGTCATTTAGAATAGCACTGTCAGAATATGATAAGAAGAACAGGGAAATGGCACAAACTGTCAAACTTAATATAAGAAAGGAGGAGGGTTTGACAAGAGAGAATAAGTTATGAAATTCAGATTGAAAGCTGTGAAGCCCCCATTCTACAACTGTTTAGCTTATAGCTTGACTTCAGTAATGCTTGCTTTTAAAGTTAGGCAACTGCCTGAGTTCCTTGCTGAGCGGGGCCTGAATGAGAAGAAAGTCAGAAACTAAAAGGGAATGGGCACGGAAATAATGAAATGTTCTCAATCTTTCATAAGCCTGACTACAAGGGGTCAAACTTCAAACTTGTCACTGCTCGTGGACTGAATGTTGACAGTCTGGGACCTTTCACCAGTGTCATTTTGGGGGATAAGAAAGAAATATGTGATCGCTCTCTGCAACTAATCTGAGTTTTGGAATGTTAACGGTAGCCCCAGTGGAGATGAGTTAGTGGCGTATTTATACCTTCACTAAGTAGCTGATCTGATGAGACAAGTGTATTTATTATAGCACCGTAAGTTTTACTGAAGCTATGCCTTCATATCTCGAAAGAAGTTTAGGCCCAATTTTAGCCCCATTGCACAGCCCAAACAATTGGGGCACTGGTGTAACCTCTGCATAGCTGTACACCCCTTTTGTATCTAAAATAATGGCTTCCTCATCCCCCAGCTCCCACTGTACTCTTCCTTGGGTCAGTGTGGCTCAGATGTGCAGGTTCTCAAATCCTGAACCCATGTGCAGCACCACCACTGGGTTGGTGCAGGAGGACCCTTCTTGGCCTTGGAGGAAGGGTTTAGACCTGTTCTGAAGTGCAGCTTAACGAGTTATGTTTTACATTCCGGAAGGCTGATAGGATATATCAGTCTGGAGGATATATCCCATGGTATGTGATTATTTTTTACTTTTCTAATTGCTTCCAGAAAGCAGCAGCAGCAAGGGGGACCCTCACAAGACTTGACTATAACTCAAATGAAATAACAGATTGTTTTCCATGTTCTGATCCATCAGGGAAGATGTAGGGAAGCCTCAGACTTGCAAAGAGAGTCCTAAATAGAACTAAGAATTTGCATATTTTGCACGTTTTGTCCTTCTTCATGGGAGAGCAGCAGGAACATGCTGGAACAAGAGCCACTATAATGGACCTGCTCAACCACCCTTAGGCAAGCAACTTGAAATGTTATGTGTTCATCTTTGCACTTCTGGCCTTCAGAAAGAAAAAATGTCCTAACAACAGAAACAAATGAAATAACCCCAGCAGGCTGTACTCTCTTCTGATCAGTAGTGTGTATCGTTACTAATCTGTTTCTTTTCTGTTTCTTTTAGCTGAACTACTATGATTCCATTAAGGCAGTGGTTTCTACCTCCAATCATGAGCCTACTGCATTAGTAATAGGTAACCATTTTACTCCTGTTCCCTCTTCATGTCTGCAGTCTTACCTGTGGTATAGTGCCTGATCCTATCACTGTCATTTAGCTGGCTTTATTCGTAACAGTGGCTTTCTATGTAAAATTGTAATTGGTGGTGGGAGAACGTCAAAGAATTCTTCATTCTTCTGATTTAGTTCAGCTAAACATCCTAACTTTAGGAGGCTGGAATGATCTTCTGGAGGTGCATATTGTGTCTTCAGGGCCAACTGAGTCTGAAGAAATTTTTAATTGACATCTTGGGCTTTCTCAGGAGAGGCATCAACCAGTGCATGTCCCAGCTGGCCTGACCACAATCCCTTTCCCTGACCAGTCCCACTACAGGAGCTGAACCAGTTGGCCATGGACCTTCTGGCAGAAGGAGAGTCACAAGTAGCTTTCATTGTTTGTCCCGATTCCTATGAATTTGCAGTAACTCGGACAAGGGCCTTCATCAAGCCCCAGATGTTTGTCAACCATAGCAATGTAAGGAATCATCATTCCCCTGCCAACAGAGACAATTTGAAATGTACAGACAAAGGCAGAGGTCTTAAAGATGGAGACCACCACAGATACAGTCATCTTCTTCACAACTGACATCAGTGAAAGTCATTTTGAAGTCTTGGTGGAGAATCTGAAAGACCTCCCCAACATTCTAGTACCAATAGCCATCAATACACAAATCATTGGACACCAATTACACCCTTTTTACAATATGTGGACATTAATTACTTCTGACAAATGGGTTCTAGAAATCACATGAGTAGGCTACTCCATCCCTTTCACATCAGTTCCACCCACCAATCCAACCTCTTCACAGACCCTTCTCCTGAGCACCTTCTGCAACAAGAAGTACACAGTCTTCTACAGATAGATGCAGTGGAAAACATTCCTCCACAATTCAGAGGGAAGGGATTCTATTCCCACTATTTCTTAACACAGAAGAAAAGCGGAGATGGGAGGCCCATTTTAGATCTCAGAAAGCTCAACAAGTTCATGCAAGTTCAAATATTCAAGAGGGTCATATTAGGTATGATAACCCTGGTGCTGGAACAAGGGAACTGGTTCTAAGCCTTCGATCTACAAGATGAATATTGTCACTTCACAATACATCCAGCAATAACCGGCAAAGTCAAATTGTCGCTACATGGGTGGACAAAACCAGAAAAGGTATGTTTGGGAATATCTTTCCAACCAGAGCAACCATCCGTCATTATGTAGGACGAATTCTTCGCTAATTGGATGGCATGCTGACATGCAAAAACATACCATTAAGGAATAGTGGTCTCCTACAGAAACATAACTGCACATCAGCCTGCTTGAATTATGGGTGGATCGCAATGCATGCCTATATTTCCTTCCATGGATAAAAAATAAGATCCTATGCAGAATGATTGACAACATTGCCTGTATGTTCTACATAAGTCACCAGGGTAGAGTCTGATCCCATTCTCTACATATGGAACCCATGAGACTCTGGAATTGACGCATAAGCTACAACATAATCATCTCAGCCTGATGCCTCCCAGGCTGTCGGAACATGACAGAGGATGTACTGAGTGGACAATTTTTTACAATGAGAAAGAGAAATGGATGACACAGTCCTACAGTCAATATTCCAGCAATGGGGATTTCCATCCATAGATCTGTTTGTGACAGCAAACAATCAGAAATTTTGCTTGAGAGTGGAACTGGAACCCCATTTACTCAGGGACACCATCTTCCTCAAACAGGAAGCAACATTACTATATGCGTTCCCACCAATTACTCTCAATTGGGTATGTCTACGCTAGCAATTTAGGTCGACTTAAGGAGGCTTAAGTCAACCTAAATTACTCCCTGTCTACACCAGATTTTCATTAAGTTGACTTAAATTCCTTAAATCGACTTAATGAAAGCTTAAGTCGACTTAATAATAACCACCCATTAGGTCAACTTAAGCCTTAAGTCAACTCCTTAAGTCGATTTAAGGATGGTGTGGACGTAGAGTAACCCTTAAGTCAACTCTATTAAGTCGACTTACGGGTGGTTAGGTCGACTTAACAAAGTGGGCTAAGTTGACTTTCTAGTGTAGACATAGCCAATTGATATACAAGATACAACATGACGGGGCAGGGTGGTACTGAAAGCCCCAAGATGGCTCAGACAAATCTGGTATTCTTACCTGATGAGACTATTGATCTGTGCCCCACAATAGCTTCCTTTTTGGGGGGACCTCCTTTCACAGAATGATGGTCAGATGCTCCATCCCACTCTGAACAGTTACCGCATGGTTCCATCACAATGAATTAAACAAGTTAAACTGGTGTTACTTAAGAGCAGGAAACCAACCACATGTAAAACTTGCTTTCAGAAACAGAAGAGATTCTACATATGGTGCCAAAATAAACACACTAATGCACTTTCAGCATCCCTCCTGCTAGTTCTGGACTACACACTGAAACCATAAACCTCTGAACGCTCCATCAGAGTGCATCTTGCAGCCATCACTGCATTCCACCACAAAATTGAAGGGATGTCATTATTTACACATCCCATTACCAAATGTTTCCTCACTGGCTTTCAGAATATATACCTGGAAGTCCATGATCCCAAGCCAACATAGGACTTAAACATGGTACTAAAAGCTCACATGGGGACTCCCTTCCCCCTTTGAACCATTGGCTACATGCTTATTACTACAGCTATTGAAGAAGATAGCATTTTTGATCAGTATCACCTCAGCAAGACAAGTAGGTGAAATAGGAGACCTCATGATTCACTTCCCTTATACCATATTCTTTAGGGGATAAAATTGCACTGAGACCTCACCCTAAATTTGTACTGAAAGTAACATTGTCCTTTCACATGAATCAATCAGTCAGTCTCCCTGTGTTCTACTCCAAACTATATGGGAGCAAACAGGAGGCCAGGTGGCTAACATTAAATGTCAGAAGAGCAATGGCATTCTACCTTGAGACAACTAAGCCTTGCCATAAATCCTCAAAACTATTCATCTCTATGAAAGAACAATTCAAAGGCTCCACTATATCCACTGAGACTCTATATCCACAGGATTTCTATTTGCATCCATCTATGCTATGAGCAAAATAAAATAAAACCACTGTTGGTGATCAGAACTCAATCCACTCAGCCAATGGTGACGTAAGTCGCTTTACTGAATAATGTGCCACTTATGGACATTTGCAGAGCTGCAACCTTGGACCTTGGAATATACATTGATAAAATATTATCTAATCACACAGAGCTCAGAAACAGACACTCTTGTAGGCTCCACAATGTTAATGTTGGTCTCTTGAACGACTCCAAAGTTGTCGTTCCCCGCAATGGGACACTGCTGTACTGTCACTGGAAAAGGAGCACCCACAGAGACGTCACTGGAAGGAGAAGGTTACTCACCCTATGAAGTAACTGAGGTTCTTCAAGATACATGTTCCTGCCTCCCTCCCTCTACTTCAGAGTTCCTATGAAGGACTCTGTAGTAGAGAAGGAGCTGAAGTTTTGGGTTGCGCACATGGTAGTTGTGCCTGCATGATCTGGATGGACACTGCTGCTAAAAATCTCTGGTTGACAGTGCCGGGATGTATCAACACCTGAAGTGGAGCCCCCACAGGGACACACGTCTTGAAGAACTGCGGTTACTGCACAAGATGGGTTACCTTCTCTTTCACGTATTGGCACAGACTCTGTCCGTGCCTCTGTGACAGGATGAGCAGCATGGTGTTCAGTGTTGGACTTCTCTTTGCCAGAAAGATGTTATTGAACTCTAAGAAGTTTTAGAAAGTGAAGCCGGAGGGATTTCCTTATCAGGAAAGATCAAAATAGCTAAATGCTGGCTAATGGGAAATGTGGTAATCAAGGGGGTTCTGAAAACAGTAAACCCCAGTGGGATTGGGAGAAGGAATTTTTAGCATTATAAAACAGGGGTATACATGGGAGTAATGGCATAAAATGAAGAAAGAGAGAATTATAAAAGGACTGTTGAGAGAAATTTCCTGCACCTGAAAGTTATTAGTTCCTAATCTATTGGAGGTGGTGGGAACCAAGATGTCTAGGACACTTTGTTAGCTCTTAGGTGAGCGTGTTCTTTTTCAGGGTGTACTGTTGGAGCTACTAATGTTGAGCAGCAGATGAAAGAAATAAAGGACCATAGAAAAGAGTCAAAAGCAAGAAAAGGGCAGATATCCAGAATCCCTACAAAGAGAGCTAAAGGGGATCAGACTGTGTTTCAAGTCTACAAAGGAGTGAAAACATTTGCATTTTGTAAAAAAACCAACCTCATAGTGACCGGTGGAATGGATCGAAATATCCGGATGTGGAACCCTTATATGCCTAGGTATGAGACAGTAACAATACTTGTTGAAGGACTCTGTATGAAGAGCTTTGTAACTACACATTAATGTTAAGTAATTGTTACTATCTATTGTATTGCCCTGTTATTGGGGATCAGCTAAAGGCATTGAGAAGACATTCACAAATGTCCTTGAAATATGTTTGACCTCACTTAATGATTCCGTTGCACAGTTCATGATATCAGCACCCACACATACATGCAGCAAAATCATTTTCTTAAGTTTAAGTATTTTATATAAATATAAAAATTCCTGGACTACTCTGTTTTTTATCTAAGGTTGGTTTGAGGTTTTGCATGTGTCTGAAACCCCAGTCTTGCATTGATTTCTGTTCACACGGAACTCACTGTACAACTGGGGCCTGGGAATCCATTTGGCAGCATTAACATCTCATCACTCCACATCCCTGATACTGTAAGACTGCTCTGTCGATGTGCGTTTGTAGTGAGAAAACATGAAATACGGTTCTTGCCACACATACGAGTATTAACGGATTCCTACACATTTATTTTTACTTTGTTTTATAAGAAACAATCAATTTGAAACGCTTAATACTGAACTGCTCTTATTAAATTTCAGACGACCAACAGGGATGCTCAGAAGTCACACAGCACCAGTTTGTTTCCTCTCCATATCTGCAGAAGATGCTAAGATATTTTCCATATCCACAGACAACACTATTAAGGTCTTGCTGTGTACAGCAATTATCCTGTTGTTTATGTTTGGGGAAATATATTCAGTGAGAGTTGGACCAGGCCTATGTTTCTGTTATGTATATGTTCATGTTTATAGTCAATAGAAGGAATCCACTGACTCAATGGGAGTTGGATCTGGACCATAGACCATGAATGTAGAGAGAGAAATTCCAGCTAGTGCTCCTATGAGTCCATAGTTTTCAGTTGTAATAAATGCATTTGTGGCTAAATGTGTTACAAATCATGATAAAACTTTTAACAGGGATCAGTACTCTGAACTTTTAAAGTGGTGTTGTACTTTAGAAAGATTTTTTTGTTTTGTTTTTAAATTTAGTGTTCCTGCTTCTATCAAATATTCTCTAAGACATGTATTTGTTTCTTCATTTGTTAAAATTTCCCTACCCATGCTTGTATCTCTCTCTCTCTTTCTCTCAGAGAGAGAGAGAGAGAGAGAGAGAGAGAGAGAACAAAAATGACCACCCTATGTAAATATAATATTATTAAGATCAGAAATAGTAGAATTAAGGTTTTCTCCTTAAACTTTAGTTTGGACCTTGTCTGCATAGGCAGACTGTTTTTAAAATACATACCATTTTCCCACAGTTCTGCTACGTCATTCAATGCACAGAATGGATAGTGCACATTTAATGAGAAGATATTCATATTGTTTTTTCCTCATTGTTCAATGTAAGACCTGATTAATTCTAGCATTTTCCTATCTTTTGAGTGCTTGACTTTGCAATCTTTTAATGTAGATTTTTGTGTGTAATTGCCTAAGGTTTTCAAAAAGCTAATGGAAAAAACCAGAAACTCTGTCATATAGAATCATACTGACCTTTCCATGGGTCATCAGAAGGGGTGGAATCTTTAGGTCCATCACACAGATTTCTGCCACTTGACCTAACAGGTTAACTGGTAACAGTGGTAGGCTGTCATTGTCTGTGTGGACAAGCACTACAGGAAAATAGGACACTTTGCCAATGGGCTTCACAGAATTTACTAACAGCAGACAAGTGGTGAGACTCGAGGGCTGCGTCTACACTGGTAAATTAAGTCGACTTAAGCTTGCTTAAGTTGACTTAATTTACCCTGCGTCTACACTACAGTTTCCTTAAGTCGACTTAAGCAGCTTGCTTAAGTCGACTTAAGGAAAATAAAGTCGACTTTATTAAACCACCTTTCTACTCGACCTAAGGCTTAATTTGACTTTTTAAAGTCGAATTAAGTCAGTGTAGATGTGGGGTAGCCCTAAGTCGACTTAGGGCAACCCCGGGACTACACCAATGCCCTCCCTGCCGGGGGGGAGGGCACAGGGGAAGCCTAGCATGCCCCCCAAAGGGCAGGGCAGAGCCCTGTGTGACGCTGTCTGGATTTAGGGAAGCATTTATGATATTATTTTCTATCCATATATCCTAAATGCTATAATCCATAGGAGCTATGTCATGTTTGGTATCAATAGAAAGGTAGTAATTTGCTGGGAATGATTATATAGTTTATGTCTAGGAATTGTATTTGGATTAGAAGTTAGTTTAGTTAGGAATTTGGTGTTACATCTATACTTTAACTTGTGTGATTTTTATGGAAATGTCTGAGAGGCAGCTGTGTAAAACCATTGTGTCCTTAATGTTAAGGAATGTGCCAGGTGATATGGGCCCAGGGAGTGACCTGATGAGCCATTAAGGACACAATGGTTGTACTGGGTCGCAGATCCTCAGGTACTGGGTCGTGGCACCCCCTGCTGCCACTACCGAAAGACTGGAATGCATTGCTCAGAGATGTAATTGTTGGGTCGTGGGCATAAATGATTTTTTGTTTTCAAATTTGAAAACCACTGCTCTAGGCTTCTCATTGCATTCTAAGACCCATAGTCCTTGAATAGCCAGTCCCAGTCTCCACTCCTCAGGTTTCTCATCCCTCCCCAGTCTCCTTGCCTAGAAAGTCTTAATCTCACCCTCTGCACTACCTGTATCCATCTTCTTTCCCCCACCTCCACCCCAGCAACATTTCATCCCCAGTCTCCTTACCAAACCAGTCCCTCACTCCTGAACCCTCGCCAGTCTTTTCCCATCCCCTGACTCCCAATTTCCCTCCCTGGCCTTTCCTTCCAATCTCAGTGTCTCTTTGCCCAGATAGTACCCTGGCCCTTCATCAGATCTGTCTCTCTTCCTCTCATATTCTTTCCCTCCTTCCTGCCAGTCTCAATTTCTGGTTTCTATTCCTCCCAGCTTCTTGTCATGTTCTACTCTTCCCCTTCCCGCATGCTCCAGCATTTGTACCTTCTGCATTTGAATCAGGCAACTTCCTCCTTCACAGTCTCCCTGCTCCCAGTGCAGATACTCAGACCCTATTATATTATTATTTTTAACTACCTAGTTTAATTTCCAGAGCCATATACAGAGGAAAAAAGTTTGAAAACCACTGCATTAGATGGTCATGTTTCTAGCAGTGGGTATGCACAAAGCTGTCTGAGCCCTGGTGCTGCATCATGGCTAACTAGCTGCTCAGAGCCCTTGCCCATGCCTGAACACAAAGGGTTTCTTAAATTAGCATGTGTGTGTTGTATAGTACCCAATAAACTTGTAGTTCAGGCACTCACCTGGGAGGCAGGAGACCTGAGTTCGTGTCCCTGCCTGATTTAGATTATGAACTTGGACCTGGGATTCCCATATCTCAAGGGAGTACTATAACCCCCAAGCTATTGGTCATCCTGGCATTGGTCTCTCTGTCTCTCCTCTTAGATCCATTCCTCTTTGCTCCAGGGAGTTATTAATTAGCTATACAGAGACTTGAACCTGACTTTCCCACATCTCAGATGAGTGCCCTCACTGCTGGTCTGTAGAGTCAATCTCTCTGGTCCTGTGAATGAGTATGGATTATTTGTTTATGCAAAGATGAACAGCTCCAGGAGGAGAGACGGAGAGACTTGCCCCAGCGTAGTCGTCTGTTGGGGCTGTTCCATTCTGTGGAAAAGCAGCACAGCATTTTTAGAGTAAATGATTTCTTGCTTACTACTGTTCTCTGATTCTAAATACCAGTAAACCCTGCTCCAGCAGCATTGTATTGGGTGTATGGCTGGTCAGGTTCTAACCTTCCAGTGTATGTGCCAGGCATAGCTGCATGACCTGGGTGGGAAGAGAGACATAACAGTGGGTTTGTAGAATGACATGGGTATGTGTATCAGACATTAGAGTACAACCCTATTCATTTTTGTTTGGTTTGTGTAACACCTTTTCCTGAAGATCTGGGATATTGTGGACCAGAGCTGCTTGTTTACAGCCTGTTCAAGAACCAGTGGCCTTAAGGGAGAGCTCACTGCTTGCCACTACATGCCAGGCACCAGATCGCTTTGTGTTGCTGCGGATACACTTGCACTTCTTCACCTCAGATTAAGGTACCTGGCAAACTCACCTGGGCTGGAAGGTTTGTGGCAGGGGCGTTGCTGCCCCTAAAAAACATTTGGGGCACACAGGCCCCCTCCCTGACCAGCACACATTCCCCTGCCGGTGACCCAGGGCCCGATCCAGCCCTGGCCCCAGCACCAAGCACCCCGATCCACGCCCCCGAGCATCAGCCTGGCCAGCCCCCCCCCCCCCCCCGAACTCCAACTCCTTCAGCTCCAGCCAGGCCCCCCTGAGCTGGGCCGGGCCAGGCCTCCCGAGCTCTGGCTGGCCCCTGAGCTGGGCTGGGTCGGGCCAGGCCCTCCGATCTCCAGCCAGGCCAATCCCTCCAAGCTCCGTCCGGGCCTCAAGCCAAGCCGGGCCAGGCATGAGCTCTTTTCCCCAGCCCCGCTCACGCCTAGCTTCTGAGGGCCCCCCAGCCCCGCCCACCAGATGCCAGGGAGGGAGCCAGCAGCAGCTGTTTACATTTCCTGCCTTGCTACATCCTCGGCTACGTGCCTGGGAGTGGACCAGGGTGGGAAATTGAAAATGGCCCTGCCAGCTCTCCTCAGAAGACTCAGGGCACTGCTGGGCACATTTGGGGTTCGTGCCCCCTGTGCGCTATGTCAGCAATGCCACTGGTTTGTGCTCCTCTTTGACTGTTACTCAGAGGTCGGAGTTCAGCAGATACAAGGATTGTGTGTGTGTGTAAAACCCAGAGCATTTGAAATATAATTGGAGAAGTAAGTTTGCACTCTGTGGAAATGGGCTAGTGTAGATGCCTGGTCCCCCCTCTTCTCTACACCTGGGCTCTTACGAGGGCAGCTACTGCAGTGGAATTATTTGGGAAAATTCCCTACAGTTTGGTCTAGTAGTGGAGGCAGGCAGACTAACAAGGGGACGGGTATGGAGACGGACGACCTTCCTCTTTCTTCCCCCAGCTGTCAGTATCTTTAAATGATAAAATCACAGCATCACTTTCCTCCTTTTCAATGATGAACTGAGGAAATAGCGTAGAACTGTTTGATGCCGTTATAATTCCCACAACTCTTGTACACTCCAATTGACACATGGTGCTTGATGACTGCAGAAACAGTGCATTACTTTGGTTTGTTTTTCCATGAGATAGGCCTCCTCCAGAGACCCACTTGATTGTTTCTCATAAGGAGCCAGTCCTGTGCTGCAAGTATAACAAAGAATTCAGGCATGTGGTGAGCTGCTCAGAGGGATCTGTAAGTGAAAACTATATCTCATAAAGGAAATGTAGTTGCTGAGACCACTCCATGTGTCTATTGTACGCAATCTGTGTATTTTTAACACACCCATCACTAGAGCTGGTCAGAAACTTTCCTGTGAAACAAAGCTTATTTGGAAAACGCTGGTTCTTCAAACCCCAGATGTTTTGTGAAAGCAAGTCAGATTTGACAAACTTTCAGTGCACCACGGGCAGGTTTTCAACAAAAGCTTGCCTCGTCCCTGTCAGCTTTCCTTGTGGGCTGCTGGGAGCCATATTGTGTGGACTGCCTGGGGCCAAGGAACTCAAGGGTCTGTAGTCCTGAGCCATCCCACCATGCTGGAGTTTCCAGACTCCCTGCCTTGGCGCTAGGAGTCTGGGAGGCCTGGTTTCAGCTAGGACTTAGAATCTAGGTTCCCAACTCCACAACAGGGAGCTTAGAAATTCAGGAAGGCTCAACGGGCTCCTAGGCTCCCTGTGCAAAGCTGGGAGCCCAGAGGTCTGGGGACAGAAGTTGGGGAATCAGCTGTACAAGGAGCCTGGATCCTAGGGTCTTGGGACATGTGCCAGGGTTGCCTTGGAGACACAGATCCCGAAGCCTGGGCAGCTGCTGACTGCAGTTGACATTCTTGTCAATCTCACTGCTGCTGTCAGCAGTGGTGAAGCGCATGGTGGCAGAGATGCTGCCAATTGGAGTCAGCACCAGCCAGCCTGGGGAGCATGTTTTATTTTGGACACACAATTGTATCAGAGTCAGTGGTTCTTTCTTCAGGTTTCTGGTTCATGGGAAATGTCAAAAATTCTGTGTATGGAAATTCGGAATTAAATCAAATGTCAAAATGAAATTTCTCAGGAACCAGAAATCTCATGTTTTGGACCAGATCGCTTCACTGTGTAGCTATCACCAATCTGTAAAACATTTTAAAGGGAATAAATCAGGGCTGGATCAATTCAGGCTATAGGGGCTGCAGCTCCTAAGGCCCCTGTGTTGATCCATCCGTGCCCAGCCCTGCTCAGGCTGGCACAGGGGAGCGATGGGGGCCTTGGACCCTGTGCTGCTGGGCAGGGCAGAGCCCTCGGGCCAGAGGCCAGGCTCTGTGGCACTCCTTCCCCCCAACCCCCCAGCTGGCTGGTCTACCCCCAGGGGCAGGCCGGGCCAGCACGCATCCGCTGCACTCTGTCTGTGGACCTGAGACCCCAGGGCCCCTTAATCCAGCCCTGGAATAAATAAAGTCATGTCATCAACAGAGACATCTTCAGGAGAACCTCATGTATTTTTATGAAGATCCTTAGGTCTTGTCTTCTGGTACAGCACTGTAGCTTATAGCCCATCTGTAGATGGTATGTATTGATTACTTAAGAATCCCCAGTTATCTCTTTGAGGGTGATAGGTTTATGCCAAGATTAGCCCAAATTTATTCAAGATATGATATCGATGGGAACTCTGTTGTGCACAGTTGCAACACTCACACTTTAGGAACTTTTCTATATTTACAAATGGTTTATTAATACATTTAGCACAGCCAGAAACATCCCAACTCAGTAAGGAGTAGATAGAGTTATTAGAGGGGGTTGTATAAGATACAGGCCTCTAGGCTCCTTACGTTACTGCTGAATATAATGAAAAGCAGTGAATATAATAAAGGCAGGCTAGTGCTGTGGGCTACAAGATGTGCTGTTGTAGCACTTTAGTGAAGATGTCACTAATCCATCTTCCCCAGAGGCGGTAGCTATGATCATTGGAGAAACTGTCCCGTCGACATAGCACTGTCTGCACAGGGTTGGATAAGACAGCTTACATTGACCTAAATGTGAGTGTCTACATAAAAACATAGCTCCCACCAATATAACTTGCCCACAGCCTCAACTTGATACCTCCATCTCAGAGAGGTGTAGCACTTAGAATGATGTATTTAGGTCAATGCAGTGTAGATGCTGCGTTGCTTACATCAACTGTTGCTGTCTTTAAACAACGTCC
>ML685874.1:7146633-7229800 GCA_007922175.1 Pelusios castaneus | reverse complement strand
TTTTCAGACACTCCTTCAATCATTGTTTGCTTGTTTTTTAACAGGTGGTTAAAGTGTGGGATTTTGAAACAGGAAAGCATTTATTTGAGTTTAGTGGTGCTCATGGAGATTCTGCAATAACCTGTTTGACCTTTGATGTCACTGGAAGAAGGTATGTTTCTTTTTATGTATATGTAAAGCTTTATATAAAATAATTTTTGGTCTATGTGGGCAAACATCTTGAATTTTAATCCCACTTTAGGTTAATTACTGGAGGAAGAGATGGATGCTTGAAAATATGGAATTATAACAATGGACATTGTTTGAATACATTGAAAAGTGGTAAGTAACATGATTAAAACTATGTGAAAGACTGGTAAAATACAATTTAAAGTACAGAATAACTGTTTGGTTTATTTTTCCCTCCAGAAGACAAATGTGCTGAAATCTGTGACTGCACCTATGTGGAAGTGAACAGAAGCAAGTAAGCTCTTTCACAGGGTGGTATTAACCTTGTCACAAGGACTAAAATATTTGGTGGAAATTTACACTGCGAGTGCTAGCTCTTTTTTGTAGAAAGTGATTCCTCTGTGACATGACTGGCACAGTGGTCACAAACGTGCCACAAAAACAACTATGGGTATTGCAAGCTCTGCAAATAAACAGACTTGTACAGCTGGAAAAAGCAAGTTTCATTCTTTGCTGAATACCTTGGGACCCTGTAATGGAGTGCTGGCCTGTAAGTGTGGGGGCAGCCAGCACATCTGTGATAGGGCATGGCACAGGGGTTGCTAAGAGTTGTTGCCACCAGACAAAGCCTATGAAGAAGGGGCTGAGCATCATGTGACTGCATGCTTCATAATGGGATGCTCCTAGCTCAGTCTGGAGAAGGCGAGGGTTGAGGTGAGGCCCTCAGAGAAATCCCTTTATGGGTACCTGCTGGCAGAGACCTAGAGGATAGCCAGGAAAGACAAGTCAAGGAGGAGGTCTGTCCTGTCTCTTTGCTGCTTACTGAAAGCTTCAGAGGCCTCTGGTGGTTGGGACTAAGTGTTTAGAGATATTTTGCCCTTGTTTTGAATCTTCTAGTGATGATAAAGCCCTCCCTGAAGAAAGGATATGAACCAAACTGCAGTTCTGGCTTTGTTTTACCTTCCCTGACTAGTGTTTCTGCTCCCTGGCTTCCAGACTCCTAGTTCGCTAAGGCTATGTCTACACTGGCAAGTTAGGTCGACTTAAGAAGGCTTAAGTCGACCTAACTTAGTCCCCGTCCACACCAGGCTTTCGTTAAGTCCACTTAAGAAATTCCTTAAGTCGACTTAATGAACACTTAAGTTGACTTAGTAAGAACCACCCATTAGGTTGACTTAAGCTTCCTTAGGTTGACCTAACCCGTCTTTAGGTCGACCTAAGCCCAATGTGGACACTTAAGTCCACTTTGTTAGGTCAACCTAAGGGCAGTTAGGTCGACTTAACAAAGTGGACTTAGTCCATGGACACCACTTTAAGTCGACTTAAAGTCGACCTTATTAAGTCGTCTTAACAAAGTCGACCTAACTTTCTGTAGTGTAGTCATAGCCTAAGACAGATGCTGTTGCCCTGATATTCAGTACCCAATGCTCCCATGTTGTTATCATTTGTGTTACAGTAGCATATAGATGCCATGGCCCCAGTTGTGTGAGCCAGTGTAGAAACAATGAGAAGCACAATATTGTCCTAAGAGGTGCTATCATTCTATAAAGGCAGTTCTCAGTGGATTATTTCATTATTTTTCAAAAGCTCTGTGTAACTTTCCCATTGCTGTGATATTTAAAACAGTAATAGTTAAAAATGGTCTCTCTTTAAAAAAAATTTCTAGTATATAAAATCAAACAGAAAAACTGAGTGCTTTATTAAATCTTCTTGTAGGTATATCGTAGCTGTTGGCTGGGATAGAAGAGTAAGCATATATTTTGTAAGTGGAAAAAATATCTAAAATGACACTGTATAAATATAAAATTAATACTTAAATTTTGTGTTGATAACTTTTCTTTTAAAGTGAAAAGGGGAAAAATCTGTTTAGAGTCACTCATGCATTAACCCAGCTCCTTTCTACTTTGGGATAAGACTAAAAACGTTTTCCAACACCCAGTCCTCTCCCACCCCCCAAAGTTAGGATGTGTAAAACTTGATCTCACCTTCTGTAGGTTGCTTACAGCTCTGTCCAGAAAATAAACGAAATTTCAAAGCTGTGATCCTGCAGAGACGTAATAACACAGGTAACTTAATGCACTGAGGATGAAATCCTGGTTCCATTGACTTTAATGGCAAAACACCCACTGATTTCACTTGGGTCAGGACTGTACCCTGAGAGTAGTTCCATTGACTTCAGCATGGCCACTTACTGGGCATATGTGTAAGGCTTTGCAGGAGCTGGGCCTTGACATTTTGTTTGTTTTTGGAATTCAGTACCGTAGCTTAGGCAACCTGCAGGGGCAAATATATGCAAAACTACATTGGACAGAGATTGGTGAGCCATCCAGTTGGCCATCGTCAAACACATGGCCAAATCAAAGGCGCCTTTAGCAAGCAGTGCTGTTACCAATGCTGCTACTAACATGTGATGCATATTTATTACAACATTTGGCCAGATTTTAATATTTTAATAAAAAAAATCTTAAATACACATAGGAAACCTGCTGTTCACAAACCTTTTGGTTTGTTGGTTCTTGTTTCTAACAATATAAAGGGCCTAGTCTGCTCCCTTAAGATGCATGGCTCCTTTTTGTGGTAATGGGAATTAGTTGGTTTTAAATCCATTTGCCTTTGTACATGTGAGCTCAACTTTTTTTGAATTGTACAGACCTGCCTAGTAGGAGAACAAATCCCCAAGCAAACACTGAAAACCCACCAACTTCTCATTTATCTATGTTGTTTGGAACAGGACTCTGCAGATGACCTTTATCACCTTCAGAAACCTCAGCCATATTGGCAGGATGATATAGTAAGAATCCATCTTGATTCTGTATGACAAATAAAGTTCTTTTAAAAAAAAAAAAAAAAGGCAGCTGTTATTTGACAGAAAGCTGGGCAAATAATTAAACATAGGATTGAACACAGATGATTAGAACTTAGTAATGCACAGTTTATTTGAATTCTTGCCAACATATAATTCTAGATAGATAACTTTCACATCTGAGTTTTGAGCAGATTAGAGAGCAACAAGGTTATTGTCAAAGAGGTTGGAGAGGAAGAAGAAAAGGAAATGTTGTAGCTAAGGCATGACATGATTGAGGTCTGGACAGGAGCTTTGTATGTTGGGAAGGAAAGGAATAGCTGGCTTTGGAATGAAAATCAGCAAAACAAGATGGCTACATCAGTGTGAAAAGGAGAGAGGAGTAAAAAACTAACATCACAGCTGTGGGAGTAGGAAGATGGTGGAGTTGTGGACATAATGGAAAGAGAGAGAAGAAATTCTGGAGGAAAGATGAGTTCAGTGTTTGACTGGTTGAGTATCTTGAGCCTTCAGTGAGACATCCAGCAGATTTCAGAGAGACAGAAGAGTCTGAACTTAGGGGGCAAGACGAGATCTGTGAGTTACTAGGGGAGAGAAAGAAGTTGGTAATAATTAAAGCTGTGTGAATTGTAGACCCTTATGGGATGGGAGGGGGAGAATATCTGCAAGTGATATCTTTGTCTAGTCTGAAAGACACTAATCTCAGTTGTTTTAAATTTCTACTTGATACTGGGTAGGAGGTTAGGCTGCAGATAGGTGGGCCCCTAGACATAGGTTCTTGTGTGTGAGCTGTAAGAAGCAGGGAAAGTCCATGTCCAGATACCTGGGTCCCTTTCTCTTGCTGAACAAAGGGGGAAACAGCAGTGTTTCTTTGATGTCATCTTTTTTCTATTTAGAATTGTGGCCATAAGGAGGATATTTTATGCATTGCTCAGTGTCCACCTACTCTTCTTGCCACCTCCAGTTATGATGGTGAAATCATTGTTTGGAATATGATATCAGGACACATATACCGCAAACTTCACATACCTTTTCCCACTGACCGTGCTGACACAGAAAGTAAGTACTGACTAGGGAAACCACAAGAAGGACAGTTTCTAAACACTTTCAAGTTAATCCTTCATTAGAAATATTTTCTGGAGAGCTGTGAACCTTGCATGTCACAGCAAACTGTACAATCAGGAGGATATTTAATAAGAAATTCGATAGAACAGGGAGACAGCATGGTAAGTGTGTCTTGATAACATTATTGCATGATAGGATGCAGGAGCAGTGCCATACAAGTGGATTAGTTAAAGCTTTATCTTTAGAGTAATAAACAAATCAAATAGTTTATAGTAAATATCAAGGGCGAAAGGTGAAGTTGATTATATTTGTTTTCTTGTTGTTTTGGGGGGGTATATACTTGGATAATTATTTGTATTACAGTAGGGCCTGCCTGGCTAATGGATCCAAACGAGACGTTGTGCTAGGTGCTGTACAGAGAGAGAGAACAACAGTCTCTGCCTTGAACAGCTTATAGTCCAAGTAGACAACACAAAGGAAGGCTTATTTATAGCTGGGGAAACTGAGGCCCAGAGTGGCTATGTGACTCACCCAAAGGTCTGTGGCAGAGCAGGGAATTGAACCCAGACCTTCAGAGTCCATCTAGTGCCTTAGCTTCAAAGCCATCTCTTTCTTTAAGCATTAAAATTGAATGAACAATTGTCCTTCGGTGCTGTGCTTAAGAATACAATAGTATTTAAAAATTCCTCCTTCTGGAAATATTGGGCTAGGGCCTCCGACTGTTCTCTGCAGAGCAGCCAAGGGGATGGAAAGCTGGAGATTCCACTGGCATGCTGGAATTCCTGGTCAGCATAAGGCATATCTGGCCCTCCTCAGTCCAAGATGTGCATTGGGAGGTATGAGGTGGGGCGTGGCTATAGAGTCTTCCATTCCACTGGTCCTCAACTGCCTGTCGGCCCCAGCAGGCTCTTAACAGCCAGAATCAGTGGTCCTTTCAGCAGTTCCATGAGACCTGACTATGGAGCTGTTGCTGAGGAGCTGCTCCACATCCCTTTTCTACCCCAACTTGACTGTCTGGGGGAGAGGTCAGGCTGTCATTAAGCTTCCCTATGCTGGCGTTTGGGCCATTTGTTTCCTTTAGTCCCATGGATAACAGGGTCAGAATTTGGCCCCGAATTGATATTCCAGTGTTTGGCCTGGCCTGTGGAAATGACCCAACTTCAGGTTCAATGCTGTATGCATAAGAATGGTACACATCATTTTCTGTCATGTTGCTTTATCTAGATTCTTGTACCCTGCACATCACTGATGTCCAGCTAGAAAGGGCTGGAAAACTGTTACATGATCTGCAACACTGTACATTATCTTTCTGAGGTACCTATATATTAATTTAATACAGCAGCAATGAGGCACATTCCCAAATGCCTTCACTGTGAAGAAATGCAAAGGTGCAGTTATACACCTAAAGACATTTTCTTATTATGTACTAAAGATCTGGCTATCTCTGGAAGTAGAAAATCTTTCAAAAAATTTTCCATAGTGATTATAAAGGAATTGCTGTCTAAGAAAACGGAAATTCTTGCCAAAATTGTTATTTGTACTTCGTTCGTTTCACCCTCTCACCACTAGAGAATTTTTTGATCTAAGGTTACATTAATAACTGAAACCCTATTAACACAAGGAGAGACAGAGCTTTATAGGTGTTAAAAGACATCAATTTAACAATTAGCTTCATTTATCATCATTAAAAATTGCACAATATATATTATATACATTTATTATCATATAAATTTATTATTTATATTATCATATAAATATTTATCCTTTTATTTGTATTGTAATAGTGCTTGTGAGCCATAGTTATGGACCAGGATCTCATTGTGGTAGACATTATACAAACACAGAACAAAAAGGTGCTCCCTGCCTGAACTAAAAAGTTTACAAGTTAAGTACATTTCACTCAGGATGCCCACATTTTGTGACAACAGACTGTGGCTGTCACTGCAGATGGTAAAAACTAGAGCTGAGTAGAGAATGGGAATTCCATTTGGTGGAGGATTTTGAAATTGCTAAATTTGTTTTCATTTGAATCGGAACAAAATCAGAAAATTTTGAAATGTTCCAGGAAAGAAAATTCCAATTAAATAATACATTTCAGTTGGATCCAAGGATTTTTGTTTTGAAAAATCAAAACATTTTATTTCAATTTGGACTTTGATATATTATAATATGTAATACAGAAGTTTAAAAAAATCAAAATGGAAAGCTTTTAAAAGGGAAAATCAAAATGTTTCATTCCCAAAATGTTGAAATATATTTTTGAACTGTTTTCCCTTTTTCTCTTCAATTTCATCAAAAGCTACCTGATTTTATGAGACATTTTTCTTTAAACTGAACTGTGTTTTCCTAGAGAAAACTGTTCTGTTGATGTCTTCCCAATCAGCTCTAGTAAAATTTATCAAAAAAATATGTTGATATATTTATCATCAACTCATTGAGAGTTTTAGTGTGCCTAAAAAAGGGCACAGACAATAAATATAAGTTGTGCATTATGTCTATTTAGCGAGACAGCAGTAGGAATTTATTTCTATCCTCTAAATATGAAGGGAAATAATAACCTGATCTCTGGAAAACCTGCCATAACAATATAATCTATTTTAACATTTCAGTTTTATTCTTCATTAGAGAGCAAATAATGTGTGTTCCAGATTTAAGCAGGCTTAGAATGAACAAATCAATGTTGATTTTCATTTTCCTTCCGAAGCTGTAGACACCAGTATCACTCAACTCGTATTTCTAAGGACTCGCACAGTGAAATTTGAATCGACAGCAGCCTCTCTTATTTCCAATGGACCTCAAGGTAGGCGTTAATAACTCTAGTGTGTATTACAGTGTTACATCTCTAAGAAAAGGGTTTTAAAAAAACAGTTTCCTGCTACTAAATGGATTTAAAAATATCTAGACTATATTAGTTTTTTTTTCCCCACAGAAAAAGACCATTAAATAATCTTTACTTACATTGGCATCATAACAAATTGACTTCTTTAATCCAACTCATTTCCCACAACACCTTGCATTCTAGCCACCAACTTTCAGCCAAGAAGAATTAAACAGCTTTCCCTGTAGATCCTCACCTCATTCCTTAAATTTGCATAACGTTTCTCAGGCTGTGTCCGTAGTGACGGCAAGAGATTCGCCGCTGTCAGTGAACTCTTACATGTTCGATTGAGCAGTCTGTTAAAACGCGCTCCATCAAACATGGAACCAAAGGTCCTAACTCCAGCCCCGTAACTGGAGTAGTGCTACCTGATTGGAAGCATTCTTAAAGCTACAGTCCCCACCCGCAGAAGTGAAGAAACAGATTGGCAGAGCCACACCGGTACCCAGAAGTCAACTACAATAGGGGAAGCCCAAGAAAAAAACCAACAGAACGCCACTGGTCGCCACCTACAACCCCCAGTCAGACCTCATCACACCATCAAAGATCTACAGCCTATTCTACAAGATGATCCCTCACTCTCTCAAGCCTTGGGAGACAGACCTCTCCTTGCTTTCAGACAGCCCCCCAACCTTAAACGGATACTCACCAGCAACTACTGATCATACAACATAAACATTAAAGCAGGAACATATCCCTGCAACAGACCACGCTGCCAACTTTGCCCTCATATCTACACTGAAGACACCATCACAGGACCAAATCAAGCCACCTACTCCATCAAGGGCTCATTCACCTGCTCATCCACCAATGTGATTTATGCCATCATGTGCCGGAAATGCCCCTCTGCCTTATATATTGGACACACAGGACAGTCTCTGCACAAAAGAATAAATGGACACAAATCTGACATCAAAAATTGAAACACTCAAAAACCAATAGGGGAAACGCTTCAATCTCCCTGCTCACTCCATTGACAACTTGCTAATAGCTGTGTTGAAACAGATGAATAACAAATCACAGCTTCAAAGAGAAACTGCAGAACTTGAATTTATATGCAAATTCGACTCAGTTGCTTTGGGGTTAAACAGGGACTATGGATTTTTCTCGTATTACAACAGGTGATTTGACCTCACCTTCCTCTATGTGCTGTTCCCCAGTGTTTGAATCCTAACACCTGTTTTGATTTGCTATTACATCCTGACCTGATCCTGTGTCATACACTTTCCTGCATTTAATTTCTTCCCATTCTGTAAGTTTCCCATCTTCAAAGCATCTGATGAAGTGGGATTTTCTCCCACAAAAGCTCATGCGATAAATAAATCTGTTAGTCTTTAAAAGTGCCATAGGACTCTATTGATTTTTATAGGATTTGGTTGATTACTTATGTTGCCCATCTATAAACTGTTTAGGTTAGAATTAATAACTGGACAGGCTGTTTTACCCTTAAACAAATTATTTTACCCATACACAAACTGTTTTAAATATCTAATAAGATATTACAACTGAACTCACAAAAAGCTAGGGAAATAACACATTTTGATCTTTGATCATTTCCCTCCATAGGAAAGGTTCAATCTTCATGGTGTAATCTCTATTAAAAGTTCTCTGCAGAGAGACATACACAAGAGATGGTAATGGAAATAACCAGTTTGTATTTGTGTTTAGTCATTTATATTTTTCTTTAAAGTTTTCCTTTAATAATAAAGTAGCCATGGTTAATAATGGTAATTATTTTGTGTGGTCTTGGTCCTGATGTGCCCTTCTATGGAAAAGAAGCACTGTGATGAAATAGTGGGAGCCATGCCCCTGACTTGATAATCAGAGCAGCTGTTGGTAAGAGCTGGCCAACCATTTATTTGTTCTCTAAACTAAATATTTAATAATTTTAAACTGCCCTTATTAACAACAGCCCAGTTTTAGAATCAAGAATCAAGGAGGATGCAACAGGAGAGATAATTGACAGGGCAGAGTAGGGCAATCAGCCTGGTGTTTTAAGTGTTTATACACAAATGGGAGGAGCCTGAGAAACAAGCAGGAAGAATTGGTAGTACTGGCACAGACAAAGAACTATGATGTAATTGGAATAACAGAAACATGGTGGGATAACTTGCATGACTGGAGCACTACCATGGATGGGTATAAATTGTTCAGGAAGGACAGGCAGGGAAGAAGAGGTGGAGGAGCAGCACATTATGTAAAAGAGCTGTATGACTGCTCGGAGCTCCACTATGAAAGTGGAAATAAGCCGGTTGAAAGTCTGTGGGTAAAGTTCAGAGGAGAGTGCAACAGGGGGGATGTCGTGGTGGGTGTCTGTTACAGACCACCAGACCAGAAGGAGGAGGTAGATGAGGTGTTCTCTGGACAAGTAGCAGAAGTTTCCAGATCGCAGGTCCTGGCTCTCATGGGTGACTTCAATTATCCTGACATCTGCTGGGAGGGCAATACAGCAGTGCACAGGCAATCCAGGAAGTTTTTGGAGAGTGTTGAGGACAACTTCCTGGTACAAATACTGGAGGAACCAACTAGGGGCCTTGCGCTTCCAGACCTGCTGCTCACAAACAGAGAAGAATTGATAAGGGAAGTAGAAGTGAATGGCAACCTGGGCAGCAGTGACCATGAGATGGTAGAGTTCAGGATCCTGATCAATGGAAGGAAGGAAAGAAGTAGAACACACACCCTGGACTTCAGAAAAGCAGATTCTGGCTCCTTTGGGGAACTGATGGGCAGGATTCCTTGGGAGGCTGATCTGAAGGGGAAAGGCATCCAGGAGAGCTGGCTGTATTTTAAAGAAACCCTGTTAAAGGCACAGGAAGATTCCATTCCAATGTGCAGAAAGAACAGCAAATGTGGAAGGCGCCCAGCGTGGCTTAGCAGAGAGCTCTGCGATGAGGTGAAACATAAAAGGGAAGCTTACAAGAACTGGAATCTTGGACAGGTGACAAGGGAGGCGTATAAAGATATCGCTCGGGACTGCAGGAATGTGAAAGATAACAGAAAGGGGTTCTACAAGTATGTCAGTAACAAGAAGAGGATCAGGGATGGTGTGGGTCCTTTACTGAATGAGGCAGGTATCCTTGTGGTGGATGATGTGGAAAAGGCTGAAGTACTCAATGCTTTTTTTACTTCAGTCTTCACAGGGAGGGCCAGCTCCCAGGCTACTACGCTGGGTAACGCAGAATGGAGAAAAGAAGAATGACCCTCAGTGATGGAAGGTCAGATTAGGGACTACTTAAAGAAGTTGGATATACACAAGTCTTTGGGGCCAGATGAACTGGATCCAAGGGTGCTGAGGGAGTTGGCCGAAGTGATTGCAGAGCCGCTCGTGGCGAACGGGGGAGGTCCCGGAGGATTGGAAAAAGGCAAATATAGTACCTATCTTCAAGAAAGGGAAAAAGGAGGATCCAGGGAACTACAGACCTGTCAGCCTCACCTCAATCCCTGGAAAAATCATGGAGCAGGTCTTCAAAGAATCCATCCTGAAACACTTGGAGGAAAATAGAGTGATCAGGAACAGTCAACATGCATTCACCAAGGGCAAATTGTGCCTGACCAACCTGATTTTCTTCTATGATGAGATGACTAGATTTGTGGATGCGGGAAGAGCCGTTGACGTGATATACCTTGACTTTAGCAAGGCTTTTGATACGGTTCCCCACAGCATTCTTGTCGGCAAGTTAAGGAAGTATGGGTTGGATGAGTGGACCGTAAAGTGGATAGAAAACTGGCTAGATCACTGGGCTCAGCAGGTCGGAATCAATGGCTCGATGTCTGTTGGCAACCAGTAACGAGTGGAGTGCCCCAGGGGTCGGTCCTGGGGCCGGTTCTGTTCAACATCTTCATTAATGATCTTGATGATGGGATAGATTGCGTGCTTAGTAAGTTCGCGGATGACACCAAGCTGGGGGGAATGGTAGATCTCTGGAGGGCAGGGACAGGATCCAGGGGGACTTAGACAAATTGGAACATTGGGCCAAAAGAAACCTCGTGAGGTTCAAGTGCAAAGTCCTGCACTTAGGATGGAAAAATCCCATGCACTGCTACAGGCTGGGGACCGATCGGCTACGTAGTAGCACTGTAGAGAAGGACCTGGGGGTTATGGTGGACGGGAAGCTGGAAAGAAGCCAACAGTGTGCCCTTGTTGCCAAAAAGGCCAATGGGATATTGGGCTGCATCAGTAGGAGTGTTGCCAGCAGATCAAGGAATGTGATTATTCCCTTCTATTCAGCACTGGTGAGGCCGCATCTGGAATACTGCGTCCAGTTTTGGGCTTCCCACTACAGAAAGGATGTGGACAAGTTAGAAAGAGTCCAGCGGAAGGCAACTAAAATGATTAGAGGGCTGGGGCACATGACTTATGAGGAGAGACTGAAGGAACTAGGCTTATTTAGTCTGCAGAAGACTGAGGGGGGATTTGATAGCAGCCTTCAACTACTTGAAGGGGTGCTCCAAAGAGGAGGGAGCTAGGCTGTTCTCGATGGTAACAGAGGACAGAACAAGGAGCAATGGTTTCAAATTACAGCTGGGGAGGTCAAGGTTGGATATTAGGAAAAACTTTCTCACTAGGAGGGTGGTGAAGCATTGGAATGGGCTACGTAGGGAGGTGGTAGAATCTCCATCTTTGGAGATATTTAAGGTTTGGTGAGACAAAACCCTCGCTGAGATGATTTAGTAGAAGTGGTCCTGCTTTTAGCAGGGGGTTGGACTAGATGACCTCATGAGGTCCCTTCCAGCCCTATGATTCTATGATCTCCCTGGCATCTAGTAGTGAGTTTCAGCTGACCAAATCCATTCAGTGCACCCCAACACACTAACCATGTCTGATCTATGCCTTATAGGTGTCATGTAAGGGATCATTGGAAAACTTACAACACAGTGGTCACTAACGTTCTTGCATAGTGTATGTTCAGTAAACCCACAAAAGACTGTATAGTTGTGTTGGAAATACCGAACTAAAATGAGGCAAATCTGGAAAGTAGTTAAAAGATTTTCCCAGATGAAGAGAAAGCCATCATCTCCATTCAGCTGCAGTTGCAGTCACTCGACTGTTCATTCCAACCCTGGAGATGGCAGGAATAGATCAATTTGCATTGAAGCAATCACGGCAGCAGAGAAACTAGCATAGAGCCTTATACTCCAGACCTCATGGCTCCTTTATGCAGCATGAGCTAATGAATGTCTCTGGGAGTACCCTTCAGAAGAATATGTTTCAGAGGTTTGTTGGACTGTAAAAGAAAGGAGCAAAGAATCCCAGGGATGTTTTTCACTGTAGGAAACAAAGGAACCAGGTGATTTGATTTCTGTGATGGATTCTGACCACTAAATTCTGGGTGAGAGAAATCTTGAACAAAGACTAGATTGTTTGTCTTTTTCATGTTCATTTGCTTGTAACCACTTCTACCTTTACCCCTTGTATTTGGCATCACTTAGGTTTTTATTAATAAACTTGATTTGGACTATAAACCATCTTAGTGTTGTATTTGAAGGATATGTTTGCCTCAGTTACTAAGCTGTAACATACCCATTTGGAACTTTAAAACTTAGGATCTTTTGGGAATGCACACTGGTGGGAGGGGTGATACAGTGCAGAGAATCATCGCTGAGGTGTTCAGGGATTAGAGTTCACTGATTATTACCTGCCAGGTGAGGTGTGGACTGGGAGATAATGGAGGAGTGTGCTGGTGAGAGAGATTGACTGTTGTGGTAGGGAGCTGACGGTCTAATTTCTAGTAAAGCTCACTCTTGCTGAGGCAGAAACATGGTGGCTCTGGGTGTTCCCAGCAGTGTGTCACACCCTTTCAGCGCCACAGCCCAGGGGACCAAGTGGTTCATGGACTACAGTTGGTGAACCTCTGCATGCAGCAGTCTCCAAATTCCTATAAAACTGTATTCCTATCAAAATAAGCTGCGGTTTCATTGCTGTTAATAAACATTTTCACTGCTTTTTTTTCAGGTTCTGTCAACTTTTGGAACCTGTTCAGTGGAATTCCACTTACAGCCAGCTTTGTACCTGTAAGTTTGAGTAATGAATATCACAGAGTGAGGATGTGTAGGGCTAACTTCAGCATAGTTCTTACAGTTCAGGATAGCACCTGAATGGGGGAGCAAGGGAAACACGATTGCTTTACTTTGTTTAATGATGGTAAATACCCATCTGCTCTGCTAGATTTATTATGGGTAGCCACGTTGTAATTTATTTTCATTAAAATGATCAATATAGTATTCTCATGCTGTGTGAATTATTAGCTAATAACACAGCCTGGATTAATGTCTGTCCCAGTCTAGAGTGAAATCCCACATCAGCAGCATTACTGTCACGGCGGATGATTCATTTCTTTATGCAGCAGATGATGGTGGATATGTGTATGTCTACAGCATCAAGGATTATGCTCTGCAGGACCCAGAGCGAGGACCACCCAAATGTCCGTCTTGTGAATACATTTTTTTATATATTACATTTTTTGGACTTGTATTTTTTATATGTAAATATATGAGCAATTATGGAGAATATGTGATGGGAGGGGGAAATTTAAAAAAAAAGTCCTTCTCATGATCGGTGTCTACTTATATTTTTATTTAATGTTAATCCCAATTTTTCCCAGATAACAAAATGCATTTGTAAGCATACATTATGCCCTTGCTTGTTCTAAGCATGGTTGAGTATGATGAACATAGTTCCCAGATAACTTCCTTGACAAAATTAATACATTATGAGCTAAATACAGGCAAATCTCAGTTAATTCAGTGGGAGGGAAGGACCAATTAAAACCTGAGTGAGAAGGTCAGGATTTCATCTGGTGATATTTATAGACATTTGTCTTAATGGGAGCTACTTGGTAACAGAAAACAGCGGTTTCAAATACATCCTGGATAAAGCTTTAAGAACTTGGTTGCATTTAAAAAAAAATGCTTTAAAATCATGAACACGTAATACCCTTGCTTCTTAGGTGGTAGGTGATCTGAAAACCTAACATTTCTCTTACCTGACACACTGCAGCATTTGTGTGTATTACTCAGAGTTATATTTATAATACATGTTTATCCTCTATATTGCTGTAGATGTGAATCACTGGAGAGCTCATGTAAATATAGTTGTATCGTAAGTACCATCTCCTATGTCTTTACCAAATATTTATGTATAAATACACAAACCTGCAGGTGTTACCTGACAAAAATGTTTTATCTCTGGTGCAGTAACACCTAGAACCTCTGTCGTGAGTCAGGATCCCTGGGCTCCCACTATATGACCATCATCTTTTCAAATGAAATGAAGTCTCATTTATGGCTCACGGCAGCATCAAAAATACACTAGATCAGAGGCTTAAATATAGATATATTTATATCTGTGAGCTGCAGTTCTGTGAAACAATTAGTATAGAAGCAGTGCTCACATTAAACTTCAGCACTGGCAGAAATGACCCATCTAGGCGACTTGTAACACAAGAAGTTTGTAATGAGAAAAGTATAAGTGACAGTGTCACAGGGGTTCAGTTATATATAGTTCTCAGGTAGATTTGTTCTGATTATCACTTTCATTTTGATAGAATAGAGGTAGTTAATGAAGAAAAAGTCCTGCTCTCCTCTTCCCTTGATTGTACAGTTCGTCTGTGGAGTCTGGCTGGAGAATACATTGGTAAGGCTTGTGTCTACAAAAACAGCCTGGCTATGATAGTGAGCTTAAAAAAGCAGTAGCATACAACTAACATATCTATTCGGGTAGCTCCTATGAACAGTTGTAAACTCCCATTTCCTGTTAAGACTTTTGTATGTTTTCATGTCTCTGCAAGCTCTACTGCAGAACTAATGGGCTACACGGGGCTCACAAGCCAGGATTTACCAACCCCTGCAATAAAGCAGTGGCATTAAGAGTATGATAAAACTGCTTTCCACTACAGAGCTTTCTAAGGAGGCAGAGTATGGCCACACCCTATTTAGAAGTGAAACAAAGAAGGAGTCCTGTGCTACTTTCAAAAACTAACATTTATCACATGAGCTTTCCTGGGAGAAAATCCGTGAGTTCAAAGCAGTAAGGGTTAGATTTTTAAGGTATTTACATGCCTAAAGATGCAAACAGGCACCTAATGGGGGATTCTGCAATAGTAGGAGTTAAGGCTATAGGCATTTTAGAAAATTCCACTCATCTACAGATTTAGCCACCTATTTAAAATACCCTTTAAAAATCTGTCCCTGATCCAACCCTCCCCCTCAAGCAAATATCCTTTGAGGGGCCTCAGTGACAAGGGATCTGGCCCTAATGAAATAAAAGCTTCTGACAAACCATCTTGCAATTAAAGACTTTTCTGGGTTTTTTTAAACCACATTTTTTCTAAACCACAACTGCTCTTTCAAGACAGAATTTCTTTTGAAAGTTCATTCTTGCAGTATAGTTAAAGTAAAATTTTCAAAAAGCTTCTCCTTTGTTGAATTAGATTGTGAGTTCTCTTGATTTTAGGAGTTTTGGGGCTGTGTATACCTTGAAATTTCTTAAATGCCTGCTTGTTTTCTTTCTAGGTACTTTTGGGCAGGCAGAACCATGGGAAATTTTTACATCTGCCTCCTGGAAACATCCCAGGGTTCCCTATGAAATTCTGATAGATCCACAAAGCATGCCACTTCATCCCATGCTAGGAGAAGCACCTGTTTTACAACCCGTGAACACTGAGCCAAGTAACAGAACACCAGAAAACTTAATTCCTAAGCTTTGCATAGAGGTAGCAAAGTTCATGTATTTCAGGGGTGGTGGCTGTTCTGCATGCCTTGCCATTATCTAGGAAAATGTTAAATTTATGCAATGCAAATGGATTCAGCTGTCTAGCTCTAGATCTCAAAATGTACTTGTAAGTGGATAATAACCAAGCCGATGTATTTCAAGCAGGGTCCCAGTGGGTGCGTCTACACTTGTAAATTAAGTCGACTTAAGCAGGCTTAAATCAACTTAATTTACTTGGCATCTACACTACAGTTTCCTTAAGTCAACTTAAAGAAATTTTAGGTCAACTTAAGACCTAGCTTAACGTTGACTTACTGGTGAAGTCGACTTTATTAAATTGACTTAAGCCAGTGTAGACGTGGCTTAGCCCTAAGTTGACTTAAAGGGTCTCCAGGGCTTCCCCACTGACCTCCCTCCCAGGGTGCCTGGCTTGCCCACCCTGCTCCTGTACCCTGCTCCTGTCCTGCTCAGCCCCCATGTACCCTGGTACAATGGGAAGGATGCTGAGCTCCCTGGCACTTTTGGAGGGGTTCCTGAGGAAGGGGGGCACCTCTTGGGTGCCCCCCTTCCCACCATGCACCACTCCCAGGTCCACCTAGCCCCTACAAGTCAACTTAAGTGTCCAGTGTGGATGCTCTACATTGATTTGGCAAGGTCAACTTTAAGTTGACCTAAATTTACAGTGTAGATATGCTAAGTTGACTTCTTTGAACAAGTGTAGACACAGCCACAGGCATCAATTCTTGGTCCTATGCTGTTCAACTTTTTAATCAATGACCTGCAAGGAAACAATCATTACTGGTAAAGTGTCTGACAAAAATTTGGCAAGTGACAAACATAACAAACCAAGGCACTACTGCTGTGTTTTCTGACTTGTTTGGTTAATTAGCTGGGTACTAGCAAATACATTGCAGGAAGGCCCAACAACAGCCTAGAGGTCTGAAGAATACAGGTGTCAATGCTCAGAGGCTAGGGAACTATCCAATGAAGCAGGGACTCTGAGAAGACTTGAGCCATGATGGATAGTCAGTTTAACAAGCTCCCAGTGCAACACTGTGGCCAAAAGAGAACAGAGAAGGAGTAGAAAGGTTGTATTACCTTTGTATCTGGTCCTGGTGCAACTACTACTGAATCCAGTTCTTGTGTCCATAATTGAGAAAGATGTTGATAAAATCAGAGGAAAGCCAAGGGAATAACAGATTTAAGGAATGCCTTCTGGTTAGTTTAAGAGGAAGTTAAGAATGACTTGACCATAGTTTCAATACGAAGTAGGGAACAAATATTTAATAATGTCCTCTACCATCTAGCAGGGGAAGGTATAACAAGAGCCAGTAACTGGAACCTAAAACCAGGTGAATTCAGACTAGAAAAGCACAAATATTTAATAGTGAGGGTAAACAATCACTGGAACAGCTTCAAGGTGGTAGTGGTACATTTTTCTAACTCACACTTGGATTTTTTTCAAAAAGGCATGCTCTCCTTCAAACAGGAATTAATTTAAGGAAGTCCTAGGACCTTCTTATTCAGGTCAGACAAAATGGCCACGATGGGCCTGTTTGGCCTTTTTACCAATACAACTTTCACAGTCAAGCTTTCCTTTCTTTTAAACCAGTGTCTCTGATCTTGCACCTTAACACAGGTGCACGAAGTTGTTGCGTTGCAATGCAATTGAAGACGACTGGTGAGCATAAGATTAGCCCAACCACAGGCTTTTGCATGGAGCAGCAGCACTTATCTTGGCCCTTGCAAGTACCTCCAGTATCTGAGAAAAGATGTAGAGCAAAAGGGGTTTGCTTCTTCTGAACTCTCAATATTAATGTCAATATGGGATCACTCTAGTTTCATGGTCTCTTTTTAAATAGTGACCAGTGTAAGGTATTTCACATAAAGCAACAATCTACCTCTAAACAGCAGTCAGGGTTCTCCTGAAAAGAATTCCCATAAATTTTCCATGTTTTGGTGACAATTCTCTGTCTGGTTCATGATAAGGCTTTTTCCCGATGCAAGACAGAACAAGCTGAGATTTGAATCTCAACAAGACCGAAGATCAGGCAGTGCACTATCGTGGACTAGAGGAATTAACTCTTAAAATAGAACACCAGAATGGCTTAGTTTCTTTTAAGGATCAAAATCTTCCTTCTCAACTCAGAGTGCTAGTTCAGCTTTAAAAAAAAAAAGTTTAAATAAGTAGGTAAAAGTACAGATTACCAGTGTTCAATCCACATGCATGAAACTAAAATTGATATTAACCCATGCTGTATCCTCAATACCGAGTAAAAAGTGCATGCACCCTGCTAAGTGCAGTCTTACCAATTCAATCTGTACATGCTAGAAGAATTATCTCAATAATGGTTCATGCCAATTGGGGCCCTACGTAAAAGGCTAACCTGAGACCCTTCCAAATAAATGTAAAAGTTAAAACACACATGACATCCATGAAAAACATTTAATTCAGATCTCAGTTTCAGAGCAACTGTTTTTCCCCAAAATTGTGTTCAGTGGTTCACTCAGACTTGTAAAACAGCATTAGCTAGGTTGCTCATAGCACTAATATGAAGAATGTATTGGCAGTCTAAATAATTCCTTCATTGCTGAGCGATCTTTTGGTGTATTTTTAGCATGAAATGAGCTATGACCCCCAACTTCCTCAAGTGGCTGTTGCAGGCATGGATATCAAAGAGGAAGCCAACCAGTGGGTTTATGCACAAGCTTTGGGTGAAAGGTAAACTGTAAACAAGACTTACCAGGCAAATTAATTTTCTCCCACTTTCAAAGCAAGTTAATTCATGCTTTCAATTTTCTTTCCCTAGATTGAAGCAGGAACATTCCAAGATAAACCGACCACGTGCTCTTGGGGGACAGAACACAATCAGTTGCTGTGAAGTTGTCACTTCACCCATCTGTAAAAAGCCAGACTTGTCTGTTCTTCGTACAGACTTTTATGAAAAATCAGAAGAAAATTAAGTAAATTCAATTGGTAAACTGAGCACATGACCATCTGTCCATTAAGTGGTTGCAAGGCAGTTCAGTGTAGTTCCTGGTCTCACTTCTTTTTTTCAGTAAATACACTTTTAAAACCTGCTCAGATGTATCTTAATCACTTCATGACCGGTAAGCCTTCTAAGCGTCCTACACGGGTGGCTCATCAGTTAGCTGGATTTATTTGGCATTTAAACAAGAACCATACACCCAAAAGGCCTGACTGGTAATTAAGTTTCCACATCAATTGTTCTGCAAGAGACTGAACCAGGAATTCCTGAGGGGTGGAATTTTAACCTTTGACTGGCTTTTCTTGCTGGTCATCCACCAAAGCAGCTTGCTGAGTGGGGGAACGTCACCGTTTGTTTGGGATCAACTCCTTTTTGATAAAGGCCAAGGAAGACTGGCGTTTACTATCTGAACTGCAAATCTTGGCCTCTTTGGACCCAGGAGACTTGTGTGCTTTTGAGAGATGTACACCCAGCTGTTGGTATTTTAAGTCTCCAGGCACTCATGCAGTTCACAGGTGCATTCTGATTGGTGCAGTTCTAACTCACTTTTTTTCACTTTGGTATTTTCAGTCAATGGGTATAAGTGTCATAAATGGTTATTTAAAAAAAAAAAAAGCCAAAGAGCTGTGTTTTGTGAACAGAAGCTTATAGCAAAGGACAGTAGTTACACTGAAAACAGCATTGAACATTTTAGAAATTACTATTTAGATGAACTTTATTATTAAAGCTCATTAAAAGGTTTCACAAGAAACATGCATCTCCTTCATTTTGTTTTTTTTCCACATGAAAATGAACTCTAGCGAGACAATGTCCTACTTAACATGCAACTTAACACCATTCACACTGTACTAGTCAGCAAGTGTAGGGACAGTGATAAAGAGTGAAGCTTCGGAAAGGAGGTTTGTTCTGGAAAGCCTTTGTAAACTGAACAGACAGGGGCTTTACACAGATATGTTTGGAGTCTAGATGTAAGAAAACTATCTTGGCATCTACAAGTGCCTAGGACTATTTGTCACAATCCTGTTGACGGAGCAGTACGTTTCATAGCAAATGTCTGAATTTCATACTTACTAGAGCTAATGGTTAAATACTGCACAGAAGCTTAGTATGAATTCACAATTCCACAGGAATCTGAAAGTTACCAAGACAATTTTCCCTTTTAAGGTAGTCATGATCAGCTTTTTCTTCCCACCCCCCACCATGACGTTCGAGACCAACCTTATGAAAAAAATATAAATAATTCCCAGACCTCTGTCCTTCAGCATCCCCTCCCACCAAAATCACATACTACAGCAAAAATATTTTTTCTTGAGATCCAAGTGCTCAGTGTAATGCCATGTCTAATCCAAGTCCATACTTGTGTTTTTATCATTCGGATGACAATCTCCATTTTGTTGAGGGATTTCAGCATTTTTCTCTTCTTCCGTACCTTCATTTGAATGAAGAGTGGGTCCATTCAATGGATTTTCCTCTTTAGGAGAGTCAACATTTGGTTTTGGCTGCATCACTATAGGCTCACACACATCATGTAACTCCTAAGACAAAGAAAGGAACTCAGAATACACTCCACTTGACTAGCAACCATCCTGATGATCCAGGACCCCCTTCAGAGACTCAGTTTTGCTCATAGCAAAACCCCCCAATTGCTGGAGATGGGATACGAGATGAGGAGCGCTCTGAGTTACCACAGAGAATTCTTTCCCAGCTATCTATCTGGTGGATCTTGCCCACAGGCCAGGGAGGTATCTTCCCTCAGGTCACACTGCCAGAGACCTTGAAGTTTTTTGCCTTCTTCTGCAGTGAAGGGCATGGGTCACTTGGTGATTTAAACTAGTGTACATGGTGAATTCTGTAACTTGAAGTTTTTGAATCATGATTTGAGGGCTTCAGTAACTGAGGTTAAAGATCTATTGCAGAAGTGGGTGGGTGAGGTTCTGTGCCCTGCAATGTGCAGGAGATCAGACTAGATTGATCACAATGATCCCTTCTGATCTTAAAAGTCTGAGTCTCAATTCATCTACCTTTGCTTCCTAAGCCCAAATTCAGCAGTAGCATATCTAGTTTAACTTTCTAAACAGGTTATGTTAAATGTTCTTTATAAAATGCTTGGGTACTTTAAGTTTAAAAAAAATCTTAACTGCTCAGAAATAGTGCACTCCTTTAATATTCTTACACAACCTATTATATTTTGTGTTTACTGGAAAAGCAAACACTGAATTTTTAACTCAGAGATATTTATAATGCAAGTTTTTCTGCCTAACAGATATATAGTGAAGACATTCCACATAGAATTTTTACACAATAGATCATATCCTCCCCTGCTGTAACCTCATGATACTCAGGTTTTTTAATTATCCAGAGCTTCCCAACAGTTAGAACATGCTGTGACTTCCTGATAATGGCCTAGTTATATCACCAGTCATTAAAATTTCTTGCAGCACTAACCTTTAGCTTTGCTTTAATTTCACTGCCACGTACAACTGGATCCTGATGGGGGCTCATTTTAGCCTGGGCATTCATAACATTACTCATCCACTCCATCATTTCCTTGACACATTTCTCTACTTGTATCATTTCTGTTTCATCAATGTGAATGTACTTCTCATCCTGCATGGAGTTGAGTATTTGGATTTGTCAGAACCAATTCACTGATAACAGATTACCCAGACACACCATCCAATTTGGTTGTGTTCTCACTATTTGTTACCTTACTGCTTATTTTGGAAAGAAACCAAGTTCACAGGAGCAAGAAATACCATGAAACAGTGAGGTAGAATCAAATCCACTTCTGTGTTTGATTAAAGCATAGAGAGAAGACGGTGGTCTTCATAATGATTTAATGGGAACAACATACCTAGAACAGGGGAAGTTCACAGTTTCACGTTAACAGGGCAAATTCTGGCCTCTCCCTCCCCTGGTCTGTGCAGGAACCCATAGCAGTTGATGCACAGAGGAGAAAGATCATAAAGGGGTGTTCAGCTTCATGGTGGATTCCTGCACCACCATGTATTTTTGCAGAAAGAATCTTATCGTATGGTTTTTCCTCCCATCCACCAGAGACCATGCTTTAGGATCTGTAGGGGATAATCTAGCCTCTTTAGGGTTCCACTCATGTAGGGTAAGTGGAGGCATCAGAGGGAGAAGAGATACCAAGCTGCCTGGCCTGATATTGTGGCTCGCCTTAGATGGGAGAATTTGGGTTTATAAAAATGAAAGTGAGAGTCAAGCAGCAAACGTAACCTCTCATAGACAGATTGGTCAATGGAATCAGGCACCCAGCTGCTTTGATATTTCTGGACCACATAACATTAATGCAACTTTTCACTTAAAACAATGCTTTCTGGTCCTTATGGCCATGAAGAAACCACTGAATGTGACCCTCCTGCAGTCCTGTCACAGTGGCTAAACCAGCTTTGATTGCTGTGAACAGCCCCTCCCCCCCCGCATACTGGTATCACTCGATTTTGGAGCAAAGGACCAACCATGTTTCCAAAGGTCAGGTGTCCTATTGTGACGAATCTTATGTCAGTGCTCAAACAGAACATAAATAAGGATGTGTAAATATCTTTTGTATCTCAGACTTTTTTTACAGATACTCATCACTGGCTTCTTAGCTACTTTTCCTCCTCCAATAAAAGCTGTCAGAGCACAAAATTTGGCTCAAAAATTTCAGTTAAAGATCAAACCTCTTTCTTGGTGCAAGTATTCCTTTGGACCTGCGGGATATTGAGCAACTCCTGTTCAGACTCATTGTCTGTGCAATTTGTTGTGGACAGAGTAGTTTATGTTCCTAACGGCATAGGCCCAGCATGGAGGCTACTAGTAAGTGCACAGGCTACATGAGAGTGAGTTTCACAACCCTCCCATCTCGTGCGAGTCTGAATGAAGTAGCACACGGCAAAAGGACGTCAAGTCCACTCCTACCCCCAACCCATTCCCTATGAGGCTACTTACTTTGTCCCTGTATTCTCCTACAATTTTGGCATAGTGCTGAAGTTTGTGTCCCAGTTCTTCCAACACTCGTGGTCGCTCCTCTGCTTCTTGGTAACGCATTTCTATCGGAGTACCTAGTTTCTATAGACAGTGATATTCTCTAAGCATTTCATAGTTCAAACCTACATTCACAAAAATCATTCCTGCAATATTTTGAAAGTTGCATTATCCAAGAGTGCAAATGGTCCTACCTTTAAATCATCCAATTTATCTATATACACTTGTTTAGCTTGGTCCTCTCCATCCTCATACAACCAATCTTCTGTTTCTGTTAGGAATGCAGAAAATCTTTGAAGATCCTAAGATAAAAGTTGGATAGTTTAAAATACCATCCCAAAAGAGAGAGTACCTAAAGGAAAAGGGAGTACACAACTGCAGCATGCTCTGTTACAAAGGCGGCTATTTACATTTAGATAATCAAGCCATAAGGCTGTTTTATGCCACGGACTGAGAACACTGGAGACAAAAAGATAACTTAAAAATCACTCTTTTTACACCAGTATTGTTTCTACACCAAGCACAAGTTGGTTTGAACAAAACCCAGCCCATATCTGTCCTGACATTGCATGCTTTCCTGTGAGACAAAGTTGATTTTTGCCGGCCTCATATTGAAGGGACAGTATTGTAGGTAAAGCACTCTACACTTCAAGTCTCCTAGATGGGAACTGCATTTACTACTGCAATTTCTAGAAGTCTATAGAAGTCAAGCTGAGCTGCAATAGCAATTATAGATGAAGGCATGATCTTCATGAAGATGAAGATAAAGCCAAAAGAAGTCTGTCTGTTCCTTAAAAGTTATACCAACTAACGTCGTCTTCAGGAGGGAAAAAAACCAAACCAAAAATGTGTCCACTGAACAAACTATAGGAATGTGTCTTTTTTGGATATATTTTTTAAAAAGACACATATGTCCGTTTTGACAACATCTGTGAGTTTCAACAACTCTGATCATTCTTAGCACGATACACTGGACCAAACACTGTCCTTTTGAAAACACAGGTGCATTTTTAGTAGACATTCTACTTTTGATTTTAATGTATCAAAGTGTGGCAGGTGTTTGCACATCTCTTCTCTCAAATGTTTAACCAACCTCTAGATCCAAGCATGGCTTGGCTGAGTGGGATATTTACTTATAAAAAGGTTTAATCAATCATTTATCTGTGGGAGGGTCAGCTGGCCAGTGATATGTTTTAGGAGTGGAACCGCTAGAGATTCTCTTAGGAGACTAAGGCCCTTGCTTCCTCCCCTTTCATCTCCTAGTTTCTTTATTTTCTCTTCTTGCTTCATCTCTCCATCAGATACCTCCACTTATTCACTCTCTGCTCTCAACCCTTCCACTTGGCCTCAGTGCCTTCCATTGCAGGTCTCAGTCCTGGGTGTGATCTACAGTTGCCGGTGGTCAATGCATAACCTCTGTCAATATACTTTGCTGAACTGTGGCATTTTTATGCCCTGGTGTCAATAAGAGATGCCCTCCCACTGATGCAGCCTTACCCATACTCTTTTCAGGGAGGCCAATTACTAGGGCTCTCCAGTCAACACATCTAAGATCAATTGAGCTGGTCTCCACAAGCCACTCAATTGATTCTGCTGTATCAATCACCTTGGAGCCAGCAGTGTAAACATACCCCTATTCTCCCTTGCAGTCTTCCATGGCTAGTTAAATAGTTTACAACTAATCAAATTCAGACTGGTTACTTTGGTTTTTAATATTAATTACAAAGTCATTTTGGACAAAGCTAATTTTGAAAGTATATGTATGTCTTGCAAAACTAATGCAACTCCAGATAACTGATTAATTTAAGCTTTTCAGATACCTATAGTACAGTTATGAGGGCAGAATGTTTGATGCCATTGTTTCAGGTAAACTACTAACTTTATAGCATACCTCTTCACAAACAAACTTTTCATATGGTCCTGATAACTTATTCCTGAACTCATACACATATTCCTCCACAGCGTTTTTTGCATCATTTCTTTCCTTCTCCAGTTTGTCCTGCATGATCATCTTGCCCTGTTGGTCACAGAAAACAGCAAGTACTTTATTAAAACAAAATTAAACTTAAAAGCAGTCTTACAAAACTAAAGGCCTTAACTCATATTGTTGCTGAAATTGCTAGTAAGAGTAGAGTGAACTTAAAAAAAAAAAAAAAAAAAAAATTCCTCCTGGTTCAGGTGGTTTTAAACCAATGTGTGATCTCGTTACATAGGTCACTGCTGTAATACTATCATTCAGAAGTAACATTTCAATCTTGCCAACACTACAATCGAGTTTAAATGAGGCATTGCATCAATTCATTATGAATGGATTAGCGGCAGGAATCTATTTTTTAGTTTTTTTATTTAAAGAAGTCTACGGTTGCTCAAAAATAATCCCTCAATAAATAGTAAGCAAGAATCAATCTCTCTTACAAAAATTACTGAACTCACCTCTGTTTTAATATACATGTTGAGAAGGTCCTTCCCCAACTGCCAGACCAGATTAGCTTCAATAGGCAGCTCTACATTCTTCACCTTTATCTTGGGTTTCTTAGCGTCTGGAGGTTGATCACTTTTCTTCTCGTTTGCCTGGGTTGGCAAGGAGAAAAATTCATATCCAAGACTCAGTAGGAGCACTGCAAGGCCTTCTCACTGCGATGCTAAAATCCTTTTGTAGAACATACAACAATATGTATTTTCTCATGGGTCCGTCAATCTCACAAATATTTCCTTTCAAGGGACTTTGTTTTACAGCTGCTGTATCTTACCTCTCCATTTCACCTACAGTCAAATAGAATGCTATTTCAAGAGAATATTAAATATGGTGGGGAACAGAAAGGGTAACTGGCAGAAACAGCATCTATTAGCAAGACAAAGCCATTCTTTATTCTTTTGCATATTTAGTTATAAATTAACATAACACTTGGGTGAAAATTAAGTACAAATGCCATCACCAACCTCAAACAGATGCTTGAAGTCAGTATGTTGGTTTGCCCCCCCACCCCTTTTTGGTTTTTTTACCTGTAGTTCTCTCACTCAGGTATCAATACTAATGCTTTAAGGGTCAGATTATTAGCCCTTTGTGGCAAGGACTACATCTTGGTTTTTTTATGAGGTGTAAATTTGAATTCTGCGCATCTTCATAATCAGGTTTCTCTGTCTACAGATGGCTGGGGTAGATCTAGTAAACTGAGCCTGTAGCAGTTATGCAAAGCCAAATATCTACGAGGTAATGCACAAATGACACAGATGGAGGGAGTAAAGAGATATAGTCTTGTTTCTTGCAAGAAACTTATGATTGGAATAGCGAGATTTTGCCAGCTTCATCTTGTCTTAAACAAGAGTTATTGGCTGTCTTAGACAAAAACAAAGATGCAAAAGGTACTAAACCGAATATGCTGCAAAAGGACCTACTTTCTTTAGTAAAGGTTATGGTTTTACAATGCCATCATCACATTTTTCATTACAGTAAGTTTAAAGGAACACTCACTTTCTTGACATCTGGTATTATGTTTTCTTCAGAGGGTGATTCTGGTGAAGGGGGAGACTGTGAAGTTGGTTGACCATCAGTTTGTACCTGGGACTGTGTTCCAGCTTCACTGTTGTCTTGCTGGATATTTTTCTGAAATAAAAGCCCAGGCACAAAGGATGTAGAAAGAATGTGTGCTTGTATTTATTAGACGTTATAATGCTTATTGCTTTCCCACATGCTTTCTTACTTACTGAGCAATAACTCTATAGCTAATCATATGTGTAAGATGAGAGACTTACCAAGGCACCTATGCCACCCTAGCAATGCAGGATTCTTCCCACCCATTATAGAAAGCCAATCGTTTTCCCCTATGGGTAAGCCATTCAGTGCTTCAGTAGTAAAGCAGGATTATGTACAGGTAACTGTAGCATCAAGAATTAGTTTTGATTATTACTGTCACAAACCAAAGTTTTCCCTATTTGGGATTATACCAACAAACCTGAGTGTTAGTTACAAGCAAAAATCATTACTGCTTGTTTGACTGTGGGAAGTAGTAAATACTTCAATGCCTACTAAAAATGTCAAAAGGTGTCTAGATGGGGCCATAAGCTTGTTTTTGGATACACTTTTCCAAGCAGACAGCACTCAGCTGACACCCTTCCTTGTAAACAAGTTCTGTTTCTCCTGAAGCCAGCCCCCAATTCAATTACTTGGTCTCCTTAACAGAAGACATTTGTTAAGTCATCAAGTATTACAAAAGAACGCATTTTGTTCAGAACAGCGTATGCAAAAACAGACCAACTTACATCACATGAATTCTCTGGAGGCCCCTGATTCACAGTCTCAACTTCAGTCTCCACAATGAGATCTTCATTCTCTTCAGCTTTAACTTGTTCTATCATGGACGCAGTAGACACACTGAAAATGCCATGAGTGTTGACTCGGACTTTAACTTTCACTTTAGACCTCTCTCCATCTTTCTGAGCTGCCACATTCTGGACAATGTATCTGCCTAAAAACAAAGTGGATCCAAATTTGTCTCTTGCCATTTTAGATATTTTCCAGTAAATGGCATCTTTCACAGAAACTGTATTACTATACATTTTATGGAATTAACGGAGGAGAGAGAATGCAAGACATGTAGCCTGGCTCAGGCAGAGCAAATTGCAAAGAACTCATTTTACCAGTGGTGAGATGACACTGATGATCAGGGAGTGAGTGCAGAACCTTAAAATACCAGTGAAGGTTTAAGTTTCTCACTAACTTCCATACCAGATGTGCTTAATCTACAGACAAGATACCACCCTCCCCACTCAGCAAAGTCACCCCCCAAATACACACAAGTTTATCACCACCAGTGAGGGAGTCCAAAAGCCAATTTAGCCCCCTAACATCTATACCTACTCCAATGGGGTCTTGCAATGTGGCCTTGTAACGGAACTGAAATATTTCTATTGATTATGCATAAAATGGATTCGAATCCAACTAATAAATTATAGTCAAATTCCAAAGGGGTAGCCGTGTTAGTCTATTGGACAGACAGGACAGTCTCTGCGCCAAAGAATCAATGGACACAAATCTGACATCAGAAACTGCAATACTGCAAAACCTGTAGGGGAACACTTCAACCTCCCTGCTCACTCCCTTAACGACTTGTTAATAGCTGTGTTGACACAGATGAATAACAAATCACAGCTTCAAAGAGAGTCTGCAGAGCTCGAACTTATATGCAAATTTGACTCAGTTGCCTTGGGGTTAAACAGGGACTATGGATTTTTCTCGCATTACATCAAGTGAATTGACCTCCCCCCTCCTCTATGTGCTGTTCCCCAGTGTTTTGAATCCTAACACCTACTTTGATTTGCTGTTACAGCCTGACCTGATGCTATGTCATACACTCCCCTGCATTTAATTTCCTCCCACTCTGTAACTTTCCTATCTTCAAAGCGTCTGACGAAGTGGGATTTTCTCCCACGAAAGCTCATGCGATTAATAAATCTGTTAGTCTTTAAAAGTGCCACAAGACTCTGTTGTCTTAATAAATTATAGTTTAAATTGAGGAGATGGGGATGATCTCCAGACACCATCAGTAAAAATAGTGAAAAAAGCTCACCGTTCCACAGCTGCGTTGGCTCAGAAGTAATACCAAGATTAAAAAGGTTACCATAGTAAACCAATGATTGAGTCAACAGGTGTGTGTATTCAAAGCATGTCATTTTTTACATTAATTCCTGTTCTGCAGAGCACAGCACTTTGAAAATAGAGTCAAATTCTCCCCACATTTCTATAGTATTTAATAGCAACATCATCAATATCCTTTGTCATCAGAATGTATTGTTCCTTTACTACTCATATAAAAAACTTCAATGGGGCTGTGAAACTGACTAACTCTTCCGTAACTGTCCTTCAAGATGTGCAGCTCATTCCAAGTAAATGGAAAGTTTTCCCTCAGTAGTACCCATAGGGTCTGCTCCAATGCCCTCTGGAGTCACACCTCCATGGTACTCTATATAGGGCCCCACTGGCCCTCCTCCACTTTTTCATTTCCTTCTTGCCAGCTGGTTGTAACAGAGGAGTAGGCGGGTGGGTTTTGGAATGGACATGAGCAACGCACCTCAAAGAGCAGCAGCTATGAAAAGGTTAGTAGCCATTTTTTGAGTGCTTACTCATGTTAATTCCAAGTAGGTGACTCCCCAGCCAGATTACAGGAAGTGGGGTTGGATTTTAGAGATTTACAGATTGAAGGACTGCCATGCCAAACGTGGCATCGTCTCTGGCCTGCTGACTAATAGTATATTGAGCAGTGAAGGTTGGAGAACCACACTGCCACTCTACAGATGTCCTGAATCAGTATCTAGGCCAGAAGGGCTGCAGAGAAGGCCTGTGCTCTAGGAAAATGGCCCCTACGGACAGCCCGGCACAAACACCTTTTCATTTAGCTAGGTAAGTGGCCCCCAGTAGAGAAGGTTTCCTGTTGCCTGGAGTGCTTCTCTGACTGATTCTGAATATGCCAGCTCCAGGGGATTCAGTCATGGAGCTTCCATGTTCCTAAGTAATCAGGTTTTTGAACAGCAGAAGAGGGATTGGGAAATCCACAGACTCAGATTCTAAGGGATGGGACCAATATGATCATCTAGTCTGACCTCTGCCACAGAACCCCACCAACTCACTCCCGTAATATAACTGCTAACCTATGACTGAGTTACTGACATCCTCAAATTATGGTTTAAAGGCTTTAAGATACAGAGAATCCACCAGTAGGTGAGCCATGCCTCCAGCTATAGTGGAAGGTGAAAAACCCCCAGAGCCTTTGCCAATCTGCCATGGGGAAAAATTCCTTCTCAACCCCAAATATAATCAGTTAAACACTGAACACATGGGCAAAATTCACTAGCCAGACACCCAAGAAAGAATTCTTTGTAATAACTCAGCACTTATCCTATCAAACGTCTCATCTTAGGCCACTGGCATATCCACCACCAGTAGCCAAAGATCAGTCAATTGCTAAAACTAGGCCATCCCATCATACCATCCCCTCCATAAGTTTATTAAGCTCAGTTCTAAAGCCAGCTAGGTTTTTTGCCCCCACTGCTCCCCTCAGAAGGGAATTCCAGAACTTCACTTCTCTGATGGTTAGAAACTTGAGTCTAATTTCAATTCTAAAATTCCTGATGGCCCATTTATATCCATTTGGTTTTGTGTTCACATTGGCACTGTACTCAAATAATTCCTCTCTCTCCCTGGAATTTATCCTTCTGATGTACATGTAGACAACAATCCTATCTCCCCTCAACCTTTTTTTGGTTAGGCTCAACACGCCAAGCTCTTGGAATCCTCTCTCCTAAGGCAGGATTTCCATGCCACAGATCATCCTAGTAGGCCTTCTCTGCATCTGTTTCAGTTTGATTTCATCTGTCTTAAACATGGAGGGCCAGAACTACACACAATATTCCAGATAATGTCTCACCAGTACCTTGTATAATGGTACTAACACCTCCCTATCTCTAGTGGAAATACATCAGATGCATCCTAGGACCACATTAGCTTTTTTCATGGCTACTTCACAGGATGACTATGCGCCACCAATGTGATCAACCAGTACGCTCAAGTCCTTCTCTTCTGTCACTTCCAACTGATGCATCCTCAAGCAAAAATTCTTGTTATTAATCCCTAAATGCATGACCTTGCACTTTACACTATTAAATCTCATTCCATTCCTATTACACCAGTTTACAAGATCATTGAGATCTCCATGTATTTCCCAATCATTCTCTGTGTTGGCAACGCCTCCCAATTTTGTGTCAGCTGCAAACTTTATTAGCACATTTCCATATCCCAACTTAGGTTGCTGTACCAATGCTGTTGAGGCCGGCTGGGTCTCTTAGAATCACAGATGCCTTGTTTTGCTTGATTTTCCTATCACCCTATGAATGAGTGGGGTAAGTGGAAAGACAGTTGTTCGGTCTGTGGAATGCATCAACGTAGAACCCGGGCTGTGATTCTGAAAGGAAAAGACTCAAAAGGCATATCTTACTGATCTTTATGGCGAATGAATCTAATCAGGGAACCCCCCACTGCTGGAAGACACTGCTCAACACATCTGGACAGATGGACCACTCGTGAGAAAGGACTTGCTAAGGTTCTTGGCCAGAGTGTTCTGAGCTCCGAGGAGGGACAATGCTTCCAGGTGTATTGAAAGAGCATTGCAGGAGTTTCATAGCCTGAGGGCCTTCTGGGCACAGGGGAGAGGAGCGAGCTCCACCGTGTCTGCTTATATAAAACATTGCTGTCGTATTGTCTGGTAAGACCGATACTATCTTGCCCTTCAGGTGAACTTGGAAGGCTTGACAGGGAAAACACACTGCTCTCAGCATTCTCATAACGATATGAAGTAAAAGATCTGACTGGGACCAAAGGCCTTGAGTCCTTAGGTTCCCCAAGTGGCTCCCAAACCCATTGTGAAGAATCATCAGGCATACTAGTGATTGGGGGATCAAGAAGGCAACACAGAGGTGTGGTGCTGGTCAATGCCGGTGAGCAACGTCAGGGGGACCACAACCTCGCTAACATGGCTGGCTTGCCATGAGTCTTTTCAGTGCTAAGTGATATCTGGCTGCAGAGAGACAGGAGGCAAGGCAATCTCCTCAGTAAGTTCTTTGGCCACCTCAAATGTCTCCAGCGTGAAGGGCAGCTGTGGGTCCTCCTCCTGCTTCTCCTTGGGCTCTGAACTCAACAAGACCCCCTTGTGGCCTGAAGTCAACAGTGCCAATGCAGTGGACTCTGGGCTCAAGTGGCTCGGCACAGCTCACACTTGAACAGCCGCTGCAGATGACAATGAGCATTGGAAAGCATCCCCTGCCTGACTCTGTCTTCCTCTACATCACCAGGGAATGGAAGTGGCGCTGCTACTCTCCACATGCCGAGTCCTTCAGTATCAGAGAGTAACATGGGTGCTGAGGTCCATTTGGTGCCGAGACTTTTCTTGGAATGTCTCTTTCACAACAGCCAGAGCATCCCACACTGATATTAAAGAGCATCATCTCTGCCCCACAGGTCAAAAGGCAGCCTCAACCTCTGACTGAGCTCCTTCCGAGACCCGAGCTTAAAGCGTCTGCAGATTGTGCACTGCTCCTGCTGATGCAACTCTCCAAGGCACTTAAGGCAGAATAAGTGCAGGTTGTCCCTTGGCAGCAGCTTCTGGCAGGACTCAAACTGAAACCAGGCATACCTCCTCCAGGAGAGGAGGGTGGGAAGATAAACAACCTAACAAGCAGGGAGTACTTAGCAATTATTAACTATTTACAGGTATTTAGCAAGAGACAAGAGGGAAAATGCTTCAATAACCAGGGCCCTTTATAGGGCATCATGGATGCACAACTCCAGGAGGCACTGGGGTCAATCCTACAGGTTCTAACTATTGAGGGAAAACTTTCTGGACAACTGTGCAAGTGATATATACACATGCTTGGAATCAACAGAAGCAAACAACCAAGGAAGAATATAGTGTTAGCTAGGGCAAAACACTGCTGTTTTGACTTTTCCCTACAGCTTTGTTTCATGCAACCTGGAACTTTTGAATATGGAGGTTTCCTGTTTTCAGTTCAATATTCATTATCTTTCCTCAATCATTGGGCTTTTATTATATAATGATATTTAAGAGACCTCCAATTAGTTTTCTGGTACTTAATATGTAGACTGCTGGTGTGGTAGAGAGAAGATGGGGATTATGGTGTCTGATTACTGGAAGTCAATAAAATGCCATTATAACCATCAAATACTGGATTATAGAGTAATGAAAAGTGTGATGCTGAACAAATTGATTTCCTTACACTCAGTTTGTTAGATGGCAGTTGGAGATTTGCATTCAGATTTAGGTACCATTTTTTCTTGTAAACAGAAACTGGAGGAAGCTCAGATAGTGTCTTGAGAAATATTTAGGAAATTAAGGATAATGTATGTTTCTATTCTGAGAAGTGATTACATACAAAGTGTCCTCTTAAATCAATATATCTCATCTGGTCCCTTTGTATACCAAGTTATGACTGCTTACTTTACTGACTGACAGTTTTTAATCCTATTTTATCTTGCAAAATGAATACAACCATAGGAGTGTGATCTGCCTTCTCTTCTGGCTCATGCAGCTCAACTACTAATTCAATTCTGACTGAAGAATTTAACTCTTGATTATGGGACTCGCTATCAACTGACTTTCAAATTCCAGGTAGAGCTTTCAGGGTTGAAGTTAATCTTTTTAAATGAAAAACTGTACAGATATTAAAAATTACCGTAGGCTAGTGTTCTCAACTTATTTACTATTGTGGGCTGCATATGCAGCCTACAAAGTACTTTGTGGGCATATCCAATACTATCCGTATGATCTTGAGGATGTTACATGGGATGCAGCAGTGTACTGATTGGGCAGCAGGTTGAGAGCCACTGTGTAGACAAACATGTATCCTACAATGCCTTTGTAACAATCTCAACTGTCAATGTTCATTCTAAGGAAAAAAGGACAGAGGGAAGACTATTGAAATCCCCAGGAGTTATTATGTTTTTCTTCCAGTCAAGGGACTTGACATTAAGTGGCAGCCTCTCTTTAGCTTGTGACATGCAAAGTGTCTACCAGGGGCTAAACCCAAATTCAGTTCAAATGTAAATTGAGCTAGAAATATGAAACATGTACATATATCCACATATTACAGCTTTACCAAAACATAATGAGCTGGATTAACATTACACAATCATGGTGAAAGTAATGGAAGCTATACCAAGAGATTTGAAAGATGGCGAAGTGCCATGTTCGCTAAGATAGTCACTTACCAATTTTTGCCTCAGGATATGGGACATCATTAGGATCAGAATAGAAAGCTTCTAGCTCAAATGGACCTTTCCTGTAGAAGGTGAGAACTTTGGAAAATGGTGCTGCATGATTTCTGCTGAACACTTCATATTCCCTACAGTCAGGATCAAGCAAAAAGTACTTTAGAACAGCGTGTGTACTGAAACAGCTATCATTTTCCTTTATGGAAATGCTGGGTCCAAAGAAAAATTATTCCTGGGAAAGAATCTTTGCTATCACACATCATCAACTTGGAATGTAGGGCTTTCTGTAACATGAAGTAATTACATATTCCAGCTATTTTAAGGACTGGGGAGCAAGGAAGTTTAGTTGCATTTGAATAGGATCCCAGTAACAGATCAGTAAATAAACTGAACTTGACTTTTCTTCAGATGTGTCCTGCAGTTATCATGAAATCACAGTTTAAATTAAAAATTGGATTTCTATAATTCCTTTCTGAATCTGAAAGGCTAAGGCTTACCAGCTGATTTGTTTTGTGGCTCAGTCAAGAGAGCCAAGACTGGATTATTTCTCCTTCATTGCTCTTAAAGGAAGGCTGAAAGCTATTCATCCAGGATTCGTCTGTGCTCTCTGTGTCAGTCCGATTATATCCCATCTCCAGAAAAATCTAACCTAACTCCCTACCTAAGGAATCTTTTTGAACATCCATCTTGGAAACTTGGCTAAATGGGAGATTAACTATTTCACAACCACAGACAGCAAGATAATTGAAAATGGGAATAGTTTGCCTTAGAATCATAGAAACTGGAAGGGGCCTTGAGAGGTCATCGAGTCCAGTCCCCTGCACTCATGGCAGGACCAAGTACCATCTTAAAGCATCCCTGACAGGTGTTTGTCTAACCTGGTCTTGAAAATTTCCAGTGATGGAGATTCTACAAATTCCCTAGGCAACTTATTCCAGGAATTAATCACTCTGACAGTTAGGAATTTTTTCCTAACGTCCAACCTAAACCTCCCTTGCTGTAATTTAAGCCCATTGCTTCTTGGCCTATCACCAGCAGTTAAGGAGAATAATTTTTCTCCCTCTCCCTTGTAACAACCTTTTAGGTACTTGAAAACTGTTTTGTCCCCTCTCAGTCTCCTCCCTTCAGAGTAAACAAGCCCAGTTCTTTCAATCTTCCCTCATAAGTCAAGTATTTCAGACCTTTAATCATTTTTGCTGCTCTTCTCTGGACTTTCTCCAATTTGTCCACATCTTTCATGCAAATGAGGTGCCCAAAACTGGACACAATACTCCAGTTGAGACTTAATCAGCATGAAGTAGAGTGGAATAATTACTTCTCATGTCTTACTGTCAGGGCTTTTTTGTGATTGGTACTCAGGGGTACCGAGTACCAACATCTTTTTTTTCCACAATGATGCGGCCGTGCTCCTGCTGCCGCCACCAGCAATCCCAGGTCGCTGACAGAGTACGGGCACCTTTCCCCTCCTCCACATGCACTGCTTACAATACTCCTGTTAATACATCCCAGAACAGTGATTGCTTTTTTTGTAACCATGATACACTGTTAACTCATTTAGCTTATGGCCACTATGACAACCAGGTCCCCTTCTGCAGTACCTCTTTCTAGGCAGTCATTGCCCATTTTGTATGCAATTGATTGTTCTCCCCTAAGTGGAGTACTTTGGATGTCTTTATTGAATTTCATCCTATTTACCTCAGACCATTTCACAAGTTTGTCCAAATCATTCTGAATTGTGATCCTATCCTCCAAAACACTTGCAACCCCTCCCAGCTTGGTATCATCCGCAAACTTTATAAGCACACTCTGTATGCCATCATCTAAATCATTAAGGAAAACATTGAACAGAATCGGACCCAGAACTGATCTGTGCGGTACCCCACTCATTACACCCTTCCAGCATAACTGAACTATTAATAACTACTCTCTGGGAGCTGTTACACAACCAGTTATGCACCTATCTTATAGCAGCTCCATCTAGATCAGTGGTTCCCAGAGTTTTCTCTGCTTTGGCACATCCTGATATCTTTAATTATTTTGAGGTACACTACCATATATTCTCCAAATGAACTCATGAATATTCATGAGCCAATCCAGAACTCTTCGAGTAGTTTTTCAAAAAATTCCATGGCACACCTGCTCAGGCTTGAGGGCGCACCGGGTAGGAAATGCTTATCTAGATTGTACTTCCCTAGCTTTTTAGTGAAAAGGTGATGCAAGACTGTATAAAAAACCTTACTGAAGTCTAGATAGAACACATCGACCATTTCCCTTCTATCCACAAGGCTTGTTACCCTGCCACAGAAAGCCTTCAGATGTTGTCTACAACAGAAGAAATGCTAAGGTTTGCACAGCTGCATCCTATGAGAAAACACAGATAGACAATAAAAGATTCAAGACTGAACTAAATGGAACTTGGAGGACAGACTCTACCACTTTGGAGAACTGGTGTAGAGCATGACTGGTATATACAGAATTGCTGCAAAATGCATTGATAGATTTAACAGAAAAAGGGAAGTGTTCACTCTCTTTTAATGACAAGAATTAAAAAACCCTACATTCTTTAAAGATCTGTAGGATTGAGGAAACACTAAAGTTACTTTTTAAAATTATAATATGGCTTTGTAATACATCTTGCAATAATATTCTTTAACAATTACTGAGTGTATTCTTAAATTAGCATCTTTAAATAATCAAAAAAATCCTCTATAAAAGTTTGTTTTAACAAACTATTATGATTTTAAAATACGAGGAATATTTTCAGATAGAAAACTGCCCACAAGCACAGTACACCTTTGAAAGAATTGAAAAGGTAGAAAATGCTTTGAATATATGCATTAACTTACAGTTCTTGATTAACCTCTCATTTCTGTATTTGTTATCCAAGAACTTTATGTACATTATCTTAAATATGCAAATCTAAACAGGCCCTGTAGTTAGGAGGTCACTTCTTCCCTTGAATCAATACAGCTCACTGACAAAGGAGGTTAATTCTGATTCCAATGTATAAGCAACTAGTCATATTTTTAGTGGGGATTACTACAGCATTCAATTTCACTTGAAACAAAAGGAAGTATTTTTAACCCCTCAAGTTTACCACAGACCCACTACCAAAGCTATACACAGCACAGCTCAACAGACCTAGGAGTTGTCAGATTGCTTAGAAATGATCCTTCAAGAAAGATGCACCCATGAACTTTACCCTTAAACTGCATAAAGTATTGTTCATTTTAGTTTTAAGCTACCTACCCTTCAGTGTCATCTGCTTCGGTGTTCCACCTCAGAGATATTGGGAATGGAACTGCATCTGTGACGGAGAATTCTCTCACCTTAAATGCTGGAGAAAGAATTGCACACTAAAAAAACAAAAAACAAACAAACAAACAACTGTTATGACTTGAATGTTGAGTGTGCTTGAATGTTATCGCTTGCATTTTAGCAGAACTGCTAGTTATCCCTAATCCAACCAAAATTACACGTATCTTAGTTTTAACGTAGTTTATCTGGCTGGTTAGTCTTGCCTACATGCTCAGGGTTTAGCTGATCACCATATTTGGAATCAGGAAGGAATTTTCTCTCAAGGCAGATTGGCAAGGCCCTCAGGATTTTTACTTTCCTCTGTATTATGGGGTATTGGTCTCTTGCTGGTGGATTCTCTGTACCTTTAAGTCTTTAAGCCATTATTTGAGGACCTCAATAACTCAGCCATAGGTTAGGGGGTGTATTACAAGGTGAGGTTCTGTGGCCTGCATTGTATAGGAGATCAGACTAGATGATCATAATGGTCCCTTCTGAGCTTCAAGTTTATGAGCCTGTAAGATTTTCTTGTTCCTTAACCCTATAGTTCTCAAGGTATGCACCTGGTATGTTCCAAAGGAGTAGCAACATTGCACAGAATGCCACGTCAGTGTGATGTACATGTCCAGCAGCTAAGAGTGTCAAGACCGCATTTCTTCATTCTCTGTGTTTATGGGAGCAGTCAGTGGATGTTCAAGGGAATGGTTAATGAGGTAAAGACAGGAACAGAACAAGGAAAGAAAGGAAAGGTGATGGTAGTGAAGGAAAAAAGGGTTCTGAACAAACGCAATTTACTCTCACAGTATGTCTACACTACATGTGACAGTGTGTTTGCAGCCCAACTTGTCACACCCAAGCCAGCTGCCTCCGTATAAGTCCACCAGGGATTCCAGGCATGTGCGTAGGCTGCAAGCCCATGCCACCACATCTTCACTATTAGCTAGCGCCTGCAACAAGAGATTAAAGGTAGCATGGGTTTGCCTACCTGTGCTACTTCACACCTTCACTTGCAGTGTAGACATACTGGAAGAGATAAACAGTCTACTATCAAAGTCAAGTAAAAATGGACTGTGGGAAGAGCTGAAATGAGACATGCTAAGCTAGTAATAGCAAAATCTAACGAGTCCAATATCAGAAAACGTTTCACACAAAGGCATGCGTTCACATGTTCAATGGCACTACGTAGAACCCATCTGAATACATTAACAAAGAAGGCTTCTGCAGCCTTTGATAGATAACATTAAATCATTCGCGCCTGAGGTGATTCTCCTATATTTCTGAAGACTAGATTGTTTTGCCTGTGGGATGCACCTAATGGTATGTGTTTTCTAAAACAGCATAGCAGAGAATACTCTGAACCCCATACTTGCCCTCTTTTTGCTAGTTACTTTATTACCTGGACTGGTCAACAGCCATTGCCTCTCCCAGTCTGCACTTGCCAGTGAGGCTTTAAATGAGCAGGGCCTGAGCCCTCTCAGCAGCGCCAACAGGAAAAGGGGTAAAATGGGGGCCGAGGGAGGGGGTGAAGGGGGGCGGAAGACTGAGAAAATAAGCTCCATGACAAGGTTGGGAATTTGGGGGAAAATGGTAATTTGTCCACGGGCTCAAGCCAGATAACAAGCATAGTGACTAATTACAGTTTAGTCAGATGAGTTAAAAACAGAGCTTTTTAAGCACACTGTTTCAGCGCCCAGTGTATGTCCCACTGCCTGCTTGAAGAGGGTCACTTTTGGCCATCTGCTGTAACTATATGGTCAATTCTTCAAAGCAAGTACTAAGTGGTACTGTGAACACTATACCTGTAAAGCACAGCCTCTTGCAACAGCTTCATCTGCATTCAGTGTTGTGCTGACATCTTTGCCAAAGAACTTTGCAATCTTCTCTTTAACCGCTGGAATGCGTGTGGCTCCACCAACAATCTCAACTGCATTCACATCTTCCACTTTAAGCTGAGTTTGTGCCATTAACGAATGGAGGGGAATCTCTATCCTTTCTAGGAGGTCAGCACATAATTCTTCAAACTGGGATCTAGGTAATTAGACAAAAGCCACATTTAAATCTGGAGTTTTGCTTTTATATGTTTCCTAACAAAACCTGAAACTGCATGTTGCAGGAAAAAAGCTTTATAAGCTAAGCCACCATGAAGCGATCTTAAAAGATCTTTAGTATTTTTAAAGTTGATGAATTTAGCATTTGCTAAGGTATCAAACTCAAATGATGTGCACACAGGCTAGCAACATTATAAACAGGTACCATGCAAGTTTTCCCACATCCCTGTCAAAACAGCTCAACCATACAGTTCAACTATACGCACCACCACTACCTGAAGAGATCCCTTTTAATGAGTACTCTGCCTTTGTGCCCATCTTCAGCCTTCCTGCAAAAGCTACAGATAAAGGTGAGTACTTTTGGCCTAGGAACCAGAAGCACACCACCAAATACCCACTTGAGGTAGTTAGCTCTGGTCAGCAATGACTGGGAATTAGTAAAATATTCTGTATGCCATACCCAGGTAATGTTGTTCTCCAGTTCTATCATGGTGAACATTACTGTATTTGTACAAAAAGCAATAAAGCCATTTACCATCATGGCTGAAATTGTCAAAGCAGTTCAGGGGTTTTATTTTAATTAAAGATGTGTGGCCAACTTCCCTACCCTTCTTTGAAGTGTCAACCCATATATGTAAATGAATGTCACTTTATATAAGTTTCTATGTTTATCCCTGGCAAACCACTCTGATATCTACAGGTAAAGAGGGCAACTATGTTATTTTAATTATTGCTCAGTCTTCCCACCAGCAATGGAAATTCACTGCATACACCGCCGCTCCACATAAACATGGACACGTAGATGAAATTATACCTCATTTTAAACTATGTTTTTTCCTAAAAGACGGCAGACAATCAGTGAGAGATTTTACACCTTTGGATTCTGTGTGTCATTTAAGTGTTTGATTTCTTGCCACATTTTTAACAGGAATCTTTGAATATGGACAATGGCTGAACTTTTTTTTTTGTTAACAAATTTCTTAAATGTACTCAATACTTGGCAGAACAGTGAATCTTCAGTGGGTCTGGTACAACAGGCAGGATTTTTTAAAGATATTCACTTTTCTTTTACGACTGGGGAAATAAAGAATCCTATCCACAGAGGTTTTGCTTTAAACAGTTTCCCTCGTTTTCCTTTAACTGTAATTACCTGTTGATCTTTCCAGCCACATCTCTATCATTCATAAAACATTCAATATTAAGTGGGATGTCTGTGCTATTAGAACTCATTAACTTCTTTAGTTTTTCACACTCCTGATATAGACGAAGAAGAGCTCGAATTTTTGATTTTGAATCCAGCTTGTATTTTGCTTTTATTTCCATACAAAAGTGATCCACTAGCTTTTCATCAAAGTTTCTCCCTCCTAAGAATGGATCAAAGGCTGTGCCAAGCACCTGGTTTGAAAGAGAAAATCATTTAGTTTTACATATGACAAAATCAGACATTACACTAGACATCCACTTATGCCAGCAGATCTTTTTTCAAAAACAAAAGACACCAACTCATAGACTGACTTCATCTAATAAGTAGATTTAAAAACGTATACTAGCAGAAGCTGGTCTTTACATCTCTGTGTTGGAAGTTTGCCCTAAAAAGAAAAAAACTATCTCAAATAGATGACAGCCCAGTGTCATGAGGACCTCAGACCCCACATAGGTTTAAATGGCTTATTACAATCTCAAATGTCTGTACTCTGACTACAACAGGCCTATCAATGTACAGTCTCCCTGTAATTACACCACAGTTTAAAGAGCCAATATTAATGGTGCTAAAATCCTTAATGCTGGTACCATTTTACCAATTGCCAAACATCAATTAAATATTTCCCAAAATGAAGCTGTAAAAATAATATAATTTTAGTAGTCTTTACATATACTGCCACCAAGAGGTTTTGTTTTAGAAACATGGTCAGCAAGTTCAGAGTTCCAATTGCTTTAGTTGTTTCAGGATACTGTTGCAATTATTTCATTTAATACAAGGGTTTACAGGTCCCTTGAATCCCATCTGGCCTACAACAAAACCCCATATTCATAGTCTACAACACCACCAGCTGATCAATATGAAGAGATGGAAACTTTGTACATTCAAGTTCTGTCCGGTCCTCATTTCAGCTCACACACATTTTAGTGGTATGTTTTTTCCCTTCTAACTTAACTAAGCTTTATCTGGCCCATGGAGTAACAGAAAAAATGTTTTATCAGCCAACTACCTTTAGTTTACTCTTGTTAAAAGCACAGGCTGATACTTGAAATGCAGAATGACCCATGTCAACAAACACCACTATCCGAGGCTTCTCTTCTGGAGCTGGAAGGTCTTGTTTATAAATCCCATAGTTAAGAGCCACTGTAAAGCAAGAAGCATCCAGTGTTATCTGCAGTCACTAGTCAATCTTCAATCAGTGTATCATTTAGCTCAGGCGTTCCCAACCTGTGGCCCGGGGCCAAAAGTGGCTCACGGCTCCTTTCCTGCTGGCTGCAGAAGGGACTCAATGCAAAAGGACCCAGGTGGAGCTTGTTTCTGTGGGACTAAAAGATAACTGCAGGCTCCTTGCTGCAGCTAAGGAGATGGGAGATCAGAGCTGGGAGCTGGGGAGCAGCTCTAGCTGCGGAAGGGAGCCACTGCCCAGCAACCCAGGTGAAGTGCACAGGGCTACAGCACATGTGGTTTTCCCGCTGCTGCTAGGGAGACAGGAAATTAGTGAGGAGGCAGGCTGCTTTTCAGGAAGGGCCTGCTAGCAGAGACTAGGAGCCCTTCAAGGCTGTAAAACGATATTTGTGGCCCTCGAGCCCAAAAGGTTGAGAACGGCTGCTTTAGCTCATCATTTTTGCAGTGGTGCACAGTAGCAAAAGGCAGGTTCCAACCAAACTTGTGTTTAAACATAGATGTTGCAATATTACTTATAAAGTTGACACCCACAATTACATTGTTAGTGGGTTTGCATCCTTTAAAAGAAACAGGATGCTGGACTAGATGGACCACTGGTCTATGCTGCTAGGGCAATTCTAATCTTCATAAATGTATGAGTGAGGAGAAAGTTAAGTGTAATATTCCTATTAGGTGACCTTAAAAATCATAGCACTCTTCTCACTATCTGTCACACGGTGCTATGAAGAGGTTTTATTGGTCAAGAAAAAAACGGCACAAGTGTTGCAAAAGTGACTGGTCTATTATTAAGCAATTCTCTGTTTCAAGGTATTTGAGTATCTAAATGGATTTCCAATAATGACACATTTTGCAGGAATGTTTCCTTTGCTTTACCTGCTGTCATGTCATTCATCAGTCTCAGACAGTTTAGGCCAACAATTTGGGCAGCATCTAAAACAGATCTCCTTTCAGCATCAGTGAAAAAGGATGGAACCTAAAGAAAATTAAGTGGGAATAGGAAGAGAACTACAATTAGAAAGCCTGACTTTCAACCCAAATATTTCTTTGAAATATTACTCATTCTGTAGCTCCCAAAGGAGATATCTACCACTATATCTACATACTGCAAAATTTTAGCCTCAAAGCCTTTAGTGACTTAAGGCCCTGATTCAGCACAGTACTTAGTAGTCCCATTGAAATCAATGCTTAAGTACAGCCCTGAACTGGGGCCTTAAAGCACATACAAGACCAAACAGTAAAGAAGAATACAGTGAGGAGAGGCACAATGTCTGTCAATCCAGCCTAAATGAACTTTTGACAAGAAGTGCAAAAAGTTGTCCATGCAACTCTGACGTGAACATTAGATACAGTGTACTGCCAAATATTTTGAGTTTAAGTTCTCTGCTATACTTAGTACCAAAGGAGTTTTCCCAGTAGCAGAGTGGTGCCAACTGGTAGATTGCATAAAATAAGTAATATATTTAATTACTTGATCTATTGTGCAGCTTGACAGAGCACTCCCAATATTTCTATCTAGCCATTTTAGCATATTCATCTTCATGGTACCTGAGCAACGCTTAATACAGTATCCTCTACCCCCTTTTTGTTAATTAAGATGCTATTTTATTTTAACATAAAAGGTAGTATATTAATATTAACCAATCTGTATTTTAATATTGTTTGTTAACAGTTTCCATCACTTTATAACATGCTCACATATATGAAATACATACATTTTTATTTTGTAGAAGGGGTTCTGGTAACGTTAAGTAAAACTTAAGAAACTATTCAACCCAAGCACTTGTATGCTGAGGGTAACATTGGCCAGAGATTTAAATTAGAAATCTTCAGCAATTACAGTTATGAAAATTAGTGTGTCTATTGGTCCACTGTAATATAATTACTTACAGAAATAACACAGTCTGTTACTGGCTTTTTAAGATTAGTCTCAGCAGTCTCCTTCAACTTAGTCAACAACATAGCTGTTATCTGTTCCACACTAAATAAGTGTTCTTCATCCATGTACATTACCTGTATGGGGGGGAGAGGGGGGGAGGAGTACAATGTCAGCATTTTAATTGCAGAAATTTTTAATATTTCTGGATGCTCTGCTATCCAAAACCCCTCCTCTAATCTTAATGCACTCATCCAGCTTACTGAACAGCTACAGTTCAGACTCTTCCCCCCAGAGTCTGCAGACAGCATTAATTTTGTGTCTAAACAATCATTGGTAAATGAATGACTTCTGCTTGATGAAATCAATGGCAAACAACTTATGCCAACTCAGATAAGGATGTAGGTACTAAGTGTTGATTAATGAGGTTGACACAGAGTAATAATGAATCACAGGAAGTTAAAAGTGGCCATCAATTTTCAAATTGCTCACCACTAAAGATAAAGTAAGAAATTATCTACCATGAAACATTTATTTATGAAGTGTTCTTCACAGATATATTAAAAGCATTTACTTAAGAGTTTCTAGACTATTTCATAAAAAGTTTTCCCAAAAGATCACTATGTTTAAAACCTGAGTTTTGTGTTACCTGTCTGGGTGGACAAAAGAGGAAGCACTTCAATAATTCAAGTTACATCCAGCAACTAAATTAATATCAACAAGCTTTAAAAAGACAAAGTTAAACAAGACTTTACTCTAATACTGCCTCCTTCCTATGGTCATATTTGCTTTCACACCTTTTCTATACTATAAAATAGATAAACTAAATCCAAAAAGAAGATAGAGGTATTTTTAAATTGATTTGATTATACAGTAATACTTCTTTTCCCTTCCTAACCATTTCAGTTTGCAGAGTGCTTCATAAAATATCCTCTTGTGGAGTCCGAACACCACAATCTTTCACTGCTTTGTTCTCAAAACATTTTTCTCTATGGACAAAAAAACTCCACACAGAGAAAAAAATGAAGGAGAATAACCACCACGGTACTGTGTCTCTTAACACCAATTTTTTTCTAACTTAAGAAAACTATTTAAACTCATCCACATTAAAAGGACCCCATCCATTGGAAGCTAAATTTCAAACAAAGTATCTACCATTATTTCAACTGACACTTCAGATTACTACAGGATCAGTGACAAGTTCCAAAAGGGCACCCATGTTAGTCTATTTCAGCAAAACAAACAAGGCACTTTTAAAGACTAACCAATTTATTTAACACATAAGCTTTCATGGGCATAACCCACTTCCTCAGATGCATGAAATGAAAACTGAAATATGTTAGGTATATATGTGCAGAGAAGGGTGAGTCACAAGGTCAATTCAAACAATTTCACAGGGGGAGCCCTGTTAGTCGATTTCAATAAAACCAACAACTTGTTTTAATTCAAACAGTGTAATGTGGGCCATTAACAACAACTGATGAGAAAGTTTAAAGAGGGGAAATTACCTTTTGTAGCGAGTTAGCCACTCCCAGTCCCTATTCAGACTCAGTCTGATGGGATCAAGTTTGCATATGAATTCCAACTCTGCAGTTTCACACTGAAGTCTGTTTTAGAATTTATTTATTTTTTTGCTGAGGTATGGTAATTTTTCATGTCTGTTGCAGAATGTCCGGGGAGACTGAAGTGCTCCTCTACTGGTTTTTGAATATTACCATTCTTGATGTCTGATTTGTGTTCATTTATTCTTTTGCACAGAGCCAGTCCAGTTTACCAGTGTATATGACAGAGGGGCATTGTTGGCACATGATGACATATATCACACTCGTAGTTGTGCAACTGAATGAACCCCCGATGGAATGGCCAATTAGGTTAAGTCCTATGATAGTGTCACTTGAGTATGTGACTAACACACCTTCCCTCCCTCCCCACAACCACATATACCTAACATACCACAGTTTTCAGTCCATGCAGCTGAGGGAGTAGGTTACGCCCATAAAAGCTTATGCACTAAATAAATTTATTAGTGTTTAAAAATGTCACAGGATTCCTTGTTTGTTCTATAGATCAGTGGTTCTCAAACTTTTTGTATTGGTGACTCCTATCTGCCCCTAAATCCTGGCAAGTTCCCACGTCCTGCTTTGCCCCAACCTTGCAACTCCCTCCTGTGTCCACCTGGGGAAACAGACCTGTGGCTAGTATTGCTGCTTGCTCCCATCTCAAAAGCTGCTGTGAGGGGGGAGCAAGGAGTAACATCAGGGCTCCCAGCATCCAGGTGACTTTCCCCACTTGTACTGTGTAAGAGGAGGGCAGAGAGCAGCAGTTCCTGATGCTCGTCTCACAGCATTGCCTAGGTGGGGAAGAGATCTGGTTACAGGAAGCCTTGGCGTTGCTTCTCCCTTCCCACCAATACAGGAAGCCCTGGCGTTGCTTCTCCCTCCCCCACCAGAGTCCCCTAGAGGGAATGGAGGAAGTGTGTGTATATGCTATCGACTACAATATTTTTTTCCTTCTAGCCTTAGAGACACATAACATATTGAAACATTCTCATTGAAATAACAGCCACTGTATTTTTCATGACAAACTTCTATACTAAGATCTCTTCTCTAGATCTCACTATTGCTTTGTTAGTTATACCTGGTGAACATACACATCAGTTTGGAATGTGGGAAAGAAAAAAAAAAAAAAAAAAAACCAAAAACACACCCTAGCTGACCCAGCCATGCTAGCAAAAGCTCACCTATAGACAGTCATATCAACTGAACAATCCTTGTGCCAATATAGCTTATTTTAACTGGGGAACAGTGGATGCTACACAAACAAAGTAAGTCTTTTGCCAGTATAAACTGCATCCCCAAGGAGTGTTTGTCGGCATAACTATAGAAGCCTTTCTAAACGAGGCAAGGCTTTAGTCTGCAACAGACCTTGTAGAACGTCATTATGGGCTCTGTCAAGTAATAGTCTGCTATACATGAAGATGGTACTCATTTGTAGTAAAGGTTCTAACAAAGCATACAGCATTAACATGTACTGAGAAAGAACATGCCACCATGTAATCAGATTATTACAGTGCATAGGCACAAGTGAAATTAACAATAGCATTTCCCGGACTTCACGGCAGAATTATGCAACCCTATAATTATCTTAACATTTTTTCTGTCAGAATGTATAGAGTGTGTGCACAACTGCCACTAGGAAAGCTCTTGCTTGAGGAAGTATTTACAACAAAAGACTGATTTGGTGAAATACTCCACTCTGGAATAAAAATAGCTATTCAGTTCAAAAGCCCTTTTGGAACACAGATGAGAATAGCTTTTAAGGTAATTCATCATGAAAATAAGGGACTTAAAGTGCTGGGGGAAAAAAACATTCCAAAATAGCTATAAAAATTAGAAAGTTTGACTGCAAATATGATACTTACCTTTATTCCAACTCCACCATTTTTCATTGGAACCAAATCATAACTCAAGTTTTCTTTCTCTTTCTGAATAAAAGGATCATTAAATGCACGACCATGGAATCTCTTGAAGTTAAATACTGTGTTGTTAGCATGAGTAATTTGCTGTAAGAAAAAAAGGTATCTTGAAAGCAACATCTGAACTTGCATATTAGTAAAAAATGGCAGTGTAAGATTGCTAGCCTCTGCTCCTAAACTCATCAGGTATACTATTCAGAGACTTGACATCTGATCTTTTTTCTCTAATATTAAACTGTGTAATACCATAGTTTTATACAGAAATGTACTGCCATAAGACGTGAATGAGCAACAGTATTGCAGAGTTTACAATTTAAATGCTCAAGATCTTACAATACAGAACATTCCATAGACTGGGGTGTAGACTGTTTAAAAATATTTTAGTAACTTCAATAAAAAAAAAAAAAATCTTTTATTCTCTACCAACTATTGATAACAAATACCACAAACCTAAAAGGTAGTTATTCAAGGGATCAACCTATTGATGGAGCTTTGTTTTTTACTGTCACCCCAAAACAGAGAAAAATAAGAAATTCAGTAGAGAAAAATTATCTACTACAGATTTCACAACGTAGAGCACTTGACATCTACTTAACACATAGCTGCAAGGTCAGTCAAGATGGAAGCACTTAAACAGCAAAAGTAATGTACTGTGTTATGGGCAACAGTGGCTTCAAATGAACTGATTTAGAATTAACCAGAAAATTAAAGATTTTTTTAAAATCAAGATAACTGTATTTATAATCTTAAGAGACTTTTGAAAAGTAATTACATGTCATTAGTTCTCAAATATCCTACAATATTTTCCTGCTGTCTCAGCCACAATTAAGCAGCAGCCAGTCAGTTCACATACAACACTTTGCTTAACATTTATAACTCCAGGGCTGCCAGGTGGACCTGCTACAACATAGCATTCTTCTGTAAACTCACTAGAGCACACTGCAAGTAACAAAATGAAGTAATTAACTACTCCCAAAGCTATCTGGCATTTGATTGAGAATACAAAAAAACCTGAAATTTAAGTTGCAGTTAAAAAAAAAAGTCTATGTTAAATTAAGATGCTTATTACTTGCCAAAAAACCCCAAAAGCAAAACCAAAAAAACCCCTAAACAATGCAGTTGTGTCGTTTCTTGCTTGAACAGATGATTGTTACACTGCCTTATTAGTGGAAATGCATTGCCCAGATTGTCATGAGCTAAGAAATGCCCATGGTTGCATTGCCATCATGACCTAAAACTCCATCATTGTCAGGAAAAGAGATTGTTCAATAACAAGATGTGCTTGTACTTTGAAATCCCAAAATAACCTACAAATTTTTAAGTGTTTGTCAAATTGAAAAAAAAAAAAAAAGGTAAATTTTGTTTCAAAAGGCTAAAACAAAAAAGCATGAAAAAGGACTAGTTAGGATCTAACCTTTTCAAGCTATGCCAAAAGTGACTGAAGCCATAGACCGACCAAGAACCAAAGTCTGTTGCGAATGGATGTTCTTAAATTAAGTTGAGAAACTACTGTGCTTTCAATTTAGCTAAAGCTAATGGACAGCTTTCAAATGAATTTGCTAGCTCCACACATTAGTCGCAAGAGAATCGAAAGACAAGCAATTTATGTAGGACAACAAATGCTCTGAAGACTTTTTTACTTTTGCTAATTACTGCATTGAATTAAGTTAACAGCTGAGTCATTGATATTGAAAAGTAATCTGAAGAAAAAAATAAAAGCAGTGGCACGAAAGGAAATATCCAAGTCCTGATCAAAAAGATCATAAAATTAAAACCTCTAGTAAAATATTTGTTCCACAATGTTCTGTGTATATTTGTTTTAAGTAAACATATTCCTATACCTAGGACTGAAAGAAAAACTGCAAAATTCTCTGTGAAAATAACTGTTAACTTTTATCTTTGAATTCTATAACTGCAAATATATGCATGAGTAGCTTAGGAAAGAGGTTATGATCCAATCTATGTTTTCAATCACATCTGCCTGTCTGTTCATAATGAAATGAAAGACTACCACTGTTTATGGTCTCTCCATTGAAACCTACCAGTGCTTTTGGGACTGACGGATATAATAGACCTGTATTGGAAACATGCTTTGTCTCCACCTGCAGTACAGTAGTCACATTTACATGTAATTACTCCAAATCAGGGCTTTAAGATGTAGACAGCTGAAGTTTTTAACACTCTACTTGGTTGTTTTAAAAAATGCATTCACATCTTAGCATGTTTTTTAAAAATGTATTACTGCAGTAAATAAAAAAAAATTTAAACACTTCTTTTCCATTTAGAGGAGTTCAGTCAAGCAAAGGCCAAAGCCATAGTTCACATTTCAGTTTAAGGACGCATATACAGATTTTACATAATCTGTGAAGATGAATTTTTAACTGAAAGACATTTCTTAAATAAAAGAGCTAGCTGGGCAAGCCTAGTGATTTTATTTTAAAGTGATCAACTATGACAGGCACAGGCTTCTAATAGAAAGTTATCAACACAGACAGACAGACATGGGGTTCTAGCAATGGTACTCTATTTCTCAGTAGCAAACCTGAATTTAAGGCTGGCAGCATAATGCTGGCCTTTGATTTTAAAATGCTAGCTTACAATTAAGATCAAAGAATTGTACCTAGCTGTGATCAGCAATCTTTTCCATATGTTCCCTTACTTGAAACAGATGTGTTATTAATTTTTCTAGCAGTTGGATTATCTTTCATAGAAGAAAACCTACCTGGTTTTTAGCTGAAATGCCAATAGCTCTGTTTTTGGATCCAAATGACACAACTGATCTGAAGAGAGAGAGAGAGAGACCTGTTAACTCAATATTGGCAAAAGAGCTATTAGCAGCTGTATTTATTGTTATGGCAAACAGAATTTGAGAGTCTGAGCAAGGTGCAGCTTATGCCAATACATGACATTTAAAAAACTAATCAGCGATCCCACTCCTAGCCACGTACTTTTTTCTACTGTTCACCACACCTTTTTATTTACAGAGACACACACCCTCCAGCACAGAAAATTTCAACCTCAAAAGCATATTTTGTAAAATTACAACATGTGCTTTAGGGCTGAAACCTTCTGTCCTTAGTCTCAACTCAAGGGTAAATTACTCTATACAATTTCAAAAAAACTTCAATCAAGAAGAAACAGATGCTTGTTTCACTTAATTTTTTAAATCATAATTTATGGGGCATGGCTAACTTACGAACAGCTGAACTCCTGAACTTCAGAGTTCATATGTGATTAACACAATGTAATTGTTTCAAGGTGGATTAGAATCCTCTTTCATTGTAAAGCTGAGCAATTACAAAATTCATTTATGCACAATAAAATTTTTAATTGTTTAACAGCCTGTTGTACTAAGTTTGAAGAAAGACTATCTTCAGCCCTACTAACTTGAAGAAAGACTCTGCACCCAAAGATTCTTCATTCTCTTTTAACAGAAAATTAAAGCTCAAGGCTGCATTAAAGCAAGGTTGCAGGTTAAACCATGCATACAAGAGCCTTGTGCACTATGGGAGAGTTAATACCCAGTGAGAATCTTTTCTTATCGGGCAATGTGGTTAAACTCACAAACACTGCAAGGTAAGTATTTTCATTTAGGGTAACTACATTCTCAATGGGACCATCCAGATCTTTCAGATGTTAGCCCATCTGCTTTGCTGCGTGATCATCCCCCCCCCACAGACACAGTCTTATTTCATTACCTATCACACTGCAGCATCACTGATCAGACTGTAAATGGGAAGACCCTGAAGATTACATATCGCTGGCTCTGTTACACACCAGCTACCCCCAGACGGCATTTCAGCGGTGGCTTTCTCTCAATGCTTCTTATGTTCTCTCCCAAGCACAGGGCCGAGACCCAAAAAATATGGAAGATTTGTCCAAGGAGCGAAGGAGAAACCCAGGAACAGAGCTTGGTGGAAGGCATAAGGAGGTGCCCCGGCCGCCTTACGCTTCTCCCGCAGTCGCCTTCCGATCGTTGTTCCCCCAAAGCTCTGATCCTCACGGTCCCACCTCAGGGCAGCCCCGCGCCCCCCTGCCCCCGCCCGGCGGCGGCTCTTGCTTGCCCCGGCCCCAGCGCGGGATTAACGCAGCCGCGGGGGGCAGCGCTGGAAGCTTCCCGCAAGTCCCAGCCCTACAGGATCGACAGCACCAGCCCCACGAGATCCCGCCCAGCTCCTACTGCAGCCCGCACGGGCACCCCCGCCCCGACCCTCGGGCCCCGGCCCGCACTCACGGGGTGCATCTGTCGCTGAACTCGTTGGCGACGGTCTCGATGCCGCCGGCTCGGGCCACCGCGATGTAGCAGCTCTGCGAGCCCAAGTCGAACCCCACCACGGACATAGCCCCGCCGGCCGGGGCAGTCCCCGTCCCGTCCCGCGCGCGCGAGTCTCTCCGCCGACAGCGCGTGCCGCAAAGCGCCGGCTCTCGTCCGGTCCAGCACCGCCCCGCCTCGCTATCGCTCTGGCCGCGCCACAGGGGGAGAGGGAGGCGCCGCCGCTTTAAATATGACAGCGAGCAGTAAGGAGAAGTTTCCAGAAACTGCGGCAGCCCCGCGCCGGCTCCACGTGCAGCTTCCGCTTCCGCTTTCTCCGGCTTTCTCGAACAATGCCAACCAATGGCGGGCGGCGGAGGGCAGTGATGCCTTTCGTTCTCATGACGACTGGAACGCCGGCCGGCTTGTCAGCTGGGGAACCGGCTGGAGGGGAAAGGGGCGGGGCCGGAGGCTGGTAATACGACGCGTGCGTAAAGGATCAGGACGCCGTCACTGCCGCGCGCTCTAGCAGCATGGCCGCTGCGTTCCAGGATAATACCGCATCTGCGCATGTACAGGCTCGTGCATGATGCAGATTCCCGGGCGGGTAGGGCGAGGCGAGCGGGTGTCCCTGGCTGGTCTTCTCTGATCTGATGGTGTCTTTGCAACTGCACCGCGCCTGACCCCCTGCCTGGCCAGTCCCCTCTCCTCCTCCTGCGGCTGGGCGGCTTGTCCTCGCCTTTGTTGTTGCTCGACCAAGGTCCGCCTCGCCCCGCCCAATCCTTTCTCCTCGAACCCGAGCGCCCTTGCTGTGTCTGGCTGGACGGGGCGGGCTGGTGGCTCGTGGTGGCGGGAGGTTTTGCCTTGGAGGGGAAATGGAAGGAAGGTAGAACTGGAACCTAGAGTACAGACTAGAGTAATTAGGGCTTGGCGGGCCTCGGTACGGCTGTGTCTCCTTTACCTACTCCGGAGTAACCAATCCGGATCCCACACTACCGAGTGGACGCTCCTTTTCTGTGGCCAGTTAGGCAAGTTTTTCCCCTGAGATACGGGGCGGGGGAGCGGAACACTTAAGGGGATGGGCTGGGGCAGCAGGGAGTACAAGTTAACTTGGCCAATAATTCCTGGTTAGACCCCATGAGCTCTGCTCCCCTCAGCGTGTGGTGTTCCTGGATGTGCCTGTATGGATCTAGGACCACATGTGACTTGTAGGCATTAGGGCTGCTGAAAGGTAATACACATTTTAAGAATTTCTGATCCTTGGGAAGTTAGGACCCTAAATGCCTTTGAGGAGCTGGCCCTTCCTGGCTTAGTTCTTATTCCTCCTCCATTTTCTTTACCTTGCTGAATTCTTTCCTGTTTTTTTTCAGGGGTAGTTCTACATATGGTGCTTAGATGAGTGTTTTTTCTCAGCAACATTAATTTTTCTCTGTAGTGTCTGACCTTGCCAACCAATCTTTATTTCTGTTTTGGGTCCTTGCTTATAAGTTTCTCCCCCCAAAAAGAACTTGGACTATGATTTCCATCACCTAAGTAACTTTATTTTCTGTTTTTTCTTCTATAATCCCAGCTCTTTTTTTCTCCCCAAAGGAGGGAGTTAGGTAATTTATTTCCATCCCAGTTAAAAAGGACAGTAGGAATAAATTGAGCATACATTTGTTGCTAAAATCGAAGCATCTTTGAGGGGTGCTATTGCTGCTAGAGATGTTCCAGCAATTTTGCTCCCAAATGAGAGGATGCTTTTGTGTCAGAAAAGCTGGGGGAGGAAGAATTTTGCTTCAAAAATGTAAGGCATGATTTTTTTTCTCATTCCCACTAACCAATTCACAAGAGGAGGTCTGTCTGAGATGAAAAGAAGGTGTTTACCATTCTAGAGGAGTTGCAGAGTAACTGAACTATGCACTAGGGGAAGGTGAGACCATCTGTTCCTGATTCTCACCTCTCCACTTCCAACTACTTTCGCAAAAGTGGAAGTATTTAATCAAAACTTCAGTTTAATAAGATGGATCCACAAAGATGTCTGCTGATTCCCTGTCCCTCCCACATCTTTTAATTTAAACTATTTTTTTGTAGAGGAGTTAGCTCAAAATCTTTAAAATAGTTCAAAAATATTGATTGTAAGAAAAAATAGGTCTAGATTGCTATCATTGCTGAGAAACTAAACAAATCCTAAAATGAATGATCTAATTAAATCAATAAATCTTAAGCTTTATAATTAACATCAAGCACTTCATGCAATTTTCTGGGCTATAAAGCAACTTAAATGCAATTTGTATAAATAGGAAATTTACTGTTTTCAGTGATCATGCTTCCTTGTTATGGTTACACAAAGCAAAAGGAACTAATTCTAGGCTATTCTGCTGTAGTTTGGCCTTACAGGAATTTGATATGAACATAGCTCATATCAAGAGCAAAGAGAATCTTGTAGCTGATGCCTTGTCAAGACTGGGGAGCCCTTAAGGTGTATTCAGGAGCTCTGATTACTCCCTACTACTCCAGTCTTGCATTGGGGGTGTCACGCTAGGCCCAAAAAGGCCGAGGAACTTTGCAGATATGTCCCCAAATCTGACCTCCTAAAGATGTTATAGGAAAACACAATGGTAGCAAGGGTCATGAGCTTACAAGTAGATTAGAACTTGGTTATGCAAGGGTAGGGGTTAGTAGTTATTTTATGATGTTTACATCTATCTTGTTAGAGGTTAGCAAGGTAGTTAAACTGCTTTCCTGTCTCTTGTTCTATTTAAGAGGTCAAAAGGGAATATTAATATCTAGATGGACTTTTGATGCAACAGTGTCTGTTACCTGTGCTAACGCAGCTAATAACTTGTGTGTGCCTGGGAGGTGAATGCTTTCCTTCAAAAGACAATATACACTTCTGTTCTCCCCTCAAGAAAATATCTGAACTGTTGTGAGAGCTTAAATGGTTATTGCTGACTCAATTGCCTGAAGGAAGGACCTATTGAGTAAAGTTCATCAAAGCCCACATGAGGAAATTATGGGCAAGTGCTCACCTTGTTTGAACTATAAAGGAGATTTTGAGCTTAATCCTTTTTATCTCAAATCTCTCCAAGCTTCTCACGGAAAGCTTGGATTGCAAGATGGAGATCCCAGCACTAGCATGGACTCACCCTGCTAATTCTCATGGGAGTTGAACAAACTCTATACATGGCAGGGCTTAACATAAGTGGTACTCAGGTACTCATGAGCACCTAACCTTTCAAAAAGCATAGTGAAAACTTGCCCCAAAGGCTCACATGTGTACCAACATACCCTGCATGGCCTCAGGCTCACCCCCCCCGCCCAAAACCATGCCCTCCTATCGTGCGCCTAGCCCCTGCTGCCAGTGGCCTGGCCCCAGGGCTGGATCCGGCTCCTGCTGCCACCACTGGCCCTGAGCCAGATCTGGCTCCTGCTGCCTCTGGCCCTGGGCTGGATCCAGCCTCTGTTGCTTGCCCTGGCTCCAAGGCTGGATCTGGACCCTGGTGGCTCCTGCTTCTGGCTCCCAGGCCAGATCTGGACCTTGGCCTCTGCTGCTGCCACCTGGTGGCCCTGGGCCGGCTCCTGCCTTCAGCCCTGCTGGTCCCAAGTCCTGGGCTAGCTCCTGCCTTTGGCCCTACTGATCCTGGGTCCCAGGCTGGCTTCTACCTTTGTCCCCAGGCTCCTCCCCTGACCTGGGTTGGGGCCAACCACTGCAGGCCATGACCCGAGGCAGCTGCTGCCCCCCACCACCTACCTGATAGGAGGGACTTAACTTTCCTTCCTTTTCTGCTCTGCACCACGTGCCTCAGCTACATGCTGCAGAGCAGGAGACTTTAAAGAGCCAGTGCACCTCTTTGTGCCTGCGTTGCTGGCTCGGGACTCAGGGCACTGGCTTGGACACTCTGGGCTCATGCATCCTGTGCTCAGTGCCAGCAATGCCCCTGGAGTAAATTCTGAGGCCTCTCAGTGTTCAAGGCTAAGGAAGTGTGATGCACATCTGTGCACCCCTAGGGTATGATCTGTGTGACTTTTCTGTTCAGTTTTCCATGGTAATTGTGTGATTTGATGCCAAATATGCTATACCAGGTTCCTTTGTGAATGCTCATAACATTCTACAGGGTTGCTGTGATGCCATGTTTCCTACAGCAACGTGTGTGCAGATGTGAAGCATGTTACAGGGTTCAGGCTCTCAGGACTGTATCTAGCACAGTGGCTGGAGATTTACAAATCAAAGGGGATGCTAATGCCCCCCCTGGCTCAGGTACAAGGGAATCACACAATGGGACAGTGAGGGGAGGGGCTGTCAGCAGTTTGTAAAAACAAGGACACAGACACAGTTTTCAAGAGAAGCTGCAGGCTTTCGCCTGGGAGACACCATCTTGCATCCAACTTAAAGAAAGGTCTGGGCCCTGCCTTGCAATGGGCAGAGAATGGCTGTAAAACATCGAACAGCCGAACACCTTGCGCATAATCTTGGGCTCTGAGGTCAGTTTAGGTAGAGATATTAGATTAGTATGCGGTTTATACCAAATGAGATTAATATGCGGATTATACCTTTTATTTTATAGTGATCACTCCTGACTCATTTATAATAAGATTCTGCCTTGAGTGGCCATGTTCTCACTTGAAATCGGACTCTGATCAAGAAACTAGTAGTTGTTTTATCTAAAGCTGTGTGATCTTTAGAGGGTGTGGATGTGGAAGGCTGGGCACAATCCACTTCCTTGTTAAGTGGACAGACTTGAGACTAAGGTAATTAGGAGCGGGTCCCAATCGCTGTAAGGCAGTGGCTCCCAGTGTAGTGTCTGGGGCTGGGGGTGCTCGCTTGGGGACCAACACCTCTGTGGCTAGTGGATTTACACCCACTGCCTGGGACCAATTACACGCTGGTGGTTGATGTAGACTGACTCAGGAGTGAGTGGTCACCCAAGGGGGTGGGGTGAATTGGGGTTCACGAGTGGGGTTTAAGAGGCACACCAGACCGGATTTGGGCAGTGGCCTGTCACAGAAAGGTATTTAATACCCAACCTAGAACCTCTGTAAAGGAGACGCTGAGTGACGCCCAGGCAGAGGAGAGTGGTAGTAAGGCTGCACTGTCCGAGCCAGAGCTGGGCTGCTGCAGGGGATTAGCAGCTGCCCACAAATTGGGTAACTGCAGTGGAGGGGAAGTGTGGGGGGCCCCCAGCCTCACATCCCTCCCCTCCCGTATAGACACCCCTCCCCAGTGCAGGTGTTGGGGGTGGGATCAGAACTCCTCCTGCCCTTTGCGGGGTGATGTGAGGCATGAGTGGGTGCAAATATGACATCTGATAGCCAAGTACCAAACAATTTCTGCTGGTACTCATTGGAGAACCTGTTCTGAAAAATTATGTGAAACCTTGTTACATGGACTATTTAAGTCTTCATTTCCCTGGACTGGATTTCTAAAAAATGAAGCTGTGAAACAAAGGGCTGAGACCCATCCCGATATATCCAAGCCACAATTCTACTGGAAACCTGATATGTATGGATCTTTAAATCATTTGTATGCATCTGATTGCTTTATTCCTTTAACAGTTCTCTTATAGGGTTTGTTTTTGGGTTGGTTTTTTTATATATATAATAAAATCTTCAGTTTTAGTTACTAAAGGATTGGCCGGTAGTGTGGTATTTTGGGTAAGATCCAAACGTATTAATCTGGTAATGTGGTTGACCCTTTGGGGTCAGGAGAACCTTTGTGGTAAAAAGTATGGAATTCGAGTAACTTCTCTTTATTAGATCCAGTGGTGGATTGGGAACCAGAGACTGAAATGCAGAAAAGTATCTGAGTATAATTTTATTTTAGCTTCTTGATACCATGGTGGGAGATCAGAAGCATTATTTGTGGCTGGTTGGGAAGTCTGACTTTGGTGTCACCCACCAGTGCTGGGAGAACTTGCTCTCCTTTTACAGCCTGCTCTGACTTGGGCATTTTCAGGTGGCTACCTCAGGCACAGATGGGCAACACTATTTATTCCAGGCCCTTTTATAACTGCAATGTCTAAAAATGGGGAGGGAGGGAGGGATGTGAATGAAGGAGAGACTAGGAGAATCCACTAACTCATGATACTATTTGAAGAAACCAGTAAGGCCCCTCATCTCTCCTCTCCCATTGCGTGGTTCACTATTATTCTCTAAAGTTTATTATATCAAATTTAAAATGTTGTAATAAAATTCTTGTTTACTGAATATAGTGAATGCCCACTAGTCTTTTAACATGGGCTGAAGATTATGTATTTCTTGAAATTAATAAACAAGTATTTATGACCCAGTGTCACCTGTGAAATGTGCAGGCTATCTGTATTTTGAACATGGGTAAAATGTGCTAATAAATCATAGTAGACAGTGTGGTGCATGAGCATGAGGTGCAGTTTGTAAAGGTCTGCCAAATCAAAACCATTTTAACCAAAAAACTTAAACATTTTGATGAAGACTACATTGTCCAAATTCTGCCCCAAAATTTTTTTTAAATGTGGGGGGGGAAGGGTGGAGTTTTTCTGTATTCAGAATGTGTTGAGCACTCACTCTTTGAAAATCAGTCCCCCCAGAGTCCCAAAAAATGAGAGACCGAAAATAACTAGTTGTTTTTGGCCCAGAATGGGGAGTTGCTGGTGTTGGGCACAAGGGGAACAGGCCCTGAGTGTCCCAGCCAAGTGTTGCAAGTCCCACAGAGCCTGCGTAAACCCAGGGCCAAGAGCGACAGCTGGTCCCAGCCTGGCCAGGCCCACCTGGGGTGGCGGAGGCGGTGACAGGCAGCCACGAGCTGGCGGTGGCTCAGGCTTGTGAGTTGGAAGCTGAAGGCTGGTTCGGGACAGGAAGTGGCTTGGGACTGCGGGATGGATCGGGCCCAGGGGCAGCGCAGGTCCTGTGCCCTGAATGTTTTGGGGGGCTAGCAACACCCCAGGCTAGATCTTTTTGCCTGGATTCACTTATAATGCCAGCATTTATTTTATATAGAACTAAGGATATAGTCTTATGTCCTTACACAATCTAAGAAGAATTTTTTTTTGCTATAGAACTTAGCACAATTTGTATGAATTCACTAGTGAGCCACAAATATAATTCTAAAAAAAATCCAAAATAGAAAATAATAATGCAAACCCGGGGTGTAGCTTTTTTGGCTTGTCTTTCCACCATACTAGCAAACAAAAAAAAAATTATATACTCTTCTGAACATTAGGAGGTACCTTAACACCACGTAAATGATGGGATCACTGCCCTATATGCTGGATCTACTGCCCTTCTTTTATCTTTAATGCAATTCCACAAGGCAGGTCAATCAGGAAGGAGAACGTTTGAGATGGTTGTCTCTTCTTTTAGATCAACAACTGAGGGTGCTTAGTTTCTCAACAACTGAGGGTGCTTAGTTTCATGGCCTTGTTAGATTATTCATAAAGTGGAGCAGGAGATCAAGACTGTTGATTGTGCATTAAATAGGGTCATCTTAAGGCTGGTCTACATTAGTGAAATTAGTACCAGCTACTACCCTATGGAGATGTGCTACACCAGTGTAGAGTAAAACAAACAAGGGGTCTGGTGGCACTTTTCAACACTAACAAACTTAATTTATCTTATGAACTTTCGGGGGAGAAAATCCCCACTTGAAGATGGGGAACTTACAGAATAGGAGCAAAATAAATGCAGGGAAGTGTAAGTCGTAGGATCAGGTCAGACTGTTACAGCAAATCAAAGCAGTTAGGATTAAACAGGGCCATCCTTTGGGGGGGGTGAACGGGGCGATTGCCCCGGGCCCCGTGGCTGTGTGGGCCCCGTGCTGTCTCGCTCCCAGCAGGGCCTGCACCGTGGCTGTCCCCCCTGGCTGTGCTTCGCTCTACCCCCACTGCCTTTGGCAGCGAGCCAGAGGTGGAGGGGCATGGTGAGGCAAGAGGCTTCCCCCAGCCTCTGGCCCTGGGCCGGCCCACCCCACCCCCAGGGAGAGGCAGGCCGGCCCAGGGGTGGGGCAGCTGAGCAGGGCCCAGCCTCTCTTGGCTGGCCTGCCTCACATGGCTGGGTGTGCCCGATGCTGGCCCCAGCCGGGTCTCCAGGCATTGCCACCAGCGCCCCAGCTGGTGACGAGGCCTCGGCCAGCCAGCTCCCACTGGTGACCTCAGGTCCCACTCCCCAGCTGGGGCACTGGTAGTGGCAGCCTGGGGGACGGCTCCAGGGACCTGAGGCCGCACTGCCACCAGAAGCCAACCCCTGGGCCTGCTGCTCCCATCTGGGAGCGGGGAGGACTGGCCTAGAGGCCGGCCAAAGTGCAGCCTGGCGGGAGGCTGCTGGGGTCCCCGGCCCCAGCCGGTTACCCCAGGGCCAGCTCCTGGGGGCAGTCTTGGGGCCGCGGCCAGGGCCGCCTCCTGCTGGTGGCCGGGCCTCTGTTTGCCGGGGTCCTGGGGGCGGAGCGACCGACCCGGTCCACCCTTCCCCCCTCCAGCATGGGGTCGGGTGGGGGCCCCCTCAGGCCAATTGGCCCTGGGTCCCGTTCCCCCCTAGGGACGGCTCTAGATTCAAACAGTGGAGTGCTGCTTTATTTTGCTCCCATTCTCTAAGTTCCCCATCTTCAAGCATCTGATGAAGTAGGATTTTCTCCCCCGAAAGCTCATGCGATAAATAAATTTGTTAGTCTTTAAAAGTGCAACCTTTGGAACAATGTAAAGTAGGGATTGTGCCAGCACGCCTTACTCCACTAATTTACTTGTTTAAATTGCACAATTGTAAGTGCTGTTTTACACCAGTGCCAACTATTTATATTAGAGATTTGCACTGATGTTTACACCAGTGCAAAATTTGAAAAAAATTCTAAATGCAGTGTACATATAGTGTTTACGGCTCTAATGAGGAAAATACTCCTTTGGATTGTATACAGATCCATTTCTTCAGAAGGTGTTTGGAATCACTGAGGTTATTCAAGCAGTAGAGAGGATTATTTGTCACTATTAATTGAATTCACTGCTCTCATTGACTGCATTTTTAAACCAATTTACCAATTATATAGTATTTGGCAGGAGCGGAAGATTGCTTACTTGTAAGCATCCTTCTTCGAGATGGGCTATTCACATACATTCAATGCTCCATCCCGAGCAGTACGGTGTTTCTTCGGCACCGCGGGAGAGCGGTGCTAGGCCTGTGCTGGTGCTAAGAGTGAATGCAGCAACAAGGATCCTGGTGCCAGTGTCCGGTTCTCAGAGCTGCCTTCGTGAGGATGGCTCAGAGGTAGCTCTCTCTCTCCTTCTTTGTTCTGGATTTGAAGGAGCGGCATATATATGGCATTTATCAGTTCTGTGCCCTTCACCCAGACCCTTAAGGCATCGAGCGTGTGGGTCACTGACCGGGAAGGCCTTCCTACAGTCAGCGCATGGCTTGAAGCCCAGCATGACTGAAGAACCAAGTCAGGTCTGGTCCGGATTGATTGGAGCAGAATTACTCTAGCTCTGGCTAACTAAACTGGACAACTCATTCTAAACTAAACTAACTCTGAACTGCAAAGAGAGAGGAGGACAGGCACCTGCAAGATCGCAAGGAGCAAGGGCATTCCAGACCATCACTCTGGCAGAAAGAAGGAACTGAAGGGGGGGGCAAAGTCAGTTATATACCGCAGCCAGAGCGCAGGACTCCAGCGGGCACTGGCTGCTGACCCTACGGGGATAGGCTAGGGCAAAAAGTGTTTCCGGAGGACTGTGCACTGTGGCACGTATACACCTACATCCAAATGGATGTGAGCAGCGCTCGAAGAAGAACTCTTCATTTTGAGCTCAGAATGAGTGAGTAAAAAGAACTGTTTGGGGATTTCCTAGGTCTGTGATACTATTACAACCAAAGGGAAATCAAAGCTTCTGAAAATTAGCTGAATTTTCTCATGGCAAAATAATTTATGCATTGTTTAGCTCCGTCCTGAGGAGGCATAATGGAGTATGGTATTCTGATCAGATCTGGATAAATAACAGATTGCAAAAGGGAGCCACGGCCTAGGGACCCAGGCAGTTTCAGCAGTCCAGAGATGTAGCGCAAGCACCACCATATGATTTAAATAATTAAAACACCCAATGTTTATAATAGTTTGTAAACCTCCTAGCCTAGAGGTTGAAATTTGCGTGAATAGTCCAATACTTATAAATAACAAATATATTCGGAGGAGTTAGAATAAGTTCACGAAATATTCAGACAGAAGAATAGGCTAAATTAATTGGATTACATTACAACCCAAGAAACTCTGTAATTTACTATTCTTTAGTAGTATAACCATCAAGATTATAATGGTCAGATTATTTATTGCAAATAAATAATCCAATTAATCTGAGTCCAGGGTATCCTTGTTCCCCCTCAACTCTCCAGCCTGGGCTGTCCTTCACAATGCTTTGCTAGTGACAAGCAGCAAACCCCTCCAGATGCTATCACTCATCCCAACAGCATGCGAAGACCCACCAGCTAGATTACGTGGATGGTTGCAGAGCCACTCATGAATCTCACAGAGAAACACACCAACTGGTTGACTCCAGCTCCCTACCTTGCACCCTGAAGTTGCCCTGTCTTGCCCTGGTTAAAAGCCAAACAAAGAGAAACACACAATCTAAATCATTTAACAGTATCCAGGTTAAGCAGTTTTCTCACCCCACTAGATATAGTTCTTGGTGCACAAATTTCTTCCTGAAACGTGGGGACCAGTTGAAGTTTCTGTCTCAGCACTCTCCTAGTTTGCAGCTAGATGGGGGAGGAGAAAGAACAAATCATACACCCCTGGTTCCTTATTTTATGTCTTCTGACCATGTGTTTAGCAGACATTAGCCCAGGCATGTTCACATGGCTCTGCTGAGTCACAAAGTTGCTCACTACTACCCTTCCCTTCCCCGCGGCCCCCCCCTCCAATCTTCCCTCAATGTTGCTTTGTGCAACTGAGTTATAGGGTTGAACAATCTCCATTGTATAGTCTTGTGCAATTGGCGTATTGTAAATGCTTTGACTATACTTACAGCTCCCTTGCAGGATAATAGTCCCTTAACACCTACCTGGGCAGGGCCACCACCCTTGTAGAAGAAAACCTGAAACCCATAACAGATTTCTTTTAACAACTATACAATAAAACCTTGTAATTTGATAAATATTAATGATCCATATACTTTGACAGCATAATGGGTTTTAGCAGATCCTGAGTCGTCTTATATCTTACATGATATGGTCTATATGGAATATTTCATAAATCTATATGAAGGATAAATATGGGGGTTACAGAGTGCTGCTTGGAGGTACCGTGTGTCACAAATGGATACTCTGGAGCAGAGGTTCTCAACCACTGTGTTGAGACACAAAGGTGTATTGTGAAGAGCTGGGAGGTGTGTCATGGAAAATTGGCAGATCAGCTTGGAGCCAGCTTGGGGCTCTTGCCACTTGCCGCTCTCTGCTGTCCTCAACAGCCTGCTCCTGCTGCACAACTCGGGCAGTAGCCAGGGCCTGCTAAGTAAAGGGACGTAGGAGCTGCAATGCAGAGTTTCTCGGCTGGAAGGGAGCGGGGATGCACCACCTACCCAACAAAAATAAACTCGGCCCCATTGAGCCAGACCACCAAGCACCAGCCTGTGCTGGCTTGACTGTCTCCATTCAGGTCCCAGAGTGCTGCATCCTCCATATCACTGCAGCCTCCCAAGCTCTCCCAGCCCAAGCACCACCGCTACTGGCAGATTGTAGTGCATCATGCAGGGGAATATCATCTGTCAGGTGTGTTGCGAGAGAAGAAAGGTTGAGAACCACTGCTCTGGAGACTGGTAATATGCATCTTGGAGAAAATAGTGATGAATAGTAATTTGAAATTTTTTGTGTGATCAACCTGTTAGAAACACACAGTTTCCTCTCCTGCATGTGTTTTGTCCAAAGTAGGATCCCTGATCTGTATAAACAAATAAAGTGTCAAGTAATTATGCTGAAAGCAAAAATCTGTTTTCCATTTAGAAAAGATCATTGTTCAGTCTTTTCTTGAGTTTTACAGCTTACTAGATCATCAAACATTTCAAAAGACCAGTGATTTTCCATTGTGAGGGTTTTGATACTAAGCACACAAGGACTTCCACATAACATTTACCTACATACTTTATAGGAATATGTTAACAGGGTTAGTCTGCTCTTAAAGGTTGTAAGGCCAAGGGGTCAGCTCAATCAGATGAGGGATCAGACAAAGCTGTGGCTGAGATGATTTGGTTGGGGTTGGTCCTGCTTTGAGAAAGGGTCAGGATTTGGACTAGATGACCTCCTGAGGCCCCTTCCAACCTTAATATTCTATTATTCAATCCCATTCTGTATTTGGGATTGTTCAAGAGTTGGGGAGGTCTAATATAGGAAAGGATTTGGGAAATAGAAGATAAGGGTAGAGCAGAAATGGTCGTGGGGGAAACTGGATATGAGCCAACAGTGTGCACTTGTTGCCAAAAAGGCCAATGGCATATTGGGCTGCATCAGTAGGAGTGTTGCCAGCAGATCAAGGGATGTGATAATTCCCCTCTATTCAGCACTGGTGAGGCCACATCTGGAATACTGTGTCCCGTTTTGGGCTCCCCATTACAGAAAGGATGTGGACAAATTAGAAAGAGTCCAGTGGAGGGCAATGAAAATGATTAGGGGGCTGGGGCACATGACTTACGAGGAGAGACTGAAGGAACTAGGCTTCTTTAGTCTACAGATGAGAAGATGGAGGGGGGATTTGATAGCAACCTTCAACTACTTGAAGGGGTGCTCCAAAGAGGAGGGAGCTAGGCTGTTCTCAGTAGTAACAGAGGACAGAACAAGGAGCAATGGTTTCAAATTACAGATGGGGAGGTCGAGGTTGGATATTAGGAAAAACTTTCTCACTAGGAGGGTGGTGAAGCATCGGAATGGGTTACCTAGGGAGGTGGTAGAATCTCCGTCTTTGGAGATATTTAAGGTCCAGTTAGACAAAACCCTGGCTGGGATGATTTAATGGGAGTGGTCCTGCTTTTAGCAGGGGATTGGACTAGATGACCTCATGAGGTCCCTTCCAGCCCTATCATTCTATGATACTACTTAGAACTAGAAACCTGCTAATGGTCCTTCGAGGTCCCAGGCCCAGAAGCCTTGCAGAATGGCTTTCAAACAATCAATAGGGGATGAATTGGGGAAGAGGTCTAGCATATACGCTGCCTTTTTCCAACATAGTGAGCATATATACTTGAAGAGGGATATCTCCCTGTTTACATCCTGAAATAGTTGATTTGTGGAAGAAAGGCCAGCTGAAGAAAGAAAAGTCTGAGGTCCTGCAGCTGGCCTGAATGAAAACCCAGCTCCTGGAAAGAAACCAGGGAACTTTTGCCTTAAAGAGAGAGGGGTACTTCCATGCAGTACAACCCAGCAGCCAGAAAAGCTGAGAATTGATTTGAAGAAGATCCTTGCTACCTGGCTAATAGGAGTAACGTGAGGGCATTGAACCCCAGAGCAGGAGCATTGGAATCTGCAGTCTGGCAAGAAACATGGATGAGCAAAGAAAAATAGGAGCAGCCTAAGGAGGCTGCAAGGGATATGAAGGAACAGTCCTTAATTGCTTAATGCAAAGACCCTGTGTTGGATCTGGTATGTGCCTCAGGACCAACAAAGGCAAAGATTAATAAAATCTCTAAAGGGGAAGGCTTGATTTAAAGCCCCATAGATTTTGGAACTTGTCCTTTTGGGACTCTTGTTATCTCAGAAGGGGACTGTGTTTGAAAGGCAATCTGGCCCCAACTCTGGAATATAAAAGCAGGAGACAGGAGTAAATTAGAACAGTGATTTCAAACTGGGTCGGGACCCAGTGCTCAGTTGTGGTGCTGCTTGCTGCCACTGCTGAAGGACTGAAATGCATTGCTCAAAGATGTAATTATCGGGTCGCAGGCATAAATGATTTTTTTTCAACTGGGTCCCTAAAAAAAAAGTTTGAAAACCACGACACCATACTGAAAGGGATTAGGGTGGAAGAATCCCTGCATTGATGTGGCTTATCGTGAGGGAGTGCTCCAAGAGTGAACATGCCAGTTAACCAAATGTTTCCAGGATTAGCTGTTGGTAAAGCATCTGAAAGATGCAAAATGCTATATAAATGCTATGCTACCTTTTATTAAATAGCATAAATGATCTACTATGCATAGTAAGCAATCTTTTGTGAGCAGCCATAACAACAACATCTATTAAGAAATGCACGTCACATTCTCTTTGTACTATTAATTTATTGGCAGGCTTTTAATCTCCTAAATCTCCTTTGATTTTTGTTGACTTCATCCATCTTCAAATTTTTTCTCTTGTATTTCTCAATCAGCTGTGTTGCCGCTTGTAAAGCATTTGGGATCCTTCTGGGTGAGATGAAGGCTGCTGTATCTAGATTTGATTTGAATTGGTCTGAGAAACACCCTCCATCACAATTAAAGTGGAAGTGGCTTTGGGCTTTCTAACCAAGATTCCTGGGGCGCATTCTTCTTAAAATGTTCCTGCATAATCCTAGTCTGTTTTTAGGTATCTAATACATGCTATGGAAAACTGCACAACACAAGAAATGTTTAATGGTCCCAAAAGACAATATTTAAACTTCATTGATACTTTCAGTCAAGGAAGAGACATGGGGCTTCATTCTTCATTGCCCTCCTTCTTGTTTATTCACTTCTACCATTCCTGATGTCTTGCTCACTTACACCCCTCTTTGTCCATTATCTATATTTAAATACACTTTGAATTGGCAAGATAGTGTCTGTTTAACAATAGTAGCTTAAGCTTAAAACTTGTTCTACTTTAAAACAGTTGCCATTTATCAAGGAAAGTAGAAATCCCTCTGGTATTCTCCGTGCAGGCAATTCTATTTAACATGGAAGCAGCAGGGGACAAAAGAGCAAAGAGTACAGTGCCTGACAGTTCTTTAAACAAGCTGTTAATCTGAGGAGAGAAGCTGGCAACCTGTCCACGATTCCTAATCAAAACTGAAGAGCTGCAGTCTTACTTTATAAAAGTTTGCCCATCTTGTCTCTCCACAAAGCTTCATCATCGGGGATGGGGGTTCTCCTTCATGGTGTTCGGTAAAGTGAAAGAAAGACATAAATCATAAACTTGACTGGCTATAAAAATAGGTTACTGCAACTTCTATAATCTTAGCCTTGTAAATAATTCTTGTCTGTGCTTTTTCCCTAGCTTCTCTTAAAAGAGCCATAAACTAGATCAGTGCTGCTCACACTCTTCCAATCGAGTTGCACCCTCCCCTTACTCATAACAGAATCTGTCCACACTCATACTTCCCATTACTGCACAACCAAGGCTTCCTTAGTTGTAGAGCTTGGGCTGAAACAGAGCTGGGAGCGGGGCATTGCTACGCAGAAAGATTCAGTCCCTTTCCATGTAAAATACTAAGAGTGAAAACTTGGCCACTTCACTGAAGTCAATTGGAATTTTGCCTAAAAACCCGGAAGGCCTCCTTGCTTTGCTCCTCACTGCACACAAACGAATGTGAATCATAATCACAGAAGATTAGGGTTGGAAGGACCTTCAGGAAGATATCTAGTCCAAACCCTGCTCTGAGCAGGACCAACCCCTACTAAATCACCCCAAAACTAGGCCACCATCAGCAGTGACTTTACAATACATGGGTGTAAGTGGAGCTGCTAAAGATTTTTTTTTTTTGCAAAGTAACATATGAGACTTTCCATTTGCATCCCTTTCATCAAGAGCAGTAAATCCACAGACTCATAATTGCTCTCAAGCTGCTTTCTAAAGCTAACAAATGGTAAAAATAAAATAAAATTTTAAAAAAGTTGCCTGTCATGGGATTTGGTCAATAAAATACAGTGTTTATTACAACATTTAAAGTTGGCAATTAAAAACACCAAGAGACCTAAATGAGAAAGGGGTTTTAGCCTGTGATTTCCCTACAGTACTGGCCTGTACTTCTTTATGAACTAGCTCAGTGGGGCTTTTTCTCTTATTGCCATTCTCAGTCCCTGGGTTTCTTCCTACCCTGACTCCTAAAGCTACAGCTTAGGCATCATCAGGGTATTTAGATCACTCTGTGAGCACAGCACTCTGCAACGCAGGACTCTTATGTGGAGTCTACAGACCCCAAAGCAATCAACAGAGTCCCAGTGTCTCTAGTTCCCGTAGCCTGCTGCTGTGGTTCCTGGGCTGGAGCTTCCACTGCTTCTCCAAGGGATATGGGGCACTACATTTTATTAGACGGCTGCAGGACTACTTCACTACGTACTTCAAAGGCTGCCCTCCCCATCCTGATATTCTCTCACCATTGGTCATCTCAGGTCTCCAGAACCTCTCCCATCGTTCCACCTGGTTTCCCAGGACCAGAAACAGCACCATGTGGTGCGTAGTGGCTCTAGGAATACTTCTGTACTAGAAAGTGTCTTATTATTCCTCCACTACTGAAGCTGCTGCTACTACTGCTGCCACATCAACTGCTTGGCAGTCTGGTGGGTGGAGCCCAAAACTGAATTATTCTGACTATGGGTGTTGAAATACAGCCCAAACAGCCTTTGTGTATTGACAGTTAGCAGCATGGAGCATTGTTGGGTCCTTGCAAACTGACAGCAATTTGAACACGGCACTAGCCCACCCAGAAAAAAAGTGTGGGGCAGAGACAGTGGGAAAAAATGTTTGTTTTTTTTAATGAACTTGCCTGGCTTCTACCATACTGGTGGTTCCCAATCTTTTTGGCTCAAGGGCCACAAATATAATTTTTACAACCCTGAAGGGTCACAAGTCTCCACCAGCATCCCTCCTGCAACCAGAGAAAAGGAATCCAGTGAGAAGTATCTCCCGTCCCCTTGGCTGGGAAAACATGCACATCGCCTGGGTATTTAAGCAGTGGCTGCCTTCTTAGATCAGGGTTCCCCTCCCTCTCGCTCCAGCAGGGACACAGCGCCTAGGAACCCACACAGAATGCTTTGCCATACTCCCTGCTACAGCCGTTGCAAGGGAGCACTGGTCTCCTGACTACAGCAAGAAGCTTGCCTGGGTCCTTACGCCGTGGCTCCCTTTTGCAATCAGTGGGACAGGAGCTGAGCCACGCTCAAAGACCCGGTGGGACACGGGTTGGGAACCACTGCACTATGCAAACCACAGTTCACAACAAGAAAAATACCAGCTGCTCAGCGGTGCATCCCAGAATGCTCACTGCTCTGAGAACACCTGTTAGTACATAGCAAGTCACTGTCATGTGTACACCACAGTGTGCACTGAAAGAGAGCACACCATCTCATATGGATTCTGTTAGTGTGGTTTGTGAATTGTGTGTTACATGTCATGACTCAAAAAGCAGTATATTAAGTCCCATACGTAGACAATCCCAGAGACATATCAATGGAGACCCGCCTCTGGGTGAGTCATGCCCTGACAGACTACTAGGTAACGCTGCCTAGGCAACCTGGTTGTATAACAAAAAACAGTGCTTTTTGATGGTATGCAGGGGTACGGAGCACCAGCCGGAGTACCCGCACCTTTTTTGCCAGCTCTGCTGCCCAGCTGGGGGGCGGGGTCAGTAGGGGAAGGAGCATACTGCTGGAGGAAGATAGGTGGCGCAGGAAGAAGAGGGGTGGGAGAGACATTTTTCATATCAAGGCATGAGTACCAGCACTTTTTTTTTTTGTTTTAAACAAAAAAAGCACCGACAGCAACAGTATATAGTGTGAGGGTTTGTCTTTATCTATATGCTAGTACTGGTGAAGTAGGTCATCCCTAATATTGCAGGTTTCCACTTTCTCCTTTGGGTCTCTGGATTTTCTGAAGGCTTCTTGTACCATTGTTCTCCTCTCTCTCTTCTTGGTCTCCTCTATGGTCAGGGCACAACCCAGCTTGGTAGCAAAACTGGAGGCCCACAGCAGGCTAGAGACATCTGTCTCCCTCCCTGACTCTGCCATAGCTGAGTCAGGTTCTACCTTTTATACTTCCTGTCCTGCCTCTCAAACAGGGCCGTCCCTGGGGGGGTTGGGGCCCAGGGCCAATTGGCCTGTGGGGGCCCCTGACCTCCACCCCTGCGCCGGGGGGAGGCCGGGCTCTGTGCTTCCATCCCACCCCTGGGCTGGCTCCTCCACCCTGGTGGTGCGGCAGGCTGGCCCAGAGGCTGGGCTCCATGCTCCTATCCCACTCCTTGCCTTCAGCTTGCCGCTGAAGGAGGAGGGTCCAGTGTGGCAGTGGGGGGGGGGGGGCCTGCGGAACCATGGAGCCGGGGCGGTAATTTCACTCGCCCCCCGCTAAGGACAGCAGTGCTCTCAGATTTCTGCATGAGGTTCAAGCCTGGGCTGGCTCCATGCACCAGGGTACAGATGGTGGTTTCCCCCACTCTGGCTCTGACAACCAGGACTCTCTGCCTCATTACACACCCTGCCTCTCCCAAGTCCAGCTCTTGGTGCTCAAGGCTGGTGTCTTGTCTGTTCCCCAAGCACGACAGAAAGTTCGAATTAGCATTGTCCTTACCTGCTCAGTGTTGGACAGTGAACACATACAGCTGGAGGATGAGGTACCAGCACATCAACCTGGAGATGGTGCTCTTCATAATGTTCACCCATTTCAGGGAGGCATGGTCAGTGATAATCACAAAGTGGGCACAGTGGCAATAGTAACTGAGGGCATCCATTGCTCTCTTGGCAGAAAGGGCTTTCTTCTCAATAACTGAGTAATGTTGGTCTTGGAGAAATAGCTTACAGCTGATGTACTCTGTGGGGTGCTCTTCCCCTTCCATCTCCTGGGAGAGGATGACACAGAGCCCCAGCTCGGAAGCTCTTGATACAAGAGAGCTACTCTTTGCCCCAGATTTACAGATTTCTTAATCTCTACCCTATCTATCATGGGCATACATGTGTGCTAATAAATAATAAAAATAAAAGAAAAAGGTATAATTGATAAGGCATAAAAAGTAAAACATTTATTTATGATAAGCAACCAGTAAACATAAAGGACTCTGTCTAAACCTCAGAACAAAAATACTTTGGCAGTCAATAGGAATCCCAAACCATCCTTTCCTATATATGGACTTTCAACTTGTTCTGGTTAGGAAGTTGTATTTGATTAGAATAATAGAATATTAGGGCTGGAAGGGACCTCATGAGGTCACCTAGTCCAACCCCCTGATTACTTTCTTGGGATCTAGTTAGGATCATATTTGTTACAATTTCTTTGCGTTGTCCAGCTGTATCTGTTGGGCTTTCTTTCTTTCTTTCTTTCTTTCTTTCTTTCTTTCTTTCTTTCTTTCTTTCTTTCTAGCAACACTGTGTCCTACTCCCTCATCAGAAGAGGAGGGATTTCTTAGCTTTCTTCTTGAGGAGCCTACACCGACTGAAGTATCAACTTTTTATTTTGGCTTTTCTGTGCCTTTTCCTAGCTTTTGCTTCTCACCATTTTCTTTAGTATCTTCCTGATTTTCAGAGACTGTACTTCTGGTAGAAGACAAGGGAGCACTCTTTACCTTATCCATTTCTTTTTCTGTGTCACTTTAAAGAGTCCTTTGAATTTGTTCTGCTTGTTCTTCCTGCTCACTCCTTTTTCATTGAGCCTGTCTTCGAAATAACGCCTTCATGGATAAGCCGTTTACGACTTCCTGTGTTTCAGACTTTAATAACCTTTCCCATATTTGATTTCTAAATGACATTTGCTTTTTACTTTTTTGGTGATGTGTTACTTCAAGTCTTATTACTGAGGCTACAGGAATTTTTCTCCTCTTCTGCAAGTCTAATATCTTGCTGCTTGTTTTCTTGCTCGAGTGGAGTGCTGCTATGGCAGCTGTTGACTTATTTTGTTTAAGTGAAGTTTTTGGTGATTTCTTTTCCATCTTGCTGCTGCTGCTTCTGATGAGAAACTGTACAGGATCTTCGCTAGTACGTGAAGTACTGATGCTGATTCTCATCCAGTCCCTTTGCCTCAGGGCAAGTTTCTAACAATAATCCTTATACTCTTCCAATTTTTCTTCAACCTGCTGGATTTGTTGCTGGCAAATGGAGGGATCTGACTTGACTGCTTAGCTGTTAAGCTCTTTCATCAGCCACCGTATCGCTGCCCAAGATTCTGAAATCTTTTTTGTCTTTTTTTGTCAGGAGTTGACTTTCTTTCTTGCTTTCTTTCAGCCTACTGATGAGCTCCTAATTTCATTGCTCAAGTTTGGTTACCTAAGCTCCATAGCACACTTTCTGGGATTCTATTCCTTCCAGTCAGTTTTACAATGTCAATATCTTTAGTGATCATTTGCCCTTTTAAAAGACTTATTTCCCTCTCCTCCTTGTTTACCACCATGTTCAGCTTGTTGCTGACTGTAGCTAAGCCAGAAATCAAAGCTTGCCTTTTAGCTTTCTCAAAGGGATGGGGCTTGCTCTTTACATATCCCTCCCACTTTTGGGTCAAGGTTTCAAATGCATTTCTCTCTTTAAAAAGATCTCCCACACTGGGTTACAATGATTGCCTAACCGTTCAATACCAAAACTCAAATTTTTATTAGTCTTTCCATCCATTTGTCCTATAGGTCCCTACAATTTCTATGCCCTATGACCATCAGGATTGCTGCTTTCACAGTAATAGGCACAGAAGATCTTCACCGCTACACTGTAGGCAGCTCAGTACTTCTGAGCACGTGCACATCTCCCCACTTGGATCACTCAGGGTGCCTACCAAGCTGGAGAACATAAGTCTCTAAAACTCTCAGCACACTCAATCGTACAGACACTCTGAGTCCAATCAAAGTGGGGTTTGAGCTGTGCTTTTGCTGTCTGTGCAAGTGGCACGGTACCATACTGGGTCCTTGCCACAGTACATCAATGAGATCAACTTCTCGGATTTTAAGCCTCACTTCTAAGTCCTTCACAGACCCCAAGAATACCATCTGTCCTCCAGGCGGATGATCCCTCGTGGCTATCACTCCAGCTGGGGTTGAAACTGCAGGCCAATATGGCCCCTGTCACATTGCAGCAGACATACTAGGTGCCTACTCCAAACATTGGATCCAATGGGTCCCCATTCCCTGACACACCAATCTGCTCAGCACACAAGGCCAAAAAAGGCTTCACCAAGTCCTGCAACATGCAAGGTTACAATATTGTCTGTCTATCTAAACCCCAAAACAAAATACTCTGGCAGTCAATAGGAACCCCAAACAAACAATAGACAAATAATTTGTACACATCATCTATCTTCCTTCAAAAGGGCAATGATCCAGATATGACTCGGCAGGGCCAGGAACAGGATGGGTCCCTCCCCTATAGGACAGAAATTACAACAGGTAAGGGTGGCTTTCTTCTTCAGGGGCACAATACAGCATGAGCAATGTGTACACTCCCCCTTTGTGGAAGATAGCCCCCTACTTTACCCCTTCCATCTGAGGCCCTGCCCCCATTCTGACTGAGGACAAACACCTCTTGCCTTGCAGCAGAGCCCGGGTTACCCCCTCCTCTGCGCCCTGGCCATACCAGACCAGCCCTCCCTCCTCCCGTGAGCTTCGACCAGAGTGGAGCAGCCCCAAGCCTGACTGGCACCCAGCCAGAGCATTGCAGCCCCAAGCCCCAGCTAGAGCAAAGCATCTCCCTCCCTGTGAGCCCTTTCCAGCACCTCACTGGAGCAAATCAGGCCTGAGCCCCAGCTGGAGCAGAACATCCCTGAAAATCTCCCCCAAACTCCCTGTCAGAGCAGAGTAGCCATGATCCCTGGCTGGCCCACTGAAGATCCCCAGCTCGGGCATCCCTGTAACTGCAGGACATACAGTAAGAGCTCATGGGCTCATAATGGGGAGTGTTCCCAGTCCTCCCTCATTAGGTCTAATAGCCCTCAGGGTTGTCAACCATGCAATAGTTTGAAGGGACAGAACGATGTGGAGTACTGGGGTACTTTCTTAATGACCAACAGGAGGGCGGAATCAGCTGGTCCTGCTTGTGGAGCTCCTGCAGGGGAAATTTGCAGAGCATCTCCTTTAGTGTCCTGTTGAAGCATTCGACCAACCCACCCTACTGGGGGTGATAGACAGAGGTCTGTAGCTTCTTGATGCCCAAGAGCACACACACCTGGCAAAGCAGTCTGGATGTGAAGTTGGTATGCTGGTTGCTGAGGAGCTCTTGGGGAAGTGCAATCCGGATGAAGACCTTTATGAGTTGCACTGCATGTGCATGTAATTGAAAGTGAGAGCCTCAGACACAAGGCCTAGGATGACAGGACGGGTAGGAGACATGAGCTAAATTAACAGTCAAGCTCTTCCACTATAAAGCAAAGTTAGCAGGCTGTGAACCTGCATGCAAATGTAACCCATTAGTCTAAATGGAGAGTTTCCCTTTAAGAGATCTGTTGGGTCAGTGTTGCTAGGCAGATTTAGCTGCTTAGAGCCAGAAGTTTCTGGTCTGTGGAGGGGCAGCTCTGAGCATGCTCCACATGGTCCCCTGCTACTTGCTGCTGGAGTGAGATGCCTGAGAGCCAGCAGCCAGGGTGGTTGGATTGAGAGGAGCCCAGGTGCTCTGTGCACAGGGAGAAAGAAGCAAGCTAGGAGCAGACAGCAGGCTGTTTCCCCCCCACTCTGAAGCATTTTGCTTCAGGTCAGTGTTATTGCTAACCCTCTAGCAGGGCAGTCTGGGGCACTGGGTGCAGAAAAGGGACCAGTGGAAGAAGAGGGGGGTTTCTTTTAATTGGATACTTTGAGTAGTATTAAATACTGGGAGGAATGAACAGTTCTTTACTGTAATAAGGGGGAAGAGTTAATTATACTTTGTTATTCTCAGAGTTGTATGTTTTCTTTTGCTTCAGGGTTTCTTTCTATCTCTCTCTCTATATATATAAATAAGAGGTGCCTAAGCAGCAAGCTGACTGAAGAGCAGGGTTTGCCTGGAAGAGTCCAGCAGACAAAGAGCAAGGAGCTGCTTCTTCCTCCTCAAGCCTCTGAGCTTAGCCTACAGAGACTATCACTGAGAGCCAGGTGAACTCCACCAGAACTTTGGGACACTTGAGAGGAGAGTGTTTCTGAGGGGCTGCTCTGTTTAAATTCATTTTTTTCTTGTTTATATGTATTGTGAAATAGTAAATGTGAGTTCCCAAAATTAGCCACATCTTCTTATAGATTTATATGGTAGTCATTATTTTGTTTCTATGTGCTGTTCCCCAGTGTTTTGAATCCTAACACCTACTTTGATTTGCTGTTACAGCCTGACCTGATGCTATGTCATACACTCCCCTGCATTTAATTTCCTCCCACTCTGTAACTTTCCTATCTTCAAAGCGTCTGACGAAGTGGGATTTTCTCCCACGAAAGCTCATGCAATTAATAAATCTGTTAGTCTTTAAAAGTGCCACAAGACTCTGTTGTCTTTCTACAATAGACTAACACGGCTACCCCTTTGGAATTAGGCAAAGGATGTTATCTTACCACATCAAAGGGTGGCAACTACAAACATCAGAAGGGCAATATGCAAATTATCTGTAGCAGTGTATAAAAAGAAGGTCTCAGAGGAATCATCTTTGGCTGAGTAAGAAGTGGAAAGTCCCACTATTTACTGAGCCAGTCCACTGTCACGGACATACATGCATTATGTGTACTTGTAGTACGTATAGGGTGCTTTTTACTGTGCTTCGTCAGCAATAAACCTGGCCGGGTGCTCTCATTCCTGAAATGGATCTCTGGTCTTATTGGGTAATCCAGTCATGTTTTGTTGTATTGGCTACCTGTGCAGAGCTGGGACATCATGCACTCTGGGAGAACACACACTCAGCCAACACCTGACAACAATGTTGCTGGTGGTATTCTATAAAGGAATGGCCTTGGGGGAAGTGGGAGGCATAATCCGTGAGGATAAGGATGTATCAGAACACAGCATGGCTCTCCAGGAGGGGCCCCATCAAGTCCATAGGGACCCTTTTGAAGGGAACCTCTATAGTGAGCTGTTTGAAGGGAACCCTGACCATGTGAAAAGGGACCAGGGGGGCCATCCACACTCCTTATGGGGCCTGGGCAGGATATGAGCTAAAGTATTCTTTCATGTTGTGATGTATCCCAGTCAAAGTAAGGGAGCCAAGACCCAGGGCACAATATTCTCTTGCCCCAGATGGCCTGCTGCAGGGATCTAATGGATCAGTTTCAAGACAGCACCAGGGAACAACTAGCTGAATTCAGGTCTTCTGGTAGTTGATGCAGTAGAGATGGTTGCTGGGTCCACTGGGCTACCTGCTGGGGCTTGGTTACTTCTTGATTGATGTGTGCCAGCTATTTGTAGGCCCTGGCTGAGGGTGGGGTCCTCTCTTTGGTCACAGCTAAAGTCTGCCAGTGAGGTCTCAGTGGCCTCTTTCTCTGGGCGATTCAGATTCAGCCTCGGTGGGGTGTCTTGTCAGGGTCCCATCTCCTGGACTCCCTGTCAAGACCCACCTGTATAGGGGAAGCTCTAAGGTTTGCATCCTGGAGCACTTCTGCAAACCTGGACAGTCTCATAATAGAATGACAGGGTAGGCATGTGTTGGGGCCAATCCTACCTTCATCATGTGAGGCACTCCGTTTATGGTTGGGGGGACCTGGGAACTGGGGTATGGCTTCACATTCTCAAGAATGCACTCGATTCTAAGCTCCTCAAGCACTAAGTTGGAGTCAGGGACAAGCTACAGGAAGACAAGGATTTGTTCACAATCAAAATCTTTTAAGGCCAGTGTCCTGGATTCATTCTCCCTCCACGTGGGTTGTCAGGTTTGCGGCAGGACTGCTGGTGTTCATGGGACTCTCCCTTATAGACCTGACCAAAGCTGCAGTCCATATCCAGGCATTCCCATTGCAGGTATGAAAAGCGGCCATGTGAAATCAGGGACACAGTTCTAGGCTGGATCCGTTTTTGTTGAGTGTCTAGAAGGGCTTGGGTGATATAGCGGTCCCCTCTTGTTTGGGCATTCAGAGGTTCCCCAAGTTGCCATGTCAGGCTGAGAAGGGGCATCAGCCCCTTGCCAGTCGTGACCCCAGGGTCACAGTCACAAGTCTGGTTTGGGCCCAGGCTTCTTCTCTAGTTCTGAGGGGGTCAGTTGTGGTCCAGGTTTCCAACTCAACAGCGCTCTCTGGCTATGTCTACACTTGTAAATTTAAGTCGACTTTAGCTAAGGCGACAAAGTCGACTTAGTTAAGTCGACTTAGCATGTCCACACTTAAATTTTATGTCGACTTAAGGGGGAACTTACAAAGTCGACCTAAAGCATCCCCACTGGACGCCTAGGTTGACTTGTAGGGGCTAGGGGGACCTTGGGCAGGTCCATGGTGGCAGGGGGGGCACCCCTTGCCCAGTGCCAGGGGGCTCAGCGTTTTCCCCATTGTACCTGGGTACAATGGGGCAAAGAGGGACAGGGACCTTGGCAGGGCATAGGGGCAGGGCATGCCAGGCTCCCCCTGTGCCCCCCCCAGCAGGGAGGGCAGTGGGGGAGTCCTGGAGAGCCCTAAGTCAATTTAGGGCTACTCCAGGTCTACACTGGCTTAAGTCAACTTTAGGAAGTCGACTTAAGCCTAAAGTCGAATTAAAAGGAGGTTGAATAAAGTTGACTTAATTTTCATTAAGTCGACTTAAGGAAAGTGTAGTGTAGATGCGGATTAAATTAAGTCAACTTTAAGCAAGCTTAAGTCGACGTAATTTCTAAGTGTAGACGCACCCCCCCGGGGCCAAGAGTTCTCCTTCAAGAAGGACCTCTGCCTTCAGCATTGCAGGCCAGTGTCAGAGGACCTAGGCCTTTCCTTAGGGCAGAAGGATGTGAACGAACTCTTCCATGGTGACTTGTTCAATCACATCATTCCTGGAGCACTGCTCAGGCTGTAGCCATCACCTGCAGGCATATTTTAGGGCCACAGCCTGGGGATGGTCAGCAAGTGGGTAGATCTTTTCCCAGAACTGTTGCCATAAGGTTTCTGGATTCAGGTCCAGAGCATCGAGGATGGCCACCTTTGTCAGTTCATAGTCTCAGCCCTCATTTTTTGGAAGCACCTAAAAGGCGGCTTGAGCCATCCCTGTCACATCTGGTGCGAAGACAGTGGATCACTGCTTGGGTGTCCACTCAGCAAATGAGGCAACCCATTCAAAAGTGATGAGAAAAGTCATGGGTACAGCAGGAGGCTGTTGCTCCACTAGGGTGGGGCACACTGAGTCCAGACAACATGGCTAAAAGCTGCTGAAGGCATTGCTGCTGCTGTCCATGATGCTGGGCTCCCAGCTACTTGAGCAGTTGCTGCTGCTGGGTCCCCAGCTGTTGCAGCATTTGCTGCTGCTGGAGCTGGGTCACCTGCTGCTGGCTCTCAGCCAGCCACTCGATGAGCTTCTCCAGTTCCTTCTTGGCTTCAGGGGTAGCTGGGGCACGGTTCGTGCTAGACCACTTATCATAGGGGTGGGGTTGGTGCCAGCATTCTCCACCGAGTGTAGTGCGTTTGGCTCACTGACTCAGAGGGAGGCCACTCCACCTTATTATGATCACAGTTTTGTAGCAGGGGGGTTAGCCAATCAAGTGTTAGGGACCTGACCTTTTTGGCAGGTCAGAGCAATAAGCAGTCTTAGGGGGGCTCAGGCAGGGCAGAGCAGCAAGCAGTCTTTGGGGCGCTGGCTGTCAGACAGGGCAGAGCAGTAAACAGACTGGAGCCTAGCTCTCTGGCTGGGTAGCCAGCACACGAACACAGGCCGTTCAGCCTAAGGTGGGAAGGCTGCCATCCTAGGGGTGGGTTGGAGAGTAGGGTGGAGGTGTCTCTGGGGTGATGTGGGGGCATGAGGCGAGAGATGGTGCTGGAGCAGGATGGGGATGAAGGATCGGATGACCTGTGAGAGGAGGGGGTATAAGGATATTGGGGGGAAGGATGCCGGTGTCTCTGGGAGCATGGGGGCAGGACGGCTGGGTGGGATGGAAGAGTGTCCCGGTGGGGGTGCAGAGGAGCGGCTGAGCCAGGCTCGTCAGCTGGGTGTGTGGCGCTGCGCGGTTGCTCTCCCCGCTGCAGCTAGATGGCGCTTCTCCCCCAGCGCAGCCGCTCCGGTTGCTGGCGCCCGGTTGTGCCGAGCGGGCTCCATCGGGGGCGGGTTACTTGGCGGCGGCAGAGGCACCATCCTGAGGCCGCCGGCCTGACCGAGCTGTGCCGCAGAGGGAGGCGGGAGCCAGACGCGCCGCTCCCCTCCCCGCGCCGGCTGCGGCCGCTGCCAGGATGTCTGGGGAGCGCGGCGGCGGCTGGCTGCTCCCGGCGCTGCTGCTGCTGCTGCTCTGCGCGCGGGGTGAGCGACCGGCCGGGGGTTTGGTGGCGGGGCAGAGACGGGCGCGGCCGCGGCTGCGGCGGGAGGTTCCCCCTTCCTCGAAGTTTGTTGGGGGGTGGGGCGGGGGGGGGAGGAGCGGCCGCTTCCGGGGCCCCAGCACGGCGCCCTCTGCCGCCCGCCGGCCGGACTCGGAGCCACGCGGCCAGCGCCGGGCTGGGGGTTCCAGGCGCGCAGCCTTGCCCGGGAGCCGGGGCTGCTGGCGATTGGCTGGGCGGGGGGGAGCGCGCGGGGCCCTGCGCTGCTCCGCTGACGCTGGGGAAGGGACCGCGGCTGCCGTCAGCCTCTGGCCGGGCTTCCTCCCTCCGAGCCCCAGCCCGGCGGGCGGAGAGAGCCGGCTGGGGCGGGCGGGGGTGTGTCGCTGCTGGTTGAGCAGAGTCGCACTGGCAGAGTAAGGCTGGGCTGGGGAGAAGGAGCCCAGTGTGGGACCAGGTTAACGCCCCTGCCATGTAGTCGATTTCCAAAGGGGTAGCCGGGTTAGTCTAGTGTAGAAAGACAACAGAGTCCTGTGGCACTTTTAAAGACTAACAGATTTATTTATTGCATGAGCTTTCGTGGGAGAAAATCCCACTTCCTCAGATGCTTTGAAGATGGGAAACTTACAGAATGGGAGGAAATTAAATGCAGGGGAGTGGATTATATAGGTTCAGGTCAGGCTGTAACAGCAAATCAAAATAGGTGTTAGGATTCAAACACTGGGGAACAGCACATAGAGGAAGGTGAGGTCAAATCACCTGTTGTAATAAGAGAAAAATCCGTAGTCCCTGTTTAACCCCAAGGCAACTGAGTCAAATTTGGTTTGTAGTGTTGCAATTTTCTGATGTCAGATTTGTGTCCATTTATTCTTCGGCGCAGAGACTGCCCTGTTTGTCCAATATATAAGGCAGAGGGGCATTTCCGGCACATGATGGCATAAATCACATTGGTGGATGAGCAGGTGAATGGGCCCTTGATGGAGTAGGTGGCTTGATTAGGTCCTGTGATGGTGTCTTCAGTGTAGATATGAGGGCAAAATTGGCAGCGTGGTTTGTTGCAGGGATGTGTTTCTGTTGTATGATCTGTAGTTGCTGGTGAGTATCCGTTTAAGGTTGGGGGGCTGTCTGTAAGCAAGGAGAGGTCTGTTTCCCAAGGCTTGAGACGTGTCCACTCAAACTGCTCTTCAAAATCTTCAGGGAGGGGCTTCCGCAACCTGTAGGTCGAGTCCTAAAGAAATTACCAACCATTAGGGCTGGGTGGGGAGCTAGTCAGAGAAACATATGTTTTTAAAACAAACTACTTTTTACATCTGTTCCAAATAACATTGTAGGCCAGGAGTGCTGCAAGGATTTTTAGGGTGTGTAGAGCACATCTTAATACAGAGGAGTATGTCAAGGGAGCATCTCCCCATCAATCAGTACTGCAAGGAGCAATGGCTAATGTGAAAAGGGATATACTTTTATAATATTGATGTCGTTTGGCAGATGAGAGAATAAAAGAGGAGGGTTAGTCCCATGTGTGCAGTCCTCTTCTCCACACATTTTGCCTTAGATGGATAAATATGAAAAACTCTTCCACTTCTAAATTGCTTTTCTTTATTTGAGTGCTGATTTTTTTTTTATTATTAAAAACATTTCTCTCAGCTTGCAGAATGACACATCCATTTCAATTTGTTCTTAATCAACCTTGATATCTAAGCCTTTTTTGCTAGCACTGTTCTGAGGTTGCAAAACCTGCAGGGGAATATTTAAATATAAATACATTTTAAACAAATAGAAATATTGATTTTTTTTCTTTTTTAAAGCTTCTCTTCCTCACCAAAATAACGGAGACAATATTGTATTTTGAGACTAAACTATCTGACAGTCCGTTTTTAAAGCCATATTTTCAATACATTTTAGGATGAAGGATTTTACTTGATTGTAAATATCTCACTGAGGCAATCTCCTTGAGAGCTTGATGAATCTCCCTTTCTTCAGATTGTCACCCCAAACTGAGAATAGCAGCCTCAAGTTTTTTGCTGCATATGGAGAAAGTCAATTAGTTTAAAACAAAACAAACAAGAAATCCTTAGTGAATTGAGGAGAGGGTAGTGAATTGAAGTTGTGTGGACCCAATTTAAGTCAGTGGGTGTCAGTGTGAGTCCAGGGATCTGCTCACATGGAGCTCATTGCAGGACCAGGGCCTTAGTTTGTGTAGTCTTAGAAATATATTTTTCTTTTATGCTAAAAGCAGCCTCTTCTTTCATGAGCATCTCAGACTTTTGAGTCAGCAGAAGGATGGTTGACTATTTCTCTTCACAGTTAAAGATTCATATACATTTCTATTTTACAAAAAAAGGGGTAAAGGCAATTAGAGAGCATAGGATTTTTTTCTACCAAATGCATTTGCTTATACCAGTAGAAAAATATGTTTACATAATTTTATACTTTAGTCTTTTGTTCAAGATTTCTTCATACAGAAGCACAGCAAATAAATTAACACCTTTCCACCCCTCCCAAAACCTCTCAAGCTTAATTTTTTTGTATAAAGGCTTAAATTAAAAAATAATTTATAGTTTAAAATGATGACTTCAGCCTGAATATTGTTTCATAGATGCCTCAGTTGCTTCTTTAAGGGACTAATTTAAAGAATTAAATGTGAGATGTTCTAATTGCCTTACCTAATGTTTGGGATGCTGGAGCTCATAGTACCCCTCAAAACTCTTACCTAACAAGTTTCTAGCACTAACAAAACAAACAAGAAGTCCTGGGGCACTTTTAAAGTCTAACAAATTACTTTTCGCATGAGCTTTTGTGGAATAAAATCTCAGTTCCTTGGATGCTTTGACGATGTAAATTCTGTAAATTCTCCAGCTTCAAAGCGAAAGCGTCTGATGAAGTGGGATATTCTCCCACGAAAGCACATGCGATAAATAATTTGTTAGTCTTTAAAAGTACCACAGGACTCCTTGTTTGTTTTGCTGAACTAGACTAACACGGCTACCTCTTTGGAACTAGCCTAACAAAGCTTTGCTCTTTGCTGGTTAGGTCAGAGGCCTTTGAAGTAAATAGGGCAGCAGACATCAAAAAGAGCTGGTATAAAAAGCTTTAGTGTAAATAGATAAAAGACTGATTTATTTTGCCTTTTTACTGATCCTGGGCTGCCTCAGTATCAAAGATTGTGATCTGTCTGAGCTACAGCAGCAATTTAGACATTACCTTGGGAAACATATTATCAAGCCATAAACCCTGGTGTGTTGTGAGCATCTGACAAAGGGAGCAAAATAATACAGGGCAGCAAAATAGATTCAGGCTGATGGGATCTCTTTCATTAAATAATAATTTGTAAAAATCTAAAGAATCCCTCTTATGCTGTACCTACAAGAGGCACCAATATCATCTGTTTCAGCATTTTACACCTAGCTGTTTCCAAGTATTTCAAATTGTGAAAACTACTTGACAGTGTTTTTGATCTATGTAAGCAATAACACATGAAAAAGGTTGCATAAGATAAGGGATCACTCCATCATTTTCCCTTAGATGGTTAGAGATTGATGCAAGACGTATGGTTATTTGAAAGACTCCCATTGATTTAAAGCTCACTGAATGTCCATTGGTGTATATATGCTTTTGCTGTTATAAATGTTTTGAAATCTTTATCCCTTAAATGAAAAATTTTTAATAAATTTTTAAGTGTGTATAAGTTCCTCTTGTTTCTAAAGGTGAATGCTTAAAATATTTTTCTTTACATTTACATTATTATAGAATCAAGGTTCATAGTAGTCTGCTGTTCTGTTGAACAATGGAAAGTGAGAGCTTTCCCTCTCCAATATTTTCTGCCAGTGGCCTTTCCCATCCCAATTTTTGTGATTATAATGGGAAACTTTAGAAGAAGGTGGATAGTAATTAAAAGTACCATAGTTATTTTACTTACCTGGATTTCAATTTACAATTTTGGTGGAAATGGGTTGAAAACCAGGGAGTCTGACTTTTTCTGCTGATTCTGGTTTCCATTTTTGTTATCAAAGGAAACATATTAGAGTGGTGAAAATGAGCAAAGGGTTTTAAAATCTCTAAATGTGTCTTTACCTTATTGAACTTCAGTTACTGTGGAAGTAGGATCAGAATGGTGACTGGTAGCGAGCTGGAGAGGGTGACATTTTCAGCTTAACATGATTTGCACAGCAATCAGTAATATCAACTACAGGTGCCAACCAGATCAAAGTCTACAATACTTGAAATATGAAAAATGTGAAAGTAAAGTAGCAGGTAACACCTATGTAATTTCTTTACTGTTTTTTTCTTAGACAATTGTAAAGTTTGCCTGCAAGGTAAATTGGTTGATGAGTTTGATCTGTGTGGTTTCTCTTGATTGTGCAATTGAAATGTTCACTAGCTAACTAAATTCTTCTCATAATACATTCTTGATGATTATGTAACATGGTAACTATTTAGTGGGCTGTGTGTGGTGTAAGTGTATTGGTTTGTTAGAAAGTGTTTCCGGAATTGGGAGGACAGTGTGGGATTTGAGTCCTTGTGATTTTGAAGAACAAAATAAGATTTTTCTAAGAAACAGTATATAAAATATACTTCAGTTGTGTGAATGTGTGACAGTGTCTGGACTAAGGCTGCTGTTATATGTTGTTGTGTGCCAATACATGTAACAATATTGGGACACAAGAATCAGACAATCCCCGCCCCAAAAAGCTTACAGTCTAGTCTGCTGGGCCCTGCCTTGTGCCCTTTTTTCAGATCACTGAGTAATGTACCTAATGAGAAGTTCCTAAGTATTAAGAAATTCCCAGAGCAGGCATTTCCTACTCCTTGTCTGCCAAAAGATAATTCAGTATTTGTAGATGTTAAACACTATGGCCACTAGTGGCCTATGTGAATATTTGAAAAGTCTTTCCAGTTTACTTATTTTGAAGGATACAAAGTAAATTTTTGTGTTTATCTGTTGGAAAAGAGCAGGGCTGAGAATTTAATATCAGGAATAAAGAGAGTGATATATTTAGACTACCAATGTCATTACTCTTTGTACTATGTTTATTCAAAAAGTACATTTCTGTGGCCATAAAACAATAGTCCCCAAACTATGAGGGGCTTAGCAGGGCCTGGGCCAGCCCCAACAAGGGAGCAGGGAGGAGTGCCCCCCAGCTCCGCTCCCGCCTCTCCTGCCCCCCAACTCCAGTTCTGCTCCAGCCTCGGCTCTGCACCTGGCTGCCAGCTCTTGGACCCCACTCGGCTTGTGGTCCTCGCTCCTGGCTGGTGGCCCTGGTGCCCGCTCTC